>SKCR01017067.1:0-204945 GCA_019454045.1 Zanthoxylum bungeanum | reverse complement strand
AGCTGGTACTGATAGTCCAGTTGCTCCCTCCGTTCCTCATCAATTGCTGAAACATAATAGCCTCGTTGTTCCAAGGGACATTGGGAAAAATTTTGAACCTCAAGCACCCAATTATGAAACCATAAGTGAAGTCAAGCAAGTTCCTGCTGTGGATGAAAGCACCAACTCACAGACAAAGCCAGAGCCAGTGCCAGCTACCGCACCAATAGTTGAAAAGACATCAAATGAGACAGAGCTTCTACCAAAACCAATAAGGAATGAACTGAATCTTTTCTCTTGCAAACAGATTAGTTCATGCATTATAGCATCTCAGGGTACTCGCAGTATTTGTGCTCTCATGATAGCACTTTTGGTGGTTCTATCTTATATTGATGATGCATCACTTGGAATCAATATAGTAAGCTCAGGAAGTGTTGAGGCCTTGAGGCCCCTTTACATTCTCTTGCTAACTGACGTAACCATTGTGCTTGCACAAGTGTTTCTTAAGCAGCAAAAGCAGTCTGAAGAAGCTGAGAAAGAAAAAGTGGAACCTCAGGAAGATGGGGATAACATGATACAAGCAATTCAACTTATGGAAAAAAGCTTGGTGGTGTATCAAACTGCCCGGGCAGTTTTTATAGATTTCAGCATTTATACTGTGGTTGTGGTCTGTGGCCTCTCTTTAGCCTAGACTATTTAGTAAGATGATTATTTTAGACTTTGGACTCATTCCAGTCTCACCCAATTTTGCTGAGAAATAATTTTGTTCAATTCTGCTTTTGCACTCAAATTTGTAATTTTGGAGCCGTCATTGTCTCCCTTATTTTCTTTATGATAATATAGAAAATAAAAGGCTCCTCATTTGCTTCAGAAATAACTAAATGTGAATGGAGGTTGCATTTCCATTCAGTATCTTATATATCAATCAATTTTTTTTTTCCTTTTCAGCGCAGATATATGAATGCTGCAATAGATTTGCTATTGTCATTATTTCATTGTCATTTGCTATTTGTTTTGCTCACATTTTGAATGTCTTACAAAACAAAAGACTACAGTTTCCAGCCTAAATTATGCACAAGTACTTGGAATAGAGGTTTGAAGTGTAGGTCAGTGTATCAATTGACATTAGAATTTTAAGTAGACTGCTGTCAGCATGTCACTGCTGCAAAATCTAAGAGGACTTGCAATACTATAGTCTGGAGATTTTTCCAAGTTATATCTTATAGTAGCTGCTTTCTTTTTGTGACATATCTGCACATGGCATTAGATGAAAATTTCCAATGTGTATGAAAGTTCCTCAGAGCATTTTGAACACCAAAAGCTTTCCTTCAATTTAAGTTTTGTAGGTGGGTTGGTTAGATTCCTTACCCTCCTGGGAATTTTAAATCCAATGAGGATCGTTCTGTTGCTATGGTACCTGCATTTTATTTAATATCCTGGGGGACCAATTTGCAGGAGTGTTGGACCATATATGTACAAGGCACAAGTGAACTGGAAAGTGAAACTTTCCTTTATTTCAATTTTAAAAGTCTTTTGTGGCAATTGGTTGAAAGAGATAATTTTTAATATTCTAAAAAGAAAATTAGGCTTCCTGTTACATTTAGTGTTTGTTTCAACGATTCCAGAAATAAAACATTTTCAATGAAAATTATTTTTGAAAAGGAAAATGTTTTTCGATATTTGGTTATCGTCTGAAAATATTTTCCGGAAACGTTTTCAGATATTTGTCGCATCTAATATTTTTCAAAAAATATTTTACTGTGGTTAGAAGTAAGGATGACAAAAGGCCGGGGTCTGGCGTGGATTCGCATAGACTTGGTAGGAAAATTTCAGACCAGCGCAGATTTAGATCAGATATTTTCAGAACTGAATCTGTCCTGGATCTGTATATACCTAGAAGATCCGGGTCCATAAAAAAAATTCCCAAACCCAAGTATCGAAATTTCGAACCCAGATTCTTTCAAATCTGATTCCTTATATAGACCTTGAAGACTTAGGTCTATAAAAAAAAATTCCGGACCTAGATATGAGTATGAAATTTTATAATTTTATACAAATATAATTGAAAAAAGATTTAAAAAATTGAATTTCATGATCTGATACAGGAATATCCAAATCCAAATGGGTCTGTGACCTGGATCCATAATTTTATTAATTTTATTGTTAGGAAACAGAATCCCTAATATATTTACATGTTTGTCCTCTTAGGATATAACCATACATGTATTTGATACCAATGTTAGGAAACATAATCCATAATATATTTACATGATTGTCCTCTTAGGATCTAACCATACATGTATTACTAGTCCTAGATTTATTTACATGCTAATTGAAATAAATGTATACTAATCACAACACAATTGCATACCTTTTATGCTTGTAGAGACCTCTTAACCAAACTTAATTGATTGCTTAACTCAATAAGAAAATGGTCTTATTTATAGGAGGGAAACCAAGTCACTATTAGCGCACATGCATGGATTACTATTAATCCTTGATTACTATTTAATCACATGCATTGATTACTATGTAATCACATGTATTTGGATGCATAATGACTTTCTCTAACCCTTCCAAAAATGTTACCATCATGGGTGTACCATATGTTCCCCATTTAACATTTCACTAATTGTTGTTACTTAACAACCCTTGTTGTTACTTAATTATTTGATTAACAACTCTTGTTGTTACTTAATTATTTGATATTACTAATTGTTGTTATTCAACAACAGCAAATAATTAACTTAATAATTTCCAACATGAAATTATTAATTACTAATTGTTGTTATTAACAACATCAAATAATTTTCTTAATAATTTCCAATTAACAACAATTAACATTATCCAACATCTCCCACTCACACATGATGGGATTACCAATTTTTATTATCTCTACAAGAATAATTCATACTTTGCAATTATGCCGTGCGACCAGCATACTTCGAGAGCTCACTTGCTATACATCTGTTAGGAATATATAGCCGCTCGAAAAATGGATAGAACCATAGTGGATTATGTATGCAGTATCCTCGAACATTTATAACATTAAATTTCTCTCGATCTCTTTTCGAATGTAATATTTATTTTGTATTCACAATCATGTTTGATCACATAGAATAACATAATTGGTCGACCAGTGAATACAAGCTAATGTGATATTATTCATATAATGATCTTTCTCATTTCTCGAATCTCTCAACTTTGATTCAATTCGCTTTTCCAGAGATGTCCTTTCAGATCGAATCTCTCATGATCTTTCAGTAACATTCCAAGATAGCAATCATCAAATCTAAGTTTTAAGAAACAGACAAGAGTCTAAAGGGTACAATGTGAGATTGAAATAATCTCAAGGGTCTCACACAATATCAAGACTGAGATCTTTACTTGTATTACCCTCAATAGTCACAAACGTACACATGGTATGAAAACATGTGCTACGGTATTCTCTCATTTCCCATGGAGCATGTCTCATAAAATACCGTACAGATTATAGTTCAGACAAACACAATGTCTAACTCATAACTGACATTAAGACAAGTAAGGTGAAACGAACTTATTCACCTTAGGTCATATCATAGAGAAAGTGACCTCATAACGACATTACTTAATTTTCAAGCTTGAGCTCTCTAAATTATCACTAAGTTAATTAGCTTAAAAATTTGTCTCATCTCCCAATAACACAAAGTAATGGAGGCGATTGCCCGTGTGAGAGGGCCAATCATTCACTTGTCCGACATACTTCTCATACTAACAAATAGTATATTTGTTTAAACATGTATCAACATAATAACATGTAATCATTGAACACAAATATCAATGAGTATTAACATTAGTAAACATTATTTGGGAAAAATACATATCATAATATGTAAGCACATTAACATCTACGCAATCCCTGAGTTTTTACATGTCTAACAAAGACATCTCTAGGAACAGGCTTGGTCAATGGATCTGCTACCATTTCTTGCGTAGAAATGTACTTCATGTTTACCTCTTCTCGTGCAACTATGTCTTTCACAAAGTTATATTTGGTATCTATATGTTTCGTTTTACAATGGAATTTTGGGTCTTTTGTGTAGGCTATCGCTGCTTCACTATCACAGTTAACTAATACTGGACCAGAAGCTTCATTTGACATACCTAAATGATCCAAGAACCTTTTCAACCACACAGCCTCTTGTACTGCTGATGAAAAGGCCACAAATTCAGCCTCAATTGTGGATAAGGCTATACAAGATTGTTTCTTACTGCTCCATGAAATGGCACCATTGTTTAGCAAGAAAACAAAACCAGAGGTAGATTTTCTTTCATCTAAATCTCCTCCCCAGTCAGCATCAGTATAGCCTCTCAATCGCAGATCATTTCCTTGATAACACAATGAGTAATCAGCTGTCCCTCTCAGATACCTACATATTCTTTTAACTGCTTTCCAATGTGCTAGCCCTGGATTAGATTGGTATATACTTACCATTCCAACAGCGAAACAGATATCAGGTCTTGTACACAACATTGCGTACATTAAACTTCCAACTGCATTTGCATAAAGAACTTTCTTCATTTGTTCATTTTCCTGTGGAGTTTTAGGACACAATCTACGACTCAAAGCTTCAGTTTTCGTGATAGGAGTATCAATGGGTTTGCAAGCCTGCATTTGGAAGCGTTCAAGAATTTTCTTTATATATGACTCATGTGAAAGAGATAATAAATTCTTTGAACGATTTCTTGAGATCTTAACCCCAAGAATACATGCAGCTTCACCCATATCTTTCATCTCGAAGTTAGATGATAACCATTCTTTAATGTGTTTTACAAACTCCTTATTATTTCCGGCTATAAGTATATCATCCACGTACAAAGACAAAATAATGAACTTATCTTTATCTCTCTTGGTGTACACACAATGATCCTCATATATCATTGTGAAATCATTCGAAATGATTGTATTGTGGAATCGTATATACCATTGTCTAGACGATTGCTTGAGACCATATATAGACTTTAAAAGTCTACATACTTTCTCCTTTTCATTTTCTTTTATGAAACCTACTGGTTGTTCGATGTAGATTTCTTCATCAAGTTCTCCATTGAGAAAAGCAGTCTTTACATCCATTTGATGTAATTCTAGATCCATACTTGCTAGTATAGCCAGAATCAAGCGAATTGAGGTAAACCTTACAACATGTGAAAAAGTCTCTTCATAGTCAATTCCTTCATGTTGCGTATACCCTTTTGCCGTAAGTCGTGCTTTATATCTTTCGATATTGCCATCGGCATTACACTTTATTTTAAGAACCCATTTGTTCTTAACAGCTTTGCGTCCTTTGGGTAGATCAACTAATTCCCAAACTTGGTTGGACCTCATTGACTCCATCTCTTCTTCCATTGCTTTCATCCATTTTTCCTTAGCAGGACACTGAAGAGCCTCTCTTATGTTTCTAGGTTCTTCATCATCTTGAGGTAGAATCATAAAGGTTTCTCCTTCGATATCGAAACGACGTCGAGGAATGCCTATACGATTACTACGTCGCAATTGGGATTCTAGTGGTGGAACTGATTCCTCACTTTCGATATTATTCCCATTTGGATCGTGCACATTGCTCCCACTTGGATTATGTACATCACTCCCACTCGGATCACGTAAATGAGACTCGTGTGAAACTAATTCATCATTTTGAGATTCATGTGAAACAGATTCATCATGTTTTCTCAAATTTCTCTCATCACTCCCACTTGAATTAGGTAAACCCGAGTGTTCACCAATCATGTGATCCATGTGATCTGGAGTTTCATATAGAGATAAATCTTGACCTATCTCTCCCTGCTTAGGAAAATCATTTTCTAAAAATGTGATATCTCGTGATTCAAATTCTGTCACGCCTCCACTTTCATGTTCACCTATGCAAACATATCCTTTTGATTGTTCAGAATATCTTATGAAGATACTCTTTTTTCCTCTTGGGCCTAACTTTCCATGTTCGTGAGAACGCACATGAACATAAGCCGCACAACCCCAAGGTTTTAGAAAGTGAATATCTGGTTTACGACATGTCCATAACTCATATGGTGTGGTGGACACAGATTTAGATGACACTCGGTTAAGTACATATGTGGCAGTTAATAATGCATCACCCCAATAGGTTATAGGCAAATTTGCTTGTGCCATCATAGACCTAACCATCTCAAGAAGAGTTATATTTCTTCTTTCCGCAACACCATTTTGTTGAGGAGTAGCAGGAGTAGTCAACTGACGACTAATTCCTTTTTCATCACATAATTCTCTGAACTGATCAGATAAGTACTCACGACCACGGTCAGTGCGTAGTGCTTTAATTTTATTGTCTAATTGATTTTCTGTAAAATTCATAAATTTCTTGAAACATTCTAATGCTTCAGATTTATGAGCAATCAAATAGACATAACCAAAGCGTGTAAAATCATCTATGAATGTGATGAAATAAGATGCTCCATGCCTTGCCTTGACATTCATTGGACCACATATATCAGAATGAATTAATTGTAATGGAAATTCTGCTCTAGTCCCTTTTCCGAATGGTTTTCTCGCAGTTTTTCCAGCCAAGCAATATTCACAGGTTGACAATTCTACCTTCTCAATATTTCCCAGAAATCCTTCTTTGGCTAATCTGTTCATTCTTTGCTGGCCAATGTGGCCAAGTCTAGCATGCCACACAATTACATCACCATCATTATTGACAGTTGAAGTAACAAACGAAAAACTGGAATTGTGATTGAAACACTCAACATTCAATACAATAAAACCATCAAGAAAATAACCAGAACCATAGTGTATTGTACCTAAGTACAAATCAACACCAAATTATGGAAGTTCAAATTGAAACCTAAATTAACCAAAACCAACACAGAGAATAAATTTCGATGAATTTGTGGAGCAAACAATACATCATGTAGTAGTAAAGTTTTTCCACCATGCATGACTAACTTGCATGTTCCTATGCCTTTGACTTCAACCCGTGAGTTGTTGCCAACATATATCCACTTCACCCTAGGTGAAATTCGCCGAAATTCCACGAAGGCATCTCTATCATTCGCTACATGGTCTGTGGCTCCTGAGTCTACAGTCCACAAAGGATTAGATTCAGTTAGAAAGATTGAACTTGAAACACATATTTCATTTAAATATGCACGAAAGGTATTCACCTTTTTAGGCTCAGTGCAGTCACGAGCAAAATGACCTTTCTTACCACAGTTAAAACATTTAACCTTTGCCATGTTTTTCTTTTTGGTAGGACGTTTTCCTTTCCCATGTTGATTGGTTTTCTGTTTCTTTTCTGGCTTGGAAGAATTTTGTTCTTTTCCGAACTGGAACCCACCACCATGAAATTTTCTTTTCTTCTTGAAACCCCCAGGTTTGCTAGTTTCTGTCATATACACTTCGGTATTTGACTTAGCGGCCGCGAGTCGGTCGCTTTCTAATTCAAGGTGACGTTTAGCATCATCAAAGGTTTTGATGCTCTCATTGTGGGTCAAATGCATCTTCATATGCTCCCAGCTATTTGGAAGAGAACGAATGACCGCTTGGACTTTCTGTTCATCTGTAAGAACATGTCCAGCATCTGCCAGTTCAGTAATCATGTTTGACATTTGCCTCAAGTGTTTTGACATAGTGATCTCAGGACGTTTCTTGTATGTGTCAAACTTGATTGTCAGTGACCTGAGTTTGGTTATTGAGGTACTACCAAACTTTTCAGCTAGTGTGGACCACATGTCCTTAGCCATGTCATATTTCCTGAACTCTTTCATTAGGTCATTATCCATACTACTCAACAACGTAATGCGGGCAATGGAATTCTTTTTCTTCCAGGCCTCATAAGCCTCTCGGTCTCGCCTGTGTTGGGCCGTAGTGCCCTGTTCAGGTTCATCCATGCTCATTTTCAAAGTTTCAAGAACCTCTTGTTCTTCTAGCACATATTGGATTTTCATGCTCCAAATTTCATAATTATCGCCATTCAGTTTCTCACCCTTGTTGAGTTCAGCAATAATGTTCTTTGTTGCGGAAGCCATTAAAAAACACAAAGTTTCTACAGACATTCATGCACAAATGTTAATACTTTTAACTTATTTTATCATGAAATGAATTATGTTTAATAAGATTTTTCAATGGGGTTAGAGTCAAAAGGCCACTATGTGTCCAATCATCATCCAATTACCCAATGTAAAAATATTATCAACATAATCAATCATGTAAAATCATTTTCTAAAAATTACATAAATTCTTAGAACATCTTAATCATGCGACTATTGTACATGACAATCATTGATTTAATTACATAAATTAAATTCAACATTAAACATTCATACATATAAATACAATATTTACATGCCGTGAAGTAACAAACAATTACACACATAAACATTAACATAGTTTTATCATAGAAAAAACTAATATCTAACACTTAAAACTTTTTCGGTTCTAGTGTTCCAACGTATAAATGTCTTTGGATAAGAATCCTCAAATTCTTTCGGTAACTGGTAATTGATCTTGGACATCCATGGAAAACCTATTGCAAATTTCGGATCCTTGCAACGTTTCCGAGACATCAAAGGAAAAATGGTATTATTTGCCTTAGATTGAAGATACTCAATCGCTAACCTCTCAATGGCTATGTTGTATTGAACACGTAGTTCTTCTGTATGAATTACTAATTTCCAAATATCAGTAAGCCTTTTTTGCCATATTTCCGGGAGAGTATTTCGTAGCAATCTGAGTCTGTTTGGTTGTCCTATCCAATTACCCTCTCATATAGATTCTTGTAACATGTTATTCAAGGTGATTATATGCGAAATCATATCATCATCTTCTTTCATCCGATACCTATCCAGATCTAGCAACATGTCTTTCAATTTTTCACTGTGGGCGGATGTCATAACTCTTTTTGCAGTTTTTTGTCTGATCGGCATGATTTTTCTGCAATAAATACAAAGAAAAATCAATATAATGAAACACAAAGTTACATTAACTAAAATAAACATCACAAAGATATTCATTTACATAAACACAAAGTTTATATGATAAAACAAATTCATCATGGCCGATTAATACAATATGCAAAAGGAATAGACATTTAATCATGACGGATCAGAATTACCAAAGCAAACCGATATATACATGACCAACACGGATGTTCACGCGCCAGTCACGCGCCACATGAGTGGCTCACGCGCCTCCACGCGCCGGCCACGGGCTCCCACTCGCCCTCACGCGCCATCACGCGCCGGCCAGCCTCGGGTAACTTTCACGTGCGGACGACATGTCGTCCGCGAGATCTGTGTAAGTATGACAAGTCGGTTCTATGTTAAAGACGCAGAAGACATGTCGTCTGTCTTCTATCCGGATGAAATGTTGGTTGAGCCCATTATTCGTGTACGACTTGTCGTACAATATTCGGACGACTTGTCTTTCGTTTTCTAAAGACCGGATGACATGTAGTACGGCTATTCTGGGAGTGTTTTTCTGGGTAAGAACAGATTCATCTAGCCAACTTCTAGGGTCTATATCTTTCTCAATTTTAATCCAAATTAAGTAAATGATATACCAAATTGAAGATCTCATGACCTAGTTTTCAAAAATATTTTAACATGCTATTATCAATTTTCTACAGAGAGTTATTACGGCCCAAAGTTGGAAGAAAATCATTTTTGTAAAAACAAAAACCAGAAGCATTTTCAATATTTTTCATGCATGTTCATGCAATTTTTGTGTAATCCAACTAGAATACATGCATTTAAGCTATTGATACCAATGTTAGGAAACATAATCCCTAATATATTTACATGTTTGTCCTCTTAGGATCTAACCATACATGTATTACTAGTCCTAGATTTATTTACATGCTAATTGAAATAAATCTATACCAACCACAACACAATTGCATACCTTTTATGCTTGTAGAGACCTCTTAACCAAACTTAATTGATTGCTTAACTCAATAAGAAAATGGTCTTATTTATAGGAGGGAAACCAAGTCACTATTAGCTCACATGCATGGATTACTATTAATCCTTGATTACTATTTAATCACATGCATTGATTACTATGTAATCACATGTATTTGGATGCATAATGACTTTCTCTAACCCTTCCAAAAATGTTACCATCATGGGTGTACCATATGTTCCCCATTTAACATTTCACTAATTGTTGTTACTTAACAACCCTTGTTGTTACTTAATTATTTGATTAACAACTCTTGTTGTTACTTAATTATTTGATATTACTAATTGTTGTTATTCAACAACAGCAAATAATTAACTTAATAATTTCCAACATGAAATTATTACTAATTGTTGTTATTTAACAACATCAAATAATTTGCTTAATAATTTCCAATTAACAACAATTAACATTATCCAACATTTATATAAATATAATTGGAAAAAATTAAAAAAAGTTAGGATTTATGGATCTGATCCCAGTATACCCGAATTTGGATCCACGAGGGTCCGGATTTTCGGGATCAAATGCATAATTTTTTAATTTTATATAAATATAATTGAAAAACGATTTTAAAAAAAAATCGTGATTTCTGGATCAAGTTCAAATATACCCGGATCCATATCCACATAGGTCTAGATTTCTAAGACCGAGTCATGAATTTTATTAATTTTATACAAATATAATTTAAAAGTAAAGTAAAATACAGATTTCCGGATCCGTCTGGGTATACTCGGATTCAGATCCACAATGTTATATATTTTTGGGACCGGGATCCAAAATTTTATTAATTTTATACAAATATAATTGAAAAAAATTAAAAACGGGGATTTCCATATCCGGTCCAAGACTTGAGTTCATTTTTTTTAATTTTATAGAAATATAATTGAAAAAAATATAAAAAGATCTGGATTTTTTTCCCGAATCTGGATACGGGCTGTATCCGCCAAAACACATCCGAACTCGGGTCTACGCAGATTCAGGTCTAGGTCTAGAATTTGCTATTTCTTGAAGTGAGCTATGAAAAATTTAGATAAAAGGAATTTTTTTGTAAAATGACTTATAAATTTGTATTCCGCAAGTTGTTTTTCCAGAATATCACTTGACATTTTCATTGACTGGAAATATCTAAGAAGGTCCGAAATTCCGGGACGCATGGCTTAAATATTATTAATTTATGTACATCTAATTGAAAAAAGATTAAAAAATTAAATCTCCTGATCTAGTCCGGGTATACATGTCTGGATATTTTTTTCCCGAATCTTAATATAGACTGGATTTGCCAAAATACATCTAGACTTGGGTCCATACAGATCCGGGTCTAGGTCGGGATTTTGCTATTTCTTGAAGTGAGCTATAGAAATTTTAGAAAAGAGAAAAATTTCATAAAATAACTTAAAGATTTGTATTCCGCAAGTTATTTCCTAGAAATGATTTAATTTTTTCATTGATCGGAAAACAGTTTACATTAATCACGTTTTCCGTTATTATCCCAAATACCGTAAAATGAGGATAATGTTTTCTAAAAATTATTTTACTGCGAAATAAACGGACTACCCTTGTTATCATTTGATGCATTTATGAATGCGCTATATTGTGTTTTCTTCCTTTGTTTGTTTTTTGGTTTGTTACGAAATATATAGTGGGGGTCTGAATATATACATTTATAGTACAAAGCTTGGAAATCCATGCGAATTATAAATGAGACTTATACCCTAAACTAGGGGTGAGCAACGGTTCCGGGTTTACCCGGAACCGGTTGGAACCGGATCGGTTTTCCGAGTTTGGAAGCGGAACCGGTTGTAATCGGCTAGGTTCTGGTTCCAAAAATGAATGAACCGATTTTATCCGGGTAGGTTCCGGTTTCAAAATGATCGGAACCGGAACCGGAACCGGACCATGGAACCGATTTTTGGAATCGAATATAGAACCGGTTTCACTACTATTTGAGTGGTAGCTGCATTCAAAAAATTTAGTTGATCTTTATGGGGCTTGTCATTGAAACTTTTTGGTACCTAATGACCTCTATTCTGTTGGTTGTTTTTGCAGATTCAAGTTGCAGTTTCTGCATGCGCAGCTGCCTCATGACTTCTTCTGTGCATGATATGTCTGATATTTTTCGTTTAAATCTTGATCAAGCTCGTGTTTATGTTATATCTATGTAATGACGCCCGATACAATCACAGTAAATAGATTAATTTTCAAAATCTAATTTTTAGTCAGACATCCAATTGCATCAGAATATTTCATATTATAATAACTGTAGAATTGAGTTTCTTTTTTAATTTTATGTTCACTTTCTTTTGCTAAACAACTATGACATCACCTTTTTTTCCCGGGGCAAAATGATATTGTAGTTGTATTCAAAACGAATAATAGGGTACCCTGCATCCAAAATTTTTAGTTGAAAACATAAAGGGTAATGAGGCTGACGAGCATTAAAAGTCTAAAACTTCATTTTCTTCGTTTTTGAGCTTCCGCACTTCGATTTGGTCCCCGTTTTTTTCCTGCGGACTCGTATTGGAATGTAGTTTTTATTAAAATATTTTAAAATAGGGTAATTTAGAATCGGACCGGAACCGGGCCGGAACCAGATTGGTACCGAATAATAGGGTACCCTGTTTAATTGGGTAGGTTCCGGTTCCACTTAGTGCTGAACCGAATTTTTCCGGGTAGGTTTCGGTTCCATGCGAAACTGGAACTGAAACCGGTTTTGCTCACCAAGTTTAGGGCCTAAACTTGGGAGGTAAATTTGCTCCTACTAATATTTTAGGAGATTACTGTTGAGTCATTCTATTAGAGGACTCAAACTGGGGCCCTCAATAAAGGAATTTTGTTTGAGTTGAGATCACCCATAAATAAGAAGACTCAAACTGTTGAGGACACCACCAGCTCATTATCAAAGCCATGCAAGACTTTGGTGGCTGTGTTTGTCAATCATTGTGAAAACAGATGGTTAAGCAAGCAAGACCAAAAGTTAAAAAAAAAAAATAATAAAAAAAAAAAAAATTCTGTTAAACTGAATTGATTTACTCCATGAATGTAGTTATAGCAATTCAATGTTACTTCATGGAAAAAATGTTATGTTCATTTATATCGTACTTGCCAGACAATTATTTATGATTTGCATTTAATTGTTCGTTTGAGTAGGTGAAGTTGTTCTTCTGAGTTGCCTTGGTATATTATAAAGAACGTGGAGAAGCTATTAAGTAGGTAGTTGGTCATCAAAACTGGGACTCACCACCATAATAAAACCTACTGAAGTGCCTACATCTTATTGGTTGGCTCTAGCAAGCACTAAATTAAGAATCATATACTGCATGTTTTTTATATGTGGTTATGATATTTTCTTGCACAAAATAATGACAAAATGATTATAAGTTTCATCTGCCGAATTATCCGAAGGTGCCTACCTATAGCATCCCTTTTTTTTTTTTTTTTGGAGGTGACAATGTCTTGAGAGCAAACAGAAAAGAAGTTTGATAAGCATCTTTTTTATCCTGAAGCTTATCTCAACCATTGTTTTTGTGCTTTTTATTATTATTTTTATTTGACTAAACTTGGCTGCTCACTTTACTTAATTCTCAGTGCATTATTATTTGCCCACTCTATTCGGTCAATTTTAAAATTGCTTTTGAGGAAGTAATCCTAGTTATAATCATTACTACATTACAAATTAGGAAGTTGAAATTATTCATGCTCAAGTATCATCTCACGTGCAGCTCGATCGTTCACTTGAATTTGAGTAATATTAAGAAATAAGAATTGGTGTTTAGTGGATGAAATTTCCCCCCATCTAAACATTTGGAAGAGAAAAAAAGTAAAACAATTTTATGAACCATTGAAGAGATACAGTGAAATTGCTTTTAATTGTCGATGGATCTAAAAATATTTTTTCTGTTAAATTTCTGTATGCCACCACTTTATGCACCATAATGTGTACACTTTTTGAGACTTGGAACTGAAGAAATGAACAAGCAATTTGCTGGAGCTGAATCTTTGACTTTCTTAAAGTAGTGGACCATACCATATTTCTTGGTTGTGAATTCTCCAAGGTCGACATTTCAAATTTAGCAGTTGAATTGAATAATTTTCAGTGGGAGAGAGAGAGAGAGAGATGGGTCCTTTAGAAAAATAAATAATACAGTTGCATATATTACTATCACATACAGTGATCCCACTAACCAAAAAGAATCCAATGTAGATAAGTTGCATTACCCCCCAAAAAAAGAAAAAGAAAAAAAGAGAGAGACAAAAGGTGCAAGTGAGTGAGAGTAAAAGATAAGTGTTATGAATATAGACTAGTGTTCAATTGTTTGATCATTTCTTAAATCCTGTAAAAGAATTTACCTTCACCTACTTTATTTTTGTTTGAAGTTGTATTTATAATATTGCTCAGCACATGCTTGTATATGCATTGTAATTTCTTGAAATCCAACTTTTTTAGTGCCCCATCCATTGCAGGATCTGGATCACTTAATCAACATGAACTTTTCATAAATTTTTAGCAGCTTAATTACAGCGGCAAGGGTTCATTATTCTAATTTCTAATTGAACCACTATAATTTTACCTAATCTAGCCCTAAGAAAGCTATTACATTTCCATTATTTTCGATCAACTGCCTAAGCTCATTTTATTATCCCTAATAAAGCATTAATGTTTCAAGGTTGAATGAATAATTATCATCATTGATCATCAAAAACTATTTTATATCATAACATTGCTAAAGATGTTTCAGTTACTTGTCATTCAAGAATTTAACAATCATACCCAATGCATAAGACTCTCCCTACAAACAGATCTTGTAATTAATATCAAGCAACAGATTCAGTCTTGTCATCAAAAACCCTTGAAGGAAGAGCAAATCTAGCTGAGAAAGATCGGGAGGCGTTATCAGGATCAGCCCACATGTAGCCCTGATCAAAGTTTTGTGAGTACGTGTAAGGATCATACGGCATGTGTGCATGAGTATTACTGGAAGAACAATCGAAGATTCTTTTCTTTTCTTTCTTGATCTTCCTCCATAACATCCTCCACTTCGGCGTCTTTGACCCAGTAACCGACCCGTTAAACGAAAGGACCCGATCATACCCGCTTTTGACGAAGCTTTGGCACCAGCACATGTTTTGGTTGCCTGTGTTGCACCAACTGTTGAGGTCCATATTCAGAGAGGATTTCGTTGCAGATGTTTTCAGAAAGTGTTTTTTACGCCAATAAATAAATAAATAAAGAGTGAAAGTGCATGCACTTGCTATTTCTATTTATAAAAGGAATCTAATTAAGTTATTATAAATATTCAAAGTCAAATCTATAAAACCATATAGAGGATTATTTTAAAAAGTAATCCCGTCGGGAGATATATAATGACAATTTGGTTATCTTTTTTTTTTTTTTTTTTTTTATAACCGGGGTGTTCGGGCCAGCTTACGCGCACCTCGATTAATCCCCGGGACTTGTGCCCCGTGTCCTCAATTTGGTTATCTTACAACTTATTTTTAGTAATTTTTTTTTTATAAGATTTAAAAAGATAAGGGTGAAGCCCAAATATATTTTTTAATTCCTTATTAGTTATTTCTCTCCCAATCGAACTAGACATTACACTTTAAAAATATTTATTTTTGTCAATTTGACTACACCAGTGGTATTATTTAGGTCCTTAGAATAGCTATTAAAAAAAACATATTATTGGAGGATAGATATAATTTTTCCACATAAAGTAGATCACAAATTAAAATTAGTTAATTTATTTGTTAAAATATCACATTTATTTTTTTAGCAGTATTATTATTATTATTATTATTTTTTTTTGTAACTGTTTAACACAAACAATAAATGTGATATTAAAAATAAATTATTATTAATTACAAAGAGCGTTTACTTTACTTATTACAAAATCTGAGGGCAATGCTTTCTGAAGTTATGTGACAACTCAAATGTGATAGTAGATTATTTAATATTTATTATTTATTTATTTATTTGTTTTTGTTTTTAAGGCCCATGTCTGATGTCCCATGTGTTTATTCTATAGACTTTGAGGTTGGATTGGAGGATGTACTAAATTTTTCAAGGGAGTAATGACTGAAATTGAATAGGGTTAATAAAGTTAGATGGATTCGAGGCTTCATCTTTCTAATGACAATATTGATGCTTACACCTTTCACCATTAACCGCAGTCCACCAGCAACCAATTTTGCACTGATCACAAAGGAGAACTATGTTGGAGTAAGGGGTATAAAATATTCAAATATATTTTCAATCACTTATGTCTATGAATTTTAGGTGATAAATTTTATTAAGATATTTGAAAACCAACTCCACGATCTTAAGAGTAAATGTAAGTATCGTCTTGCTTTACAATAAACTATCCAAATTTAATTGATTAAAAAAAATTTAATTGATTAAAAATATTCAGGATTTAATTTGATCTTGTTGAAATTTGAATCAAGGGTACATATTCAAAAAAAAAAAAACAAAAACAAGAAGGAAAAACGTCTGGAGCAAAACCCAAAAACAAGTTGTGCGTTTACAAAATCACAAAGTCCATGGCTCTGCCTCTGCCTAGTGTTGCCAATAAGAAAGAGAAAGCTCTGAAGATAAGCAAGCATCATCATCATCTTTTGACACCACTCCACGGTTACAAAATTCATCACTGTAACCCAATAGCATTTCATGTCTCAATATAAAACAGAAGAGTTTCTATATATACACAAATAAGTTCAAATTAATGCTTAAGACATTTTTTTGTTTTTGTTTTTTGTTTTTGTTTTTGTTTTTGTTTTTTTTTTTAACTCTTTTACACTGTAGTGATATTTAGGAAAACATCAAGCGAAAAGATCATCATCTTAGGGTTGGTGCTCAGAGTGTAAATCCGAATCATATTTATGTCCGATTTATAAATACGAACAATATATTTTTCCACAATATTACTTATTTAATGGTAGTATCTCTTATCTTTTATATACATATTCGATCTAATTGCGATTAGATATCTAATTATTATTAGATCGAAACTAAATCTGATTTAGTGATACTTGTATATTAGACAAAGACCCTAAGATTTACAATGTAGTACGCAGTTACAACGTATATTGACATTGGGAAGCGTCACTATAAGTTGTATATCCTTAAATAAAGTTCTTAGTCAAAATTTACCAACACGGGTCTGTTAGTAAAATCCGCTGAGACCAGTACATGTCATATATCGTGACTTGGTCCGATGATTTATCCCAATGAACCATGAGTCTCGGGAGACTCGTATAGACATGTAGATGTTTATTTGATAAACAATGAACGACTCACTGAAGATTTCCTAATAGATAGTACACCAACATCAATAGGAATCTTCTCGAGTTGAGCGAGCATAGTAATCCTTTGACTTGAGATACCACTGTGGATATATGAGTTAGCCTCCACACTTTGATGGCAGTCACATCACCGATCTATTTAGATCAGACCTCCACCTGTTCGTTGGGTGTGAACTGATGCTCATGATATCCTGTGTGTATCAAGATAGAATTTGTCAATCATGTGTACAGGACATAGGCATCCTACACGTGTTTGCGATCTCGTAAATCCATGGCCATGGTATAACTTCGAAAACAAGTTATGAGTGTTATTTAGAGATCATAAATTTGAAAAGTCGACTATATCATACCATAAGGATTTAACGTTCTTATCTATATCCCAGTTATAATATGGATAGCATGTGACGAATAGATTATATATATGCAATGACCTCGACTTGCATAGTTTTGCGAGATTATCCGTGGTCGTCATAATTCATGAATGTGTGAATTATAGACACGAAATTGGATTTCGTGACGGATAAACCTAAACTTAGAGAGTCCCACAATATGAAGTGTACTCGTTGAGCATTTGAGCAACGCGTTATGAATAATACAAATTATTCATAATACTTCACCAGATTAAATGAGTTAATTCGAATCGTTTAAACGGTTAAATGAAAATACATGCATAGCGGCATTTTTGGTCAATCACAATTATTGTGTATTTGTATTTGATACATAATTTGATTAGATACACATTAATTAATCGTCAAATGAGATTTTGACACATGCCATAAATATATGTATTTGTTATTTAATGTAAATAAAAATACATATATAATAATAATTATATTAATTAATTATTTAGATATTTAAATGTTAAATATTTGAATAATTAAATGATATACTTTTTCATAATTGTTATGAAAAATGTTTAATTATTATTGATACATGTGGCATGTTTTAAATTAAGCTTAATGTCTGCAAATTGGATTTGCTAACATAAAGCTTACTTTAATTTAATTGGATTAAATTTGGAAATGACCATTTTACCCTTGTTAAGTCAGCAATGCTTCTTCAAGTTAGAAAATTTTATTTTCTTTCTCATTCAAGCATCCATGGCCGAAAATAAGTCTTCCAAAAACTTCTCAAATTCTATTTGATGATTCAAGAAAGAAAATCAAGAAAAATCAAGAAAAAAGCTAAGGAATTAGAGGATTAAAGGTAATTCTACAAATCCCTAAACTTAGAAATTATGTTTATTGTTTCTTGATGATCTAAATTTGGGGTTTTTTTTTTTTTTTTTTGTTTTTTTTGTTTTTTTTGTTTTGGAGGATGAATTGGAAGCCTTTGTGCATGTGAGAAGTGATATTGAATGATATTGTTGTAATAATTATTCAATTTGTTCATTTGATGATAAATTTATTACAAATATTTGGTTACCGTATTCTTACAAAGGACTCTAAACAAACAGTAAAACACAATATGATTGCTTACAATAAATAGAGGAAACAACACAACAAGAATAATGAAAGTAACACAATTTCAAGACGATTGCAGACGGTGGTGCAGCAACGAACCAGCGGCAGGAACATGAAGGCAGTGCAGTACCGAACCAGGAACAAGAAAATAGAGAGAATTCCGAGACTTGTTGATGCGACAACAATCTACTTAAAACAAATTCTTCCCCTACCGAATAGTGCAGTAGAACGCGAGACGTTTGTTTCCCAGGATGCAACGGAAATAAACGAGAATGAGCACCACCAAAATCGTCTTCAATGAACCATAAAGTGTTTGAACACTCTCAACAAAACAGCAAGAAAACCAATGGAAAAATCGTTCTGTATTTTTCTATCGTCTCATAAAAAAAAAACGAAAAAACACTACACACTTTAAAAAAAATAAACATGACAATTAAATTGAGTTAATGGGAGGCTTTTCATATGATGTAACCACCCAATTAATTAATAGAATTAATTTAACTGTTATGGAACTTCAAAAGAACTTGGAAAAAATAAAGAGGTTTGCAAAAAGTGGCTGGGTCGGGCCCGCACTATTTGGTTCGGCATTCGTGTACGCAGGACACGCGGGTGCACACGAGTCAGACTTGTTCGAATTTTGATTTGCACCTCCCACGACGCGCACGTAGAGAGAGCCTTTATCTTTATAACACTTACTCATCTACATATGAGCAATCATATATAAACACAATTTTCCTTTATTAGCTTTCCCATGTGGGACAAGCTTATTTCTCTTTATTTTCCAACACCAATGGGTGAATTTTGAGCAACAATTTCTCATTCACCCAAACACCATTTTAAGCATATGAATATACCATTCCGAACTACTCACAGAGGAGTATCTGAATCACTCAAAAACAACCACTAACACGAAGTGGACCATGTTTAAAATTGTACCTCAAAATTCTTACTAGTGAGCATTTTCCGACAATCCCCCACATGAATGAAATTGGCGAAAATACGTCAAATAAAATTATTTTATAGAAACATTTTATTTTGACCTTGAAGAGTTCAGCGGTTCAACACCTACATAGGATAGTTAGGCCTCAGCCTTTGAACATTCCCTTGTGAAAATATATCTCTTTTACTAGCTGACAGTGGACACGATGTCATTGAACTGTACTGCCATTCATGTAAATGAAAACATATATCACACAGATATTTTTCCTAACACATCTGAGTTCTCATTATTATGTTCATTTTGGCCATGAACATCTATCTGGTTCTGCAAGAGTTTCTAATAATTTAGCCCCGTACAATTCCCTTTGAAACGGCCCCACTTCTCTCTCACATATGTGATTTCTTATTTAAGAGTAACTCGTATTACTCTGCTCGGATTCCCGACGCATAAGAATTATTAAAAGCCTTTGCTTAACCTCTTTCCATATGAGCATCATTGTTTCATTTCACCATACGAATGGACTAGAGGGTAACCCCTACAGTGAACCAATTATGTCTTTTACGAGTAGGTTGTCCAATTGAACCTAGATATTGGGATCTCCAGTCAACAAGGTTGAGTTTTCCTTCGTAATAAAAATTTATCTAATGGGCTTTAGTCCCATTCCCCTCGATGATTTCACAACTAACTCTCTGTTTAACCCTTTGGTTAGCGAATCCGCAATGTTATCCTTTGACTTTACATAGTCAATCGAAATAACTCCAGTAGAGAGTAATTATCTAACGGTATTGTGTCTACGACGAATATGTCTAGACTTACCATTATACATATTGTTATGTGCCATTTCAATTGTAGATTGACTATCGCAATGAATGCAAATTGCTGGCACTGGCTTAGGCCAACTTGGAATATCCTCTAGAAAATTTCGCAGCCATTCTGCTTCTTCAGCACACTTATCTAATGCAATGAATTCTTATTTCATTGTAGATCTGGCTATCACAATCTATTTGGAGGATTTCCATGATATAGCTGTACCTGCTAGTGTAAACACATAGCCACTGGTAGACTTTGAGTCTTTCAAATCAGATATCCAGTTTGCATCACTGTATCCTTCGATTACGCTGGATATATGATAGTGCAACCCATAATTACGAGTAAATCGTAGGTACCTGAGTATTCTTACTATTGCTTTCCAGTGAACAACCCCTGGATTACTTGTATATCTGCTGAGCTTATTTACTGTACAGGCTATATCAGGCCTTGTACAACTCGATAAATACATTAGACTCCCGATCACTCTAGAGTGTTCTACTTGAGATATACCTTATCTCATATTCTTTGATAGATGTAGACTCACATCTAAAGGAGTTCTAGCCACAGCAGAATCATCATTGTTGAATTTATCAAGAATTTTATCCACATAGTGCGACTGATCAATAATAAGTCCATCTGGACTTCTCGAGATTTTTATTCCCAGAATGACATCTGCTAGACCCATGTGTTTCATGTCAAACTTAGATTTCAGCATATTCTTGGTGGATTTTACCATTTTAACATCACTCCTGACAATCAATATGTCATCAACGTAGAGACATAAAATGACATAGTCAACTTCTGTCTCTCTGACATAAATACATTTATCACATTCATTGATTTTGAAACCATTTGCCAATATGGTGTCGTCAAACTTTTTATGTCACTATTTCAGAGCTTGTTTCAATCCATACAAGGATTTTACTAACTTGCAGACTTTCTTTTCTTGTCCTGGAGCTATAAATCCCAGGTTGTTCCATGTAGATTTCTTCATCTAAATCTTCATTTAGAAAGGTTGTTTCACATTCATTTGATGTACCTCAAGATTGCGCAAAGCTGCAATCGCTAGTATCATCCTTATGAAATTTATTCTCGTTACAAGAGAGTAAGTGTCAAAGTAATCAAAATCTTCACGTTGTATGTAGCCTTTAATTACAAGTCTTTCTTTGTACTTGTCAATTGATCCATTTGCCTTCATTTTCTTTTTGAAAATCCACTTAGACCCTAAAGGTTTACACCCTGGAGGAAGATCCACTAACTCCCAGGTGTGATTTTGTAAGATTGATTCAATTTCACTATTGATGGCATCTTTCCACAAAGCACCATCAGCTGACCTTACAACTTCGTTATAGCTTTGAGGATTATTTTCTAGCAAAAATATCAGAAAATCTGGACCAAATGATTTTCCGTTCTAGCTCTTTTGCTACGTCTTGGTTCAAGTTCAACATTTGGTTGATCCTCTGGAACATTTATGTGTTCTTGGTCCTGACTATCTTCAATGATAGCCTCATGTGCCTGTTTGTGCACATTTGAATTCGAATTAGTTTTACAAGGAAAAATGTATTCGAAAAAGGATGCATTCATTGACTCCATTATCGTATTTTTGTGAATATCTTGTATATTAGACTCATGTACAAGAAATCGATAAGCATTACTGTTATGTGCATATCCTATGAAAATACAATCTACATTTTTTGGTCTTATCTTCACCTTCTTAGGTGGAGGAATGATTACTTTGGCAAGACACCCCCACACTCGTAGAAATTTATAGGAAGGTACTCTTCATTTCCACATTTCATAAGGAGTTTTCTCTGCTTCTTTCCGTGGTACCTTATTTAAAAGGTAATTAGCTGATAAAACAGCTTCTCCCCACATATTCTGAGGTAATCTATAGCTGATTAACATAACATTCATCATTTCTTTCAAGGTACGATTCTTCCGTTCTATAATCCCATTGGATTGAGGTGAATAAGGAGCTGTGGTTTGATGTATGATTCCATTTTGCTCACCACCACGATCACTTCTTAACTCCTTAATTCTTTTATTCAGTTGGTTCTCAACTTCATTATTATAGAGAACAAATTTCTCTATAGCTTCGTCTTTGCTTTTCATCAAATACACATGGCAAAATCTTGTGCAATCATCAATAAAGGTAATAAAATATTTATTACCGCCTCTTATTTGTATTGAATTAAAATCACATACATCGGTATGAATTAGATCAAGTGGTTCAAAGTTTCTTTCAATACTATGAAATGATGATCTAGTTAGTTTTGCCTCAACACAAGTATCACACTTATGTTTGTTATCAATTTTAAAATTGGGAATATGATTCATGTTAATTAATTTCCGCAATGAATTAAAATTAGCATGTTCTAATCTACCATGCCATAGATCAGAGTACTCAACAATATAAGCAGATGAACTAGCTTTATTGAAATTCTTGGGTTTAACAACCATTACATTGAGCCTAAAGAGCCC
Organism: Zanthoxylum bungeanum; assembly: GCA_019454045.1. NCBI lineage: Eukaryota > Viridiplantae > Streptophyta > Magnoliopsida > Sapindales > Rutaceae > Zanthoxylum > Zanthoxylum bungeanum. The sequence continues at coordinate 181,994 of SKCR01017067.1, read as the reverse complement.
ATCAATTACATACCCACATACATGCCATTTTTAGTCAAAACTACTTTATCAGACTCGAACACCATCCGGAATCCGTGTTTGTTCAGAAGTGATCCAGACACAAGATTCTTCCGTATTTCTGGTACATACAGAACGTTGTTTAAAGTTAACTCTTTCCCATAAGTCATCTTCAGAATCACCTTGTCTTGACCTTCAATCTCAGATGTTGCTAAATTTCCCATGTATATTTTTTCCCCATTACCAGCAGGCTCAAATGAAGAGAACATACTTTTGTCTGAGCACACATGTCGAGTGGCACCAGTGTCAATCCACCACTCTCTTGGGTTAGAACCCACCGATTCACCTCAGAAACCACAGCAGAAAGGTTAATGTCTGAAACATCTTGAGTCATGTTTTTCATCACATTAGTCTCTTGATTCTTTTTCTTCTTCGACAGTCTGCACTCAGAAGACTTGTGACTCATTTTGTCACAGTTGAAGCATCTTCCTTGAAATTTGGATTTCTTGGAAATTCCTCCTTTAGGGCCCATCTTTGCCCTTTATTCTTGAGGTTTTTATTCTTATGGCCATGTTCAACAACATTTGCTTTGGCCTCATGAGTTATTCCTCTCTTGTCAGATACTCTGTTATCTTCCTCAATTCTAAGCTTAAGAACCAAGTCTTCAATGTTCATTTCTTTTCGCTTATGTTTTAAATAATTCTTGAAATCTTTCCAACCAGGTGGTAGTTTTTCAATTATTGAGGCTACTTGGAAGGTTTCACTTAATATCATCCCCTCAGCATGAATTTATGCTAGAATAATCTGCAATTCTTGTACTTGACTTAACACAATTTTGGAGACAACCATATTAAAATCTAGAAAATGACCTACGACAAATTTCTTAGTACCGGCGTCCTCAGTTTTATATTTTCGATCTAAGGATTCACAAATCTCCTTAGCTGTTTTCATTCCGGCGTACACACTGTACAAGGAATCACTCAGCCCATTCAGCACATAATTCCTACATAGGAATTCAGAATGTTTCCAAGCATCGATCGCACTAATCACTTGAATATCATTCTCACCATCTTTGGGTACATGAGCATCTTCCTTTAGGAACCTTGCAAGGTTCAACGTGGTCAAGTAAAAAAATCATTTTCTGTTGTCACCTTTTGAAATTTTGACCACTGAATTTTTCAGGTTTTTCCGCAGCATGATTGACATGGCTCACATGTCCAACATGTTGTCTAGCCATAGAGGCATCAACACTTTGGCTAGCCACAGAGGCTGCCACATTAAGCCGAAAGGCTGGAACATTTTGGCCAGCCGAAGAGGCTGCAACATTAAGCCCATAGGCTTGAACATTTTGTCTAGCCGAAGAGGCTGCCATGTTCGGATCAACTGTGTTTGGACTGTTTTCCATATCCACGGATCAAATTTGTTTTAAGACTATTAAAAATATTCGGTTACCGTGTTCTTACAAAGGACTCTGAACAAACAGTAAAACACAACACGATTGTTTACAATAAATAGAGGAAACAACACAACAAGAATAATGAAAGTAACACAGTTTCAGGATGATTGCAGACGGTGGTGCAACAACGAACCAGCGAAAGGAATAGGAAGGCAGTGCCGTACTGAACCAGGAACAAGAAAACATAGAGAATTCTGAGGCTTGTTGATGCGGTAACAATCTCATTAAAATAAATTCGTCCCCTACCGAATGGTGCAGTAGAACGCGAGACGTTTGTTTCACAGGATGTAACGGAAATAAACGAGAATGGGCACCACCAAAATTGTCTTCAACGAACCACAAAGTGTTTGAACTCTCTCAACAAAACAGCAAGAAAACCAAGGGAAAAATCGTTCTGTATTTTTTCTATCTTCTCATAAAAAAAACGAAAAAACACTGCCCACTTTAAAAGAAAATAAACATGCCAATTAAATTGAGTTAGTGAGAGGCTTTTCATATGATGTAACCACCCAATTAATTAATAGAATTAATTTAACTGTTATGGAACTTCAAAAGAACTTGGAAAAAATAAAGAGGCTTGCAAAAAGTGGTTGGGACGGGCCCGCACAATTTGGTCCGGCATTCGTGTATGCAGGACGCGCGGGTGCACACGAGTCTGACTTGTTCGGATTTTGATTTGCACCCCCCTACGCGCGCACACGTAGAGAGAGCCTCTATCCTTATAACACTTACCCATCTACATATGAGCAATCATATATAAACACAATTTTCCTTTATTAGCTTTCCCATGTGGGACAAGCTTATTTCTCTTTATTTTCCAACACCAATATGTGAATTTTGAGCAACAATTTCTCATTCACCCAAGCACAATTTTAAGCATATGAATATATCATTCCGAACTACTCACGGAGGAGTATCCGAATCACTCAAAAATAACCACTAACACGAAGTGGACCATGCTTAAAATTGTACCTCAAAATGCTTACTAGTGAGCATTTTCCAACAAAATTATCATTCTAGAGTGTTATGACCACTCTTGTAATGCCTAGAATTGTTCTTGGGTGGTTCACTTGTGGTGACTTTGGTTGGTGATAAGATTAATTAGATTAATGTTGGAAAATTGGATTTTAAGCATGAAAAATTGATATTTTTGCTTCTGGATCAGATCTGGAAATACCGTTCATATGGTGATGAAAATAATGTCATATAAATGTATTTGATGTGTTTTGGGAGTTGGAACAATTACCGAAAATTATTTCGGAGTTGAAATAAGCGAAAACGGTAAAAAACGGCGTTACTGGGTGACTTTTGAGCCAATCGGGTGACGGCTGCCCAAACAGTGAATTGGTCACTGTTCGGGCAGCCCATGAACTGCCTTAATACTATTGGGGCTGACCTGGGCACCCATCATGTGTATTGGGTGGTCGGTTCGGTCAAAAACGCGTTTTAGGCCATTTTACGGAAAAATATTTTCGTAAAAGTTTTGTGACGTTTCTTGCTTATTTATGTCGTTATTTGATATCGAATAAATATGTTTAGGTGAAATATGAATGAATTATTCATATTAGATACTGAATAATTTATTCGGTAATTTAAAAAGTTTTAAAATTATGATTTCGCCCGAACCGCGAGCTTCTGCTGCGTCCGCGCCAAAACCCCAACACATCAGACTGTTGCATCTTACGATTACAAATGATACAAGAAACAAGCATATATGTTATAGCAGCATATATACATTTTAAATTCAAAGGTTTCAAACCTGCTCCAAATTTAATTGTATTAGTAACCCTACCCTGGACAGCAATCCTGTAAAATAGTTGATCCCAATTGTTCGGAGAGGCCACTGAATCTTTCAGCCCTGCTGCATCTCATGCAATCGCATTCAAGTTCATTAATGATAATTATCAAAAGATAAAATTAATTAGTTATATTTCATCATTAATATGTCATACTGATACTCGAAATCATGCAATGGCATTCAGGTTAATCACTCAAAATGTTACAGGGCGGGTACTAGCAAAAGCTAAAAACTGATTTCATGTATAAAAAAAGTCATATCTAATAAACAAGACTCCTGCTACAAGAAATGTTTAGTGACTGCTCACCTTAGGGTAGCAATTTTGACGGGAAATAGTCTGACTGGTTGTGTTTACCAAAACCTCACATGATACTTCTGCCTGTTAAAAGGATTTAAATGATCACAAACAAATATCATCATAACATTAACTATTATTACATTTCAATAAGTTGAAATAATTAATAAAAGAATTACAAGGAAGCTATCAACATAATGAACTTATATATAGAACGTGTTACTGCTTCTGCTCTCGGTCTTTGCTTCAAAATATCTGGAAGCATATTTACTATGCGATCACTTGAATAATCCCTTGGGCATCAAGGTTATTTTACTTAGCATATAAGTGCTTATTAATCTAAGAAGTTTCATATCTTGTGTTACTATCTCTTGAAGGATATCAGCATTGGAATATATATGTATTTATTACTTCAACCTTAAGCTCCGGCCACTAAGTCAACCGGGTAGTAGCCACACATTGGTAACTCATGTCCCAAAATGGCATGTGTTCGTGTTGGGGGTAAATATCGCAGAAGAGTTTTTTTTTTTTTTTTTTTGGAAACGATGGAAACCCCGCCACCAAATCATCCATTCTGGGCCGCGGCGCAGGTAAAATCACTTGTTTTCCCAGACTCTTACAAGAAGTGCACCCTCTGGATTAGAACCCAGAACCTCAAGGAGAGATCCTGGACCCTACACCACCAAGCCACACCCCTTGGGGACTCGCAGAAGAGTTTCACCGGACGAAATTGACTTTTTAAATATTTTTAATCCGATAAATTAATCGATATTATATACCTCTAATTTATCTGTATTTTACCCCAAATCACTCATTATTATCAAAGATTGGGATTAATTACTCATAAAGACTCACTCATTAATATCAAAGATTGGGAGTAATTACTTATAAAGACTCATAACAAAATTTTCGGAAACACTTTCCGCAGTTACACGTTAATCGATTTACTTAATCGCCGAACCGGACGACCAAGATAACTGGACAATAGGATCATCCATGGAATTGGACCAGCCCACTGCTACAGTGATTCAATTATTATAGCAGTGGCCGATTACTTTAATTTCATCAAATTATTATTTTGCCCCTAGTGTGAAAATTCCCAAAACACTTCTAGAATGATTCCGAAAATTTCAAGAATTTTTCTACGCATTATGCGCACTACTATAGTAGTTCGAGTACTATAGAAATGATAAAATAATCGTAATTTCAATAATTTTTTTTTGGAAACCCCACCACCAAACCACCACTTCCGGGCTTAAGCGGAGCAGGTAAAACCTCCGGCTGTCCCAGACACTCCCTGAATTCGAATCCAAGACCTCAATGTGAGATTCTAAACCCAAAATAATCGTAATTTCAATAAATTATGATTTTACCCTAATGCGATATTTAAGGAAAATTAAGAAAATGCTTTCAGAATAATTTTGAAAATTACAGGAATTTTTCCTACGCATTATTACACATCCAATTTCATCCATAACACCTCAACTTCACAAATTAAGCCGTAATTAAATTAAATACATAATTAATGAAATTAATCACCTAATTAATTCAAAATTATGCAAATCCAAATCACTTATTACCAATTGAGAGTCAACCACCATAAAGCAACTCAAGAACAATTTTAAGTCACCTAGAAGTGGCTCAAACAACTCTAAAATGTCACCCTAATTAGGCCTAATTATATTAATTGGCCTAATTAATTTTTACATATTCATTTAAGGTTTCCTATTAGGGTTTCTAAACATCAATTAATATTAAAACATGAAAGAACCCTAATTATATCAAATATAATCAATTGGAAACATAAAGAAATAAATTTCAACTAAATAAAATTAGACATTACCTAAATTTCTCCAGGTTTAGCTTTAATTGGTTCCAATTATTCTTTCACATTCTCTAATTTTGGTGAATTGATCAAATATTAATAAAGCCCTAATTATGCTGTCTCTTGCATGAACCATTGATCAAATCCTAACATATCAAGCAAATGGCCGAAAATGTGACTTAAACAGAGGAGAGGTATTTTGGTCATTTTGATAACTTTGAAGTCAAACCAAATATATGGTAAAAATAATGTAACTTTAATAATGTGTATATAATAAAATGATGTATCATATACACATTAGATATAAAAATAATTCGGCATGTGTAATGTTATAAATAATCTATATTATTCGTAATTAATTGCCCTAGTTCCCTACGAGTATACTTTATTAGTGAGACTATCTAGTTTCGGGTATATCTGTCATGTAACACATTATGTGTCCATAATTTTCTCACCCACAAATTATAACGACCATAGATAACGACACTGAACTATACAAGTCGAGGTCTAAGCATACCGTATAGTCCCTCCATCATAGGCTATCCGAATTATATTGGAGACATAGATGAGAACGTCTATAGTATCTCTCATTGCTTGGGAGAGATTTTAGAGATAGCCTTATAAGTGTTGTGCTCCCTCAACAAGTAAGAGATATTTTGGGTGGGCTTGGGCCAATGTCAAAATACAAAACCATGAGAGGCTAGGGGGCAAGGTTGCTTAGCCAATCCCTAGACCGTTAGAGTGAACAATTTCTCACTAGTTTGGTCGGACCTTACAAATGGTATCAGAACCAAATCCCAACCAGAAATGTGCCAACGAGGACGTTGGGCCCCAAGAAGTGTGGATTATAGTATCCTACATTGCTTGGGATGGATCTTATGGATAGCCTTATAGGTGTTATACTCACTCAACTAGTAAGAGATATTTTGGGTGGGCTTGGACCCATGCCAAGAAAAAACATAGTCGTGAAGGGCCAGTGGGCCAAGTTATTGGGCCAATCCATAGGCCGTCAGAGTGGATAATATCTGACTAGTTGGGCTGGACCTTACAAATATTGTAGTATCCCGCATTGCTTGGGAAGGATCTTGAGGATAACCTTATAAATGTTGTGCTCATTCAACTAGTTTGAGACCTTTTGAGTGAGATTGGGCTTATGCAAAAAAATAAAAAATAAATTTGTGAGGGGTTAGGGGCCATGCTGTTAGGCCAATCCATAGGTGGCCAGAGCGAACAATATCTGACTAGTTGGGTCGGGCCTTATAATATCAAATCTTCTTAGTGTACAATTCATATATATGTGTCGCGACATATTCGTGGTCTCTCAATCAATATTTGGAACTCGTTTCCAGAATGTACACTGGCTATAGATTTAAGGATCACGAAGTGGATGCCTAAATCATGCACATGAGACTGATGGATCATCTTTGGATATATCACATGATATCATGAGCATCGGTCCACACCCAATGAAAAAGTTGAGGTCTGGTCTAGATTGACAGGTGATGTGACTGTTGTCAAAGTGTGAAGGATCACTCATACATCCATAATAGTATCTCAAGTCAAAAGACTTGATATGCTACTGAACTCGGGAAAGCTCCTATTGACAATGGTGCGCCGTCTATTAGGAATACTTTCGGTGAGTCATTCAGTGCTTATTAAATAAACACTTATACAAGTCTCCCAAGACTCATGACTCAATGGATAAACCATCAGACCAAATCTCGATATATGCATTTACTGGTCTCAATAGATTTTACTAACCAAACCATGTAAGAAAATCTCCACCATGAACTTTATTTGAGAATATACCATAATTAGTGAAACCTCACAATGTCAATTACAAACATCATTATAACTATGTCACTATTGTATATTCTCAAGTATTTGTCTAATATATACATCATTAAACATCAGTTAATTTCGATATAAACTAAATAGAATGAACATATCATAAATATGATACGGATTGACGCTCATATCATTTACCCCAACACTGCTACAGTGGGATTGTAATATCTATAGATTGTATTGTATTTTAAAAAAGCTCTAGCCATTAAGATTCAATTCAAACATTTGTTAAATGTATTATACAATTAAAAAAAAATCTATATAATTTATTAATAAAATAATTTTTTATTTGCCTCACTCAAATAATGTTCTGGTTACGTCCTAGACATTAAACATAACTCTAAACTTGTTTTTAAGCCATCTAAACTTTTTCGCCAACAAAAGATACCAAAAAAAGCAAGAAGTATATAAAAAGTTAAATTAACTTTACTTGCAAGGGAAACTCAATGAAGAAGAATCCGAGATGACCGGTGACTTTTGTAACAGTGTCAAACGGAACAGCGCCTCTGGACAAGTCCTCAAGCAAGAACACAACATCTGACAATAGCTTCACACATTTGAGCACAAGTTCTGCACCAATGTACGACAATGCCAGAGCTCTTACGTGACCATGATGCGACATCACGTGCCCCAGCTTCCTCCCTCTGTACCCGACTGCAACATCCAATTTTTTATAATCCATGGAGTAGACATCAAGATTGTGAACCTTCAGTGTGACATTCAAAGATATATCAATGCATATGAATGGCTTGGCCCGTATGTTAACGTGGGTTAAGTGAAGTCCTTCAATCTTAAGCTCAGGATCAGTTGGCCAGAGAATGTAGACAAGGGCAGCTAGGAGAACAAGTGAAATGGTGACGATTACACGCCAATTTCGCTTAGGATTTGCTGCGTAATAATATGGTAAAACGGTGTAGTTTTCATCTAGGGATTGCGGCGGTAACATTGTGTAGTAGGGGTGCTGTGACGGTGCAGCTGATGGCGGCGGCGGCGGGGTGGTTTTGGAAGGAGCCATGGGTCTGGGTGGGCTAACTGGTTGATTGGAAAAAAAAATTGATGTAGAGGAAGAAAATGTTGGTTACCAGGAAGGTGAGTGCTTTGTTGTTTTGCTCTTTATTGGTTTGTTTTTATGTGAGATAAGATAATATGTTTTGTAATTATTGAAGAAGAATTGTTACATGATTATGGGTAATATTAATTTGTGGGTTAAAGTTGAAGCAACATATATAGTTGGATTATATTTTAGTTCTTTTCATTCATTCTTGCCTTCCAAGTATAGGAAAATGCTATATACATTTTCTGGAGAAATGTTTAGACTCATCACATTGCTTATCAAAATAAGTCGGTTCTGTAGATGAGATTTTCAAGCCCGTGGCTAGCCAAAATTGACTGTTCCATTATTGAAATCTCTAGTCGTATTTTGGGTCCCTTAAATCATTTTTCAGGTCACATTAAGATATCAAACATGGAGTATAAGATGTTCATTTCGGAGAATCATCACTCACTTGTATCGATATATTATTCATAATATATTGTGATAATATTATACAAAAGTAATTTCAATACTATCTTTATCTAATATAAATCCATAATGAAAAATAAAACCCGTTCCGGGTAACATACATGTTTTATAATTTAATTTCTAAGTGGATATAGATTTAGTATAGATAAACCAACACTAACTTCTATCCAATACCATCCTTAATGTAATGTGAAAAGGAGGAACTAAGGAACCTAGAACAAGAATAAATATGCATAATCAAATAAAACCAAAATTCTCACTAAGTGGGTCCGCATGGTTTAATTGAAATCATCATTTCATAGCTATATATGTCATTAAAAAAAAAAAAAAAAGGTCTTATCATTAAGAGTTGGTGCAAATTTTGTACCAAATGAAACATCTCTATCCAATCCATTGCACTAGATTTTACTCTTTAAAAAATTATTTTCGTATTTTTCTGAATAATTAACATGTCGCCTCTTAATTAACATAACATAAAAAAAAAAAATTAAGTCAAAAAGGAAATTAAAAAATAGGAAAAATAACGTAGGGTTGTAGACCAATTATGCGCCAAAGCCTACCGGAACGCTGTAAATGGTGGTGGGTCGGATATGGCCTAGGTAGAGGAAAACACCAATGAAGATGAAGTGTAAGATATCCAGCTGGAAGTGTAAGCAATCCATCCCTCCATTTATCTATATTAACTGCCCTATCATCCTTATCCCGTATGAAGCTCACTATCTTTATATCCTTCAAATAATGCCTCCAACATTTTATTATACGAAATTTGCAGCACCCAACTTCTCTATTCCTCAGTTGTTCAAAAACCCACTGCAAATAAAATGAATATTAATTGTCAACTGAAAAAAAAATATAGTTTAATTAATAAATTAATTAATTATATAAACTTGGTTACATACTTCACCGAATTCGTATCTGTATGGGGATATATGCAGACGCAAAGTTTTGGGATAACAAATCCAGAAAAGACCATCCAACAGAATCTTGAAATCTTCTACTATTGGCACTTTGATATATGGTGTCATATTCCCAACTTGAAATGGGAATGAAGCTGGGGAATGTCTTTTGAATTTCTCTAAATTAAATGACATCTACATTTAATAAATCACAACAAACAAAATAAATAAATAAATAAATAAAAAGGGGTAATTAGGAATGTCAAAACAAAATTGACAAAAAGTAATAACCAATTATATATATGAAACTTATAATAAACTTACGTTTTTGATATTCATACGGATATCCAGTCTCATGACCTGATTTTCAATTTGATGAGATGCTTTGAGAAATTCTTTAAGCTCAAGGTACCAACTGTCAATATCATCACCTTTATGACCCAATTCTACTTTCCATGTACATTGATGAGACGTATTCATTGATATGGCCGGAACTTTTACATCACTCTTAAAAGTAAAACAAAGTAAATTGGGAGTATCAACATCAACCGCCTTCAAATTCTTACAGTAACTAAGTTCCAAGTGTTTGAGCCGATTGCTTGAAATCTTAAAGCTTTGGAGGGACAAACAATCTCTCAAGGACAGATCCTCAAGCAAGGTAAATTTTGAAATAAGCCCATGAACCTCTTGGTCTTTAAGAACTAACCGACGTAAAATTAACCTTTTCAAGTTTGGACAAACAACCACCGGAATCTTCTCTCCCAGGGTTAGCTGTTGAAGACTCGGAGCAACAACACTTTCAAGTTCACTTGTCCCCTTAATTTTAATATTCTTGAGTTTGTGTGCTTTGGAGACACTCAAAAACTCGACACCCCAACACCAGCAAAGGCATAAATCTTCAAGTAAACGGCATTCATCAATAAGCTTATGGAGTATATGTTCAGTTATATAGACTCCATGTAGGCTAAGTGTTTTCAGAGAATTTAAGCTTATAGCATTCAGGGGTTGCTCCAACCGACAACCAGTTAGCTCTAAAATAGTTAATAATTTAGCAGAAAAGATTGTTTGAGGCAAAGTGTACAATTGTTGATCAGCTGCAGAAAGCATGACATAGAATTTAAATTCTTTTACCCCATTCTCTATAGCCAATCCTATCCATTTATCAACAAGAGAAGCAGATTCTTTATTGTCGTAAAGATATAACTGTAGTGTCAACTTCTGAATACCCAACTTAAGCTTTCGGAATTGAAGCAAAGAAGCATCAATGAATTTTAACAAGTAAAAATTTCTCCTCCAACAAACGTAAAACTTTCGATCATTCAAACCTCCGGATATAGACAAGCGTTCCTCAATAAAATCCAAGATAGGGAATGAAGTCTGTATCTGATTCCATCTCTTTGACAAGATACTTGTTCGAGCAACCTCTGTTGGAGAGAGGTACGACATTATGTGATGACTGATAAAAGTAGGCAACTCCGATATTTGATCCATGGCATCAACAACACACTCATCCATATTAAGAGATCGAGGAGATTTACTTTCCTTTTCAAAATAAATAAATAAATACATTAAAAAAAATTAAAAAAAAAAACGTAAAAAACATAACCCTAAAACAGATAATTAATTTAATTATTTTCCAGGACTCAACTCAAACTTTGCCCTTAATTTTCTCACCAATTAGAACATACTTCTCAAACATAATACAATAAAAATTCCAAGAAGAGACCGTGACTCTACACAATTACGAAGCCTTACCAGTAAATCCGATGAGAAGAAGCTCGCTCGCAGATAGTTTTAAGTTCTAATCCGGCGTAAGAGAGGGACTGACTAACGACAACTTCACCAAGTTTAAATAAATAAATAGATACTCGGTAAATAGGGAAGGCATTAGTAGTCCTACTCCTACTACTGAAGTTTTAATAAACATATATATTCTCAACTCTCTTTCTATAAGGTAAATGTTTTCCTTCTCCCTCGAAGCGTAAATTTAATTGAATTCAAACTCTTTTATTATTCTAATTGAAATCAAAATTTATAATCTTATAAAAATAAATTTTTATATTTTAATAAGAGATTATATTTTTATATTATAATATATTTTTTATTTTAATAATTATTTTATTTTAATCTTATAATTTTATAATTTAATAATAAAAAAATTAATTATAGAGAGTCTGTTTCATATTTTTTTTTTATTTTAATGGGAGACTGTTATATGTTTTCTTAATAGATTTCTTAGTTTAATAGTTTATTATTTTAATAAATTATAAAATATATTAATGTAATTAATTAAATTAATTATTAAGTTTCTTATTTTAATTGGAGATTATATTTTTAATATTCTAATAGGTTTCTTATTATAATTTTATAATTTAATTATTAAAAATTAATTATAAAGATATTTTAACTTTATAATAAAAAATAATTTTAGAGATTAGGTGTCATGTTATGTTTAACTTATATATAATCCTACATGACGCATTGAGGGAACAAAGTTCAATTAGATTAGTATATGTGTTTTTTAAAATAATTTAGTTTTTTTAATATATAATTATAAATTTTGAGTTGAATTAGATTAGTGAAATATTTTAAATTCAAATAGATTAGTATTTGTTTATATAATTATATATTTTGATTTCAATTAGAATAGTGAAAAATTTTGAATTCAATATGCAATAGCTTGAGCCCAACAACCAATTAGATATTATCCGTTTTGGGCACATAGTTCGTCACGTATTTGTTATGGACTTTGCCACCAAAAACGTGTCTACTAAGTTAGGAGAACCCAAAACATTTATACTAGTACAGGATCATCATCGCTAACAATATATGAGATATTACAATATTCCCCCTTAAAGACCTCGCATCATCATGAGTAATCGAAAATAGAATATAATGAAATCATATACACCCACACATTTGTTATTGGGCTTTACAACCCAAAACGCGACTATTAAATTAGGAGAGCCCATAAATTACATCGCTAACGATGTGAGATATTACACAATTAGATTAGTATTTGTCTATTTTAATATAATTTGTTTAAAATAAATTTATTTTTTTTAATAATTCTATGTGGCTCGTTGAGAAAGCAAGAAAATATTTAACATATATATACACACACAGCGAATGCTCGTATTTTAAAATTATCACGACCCAAAACCGGGGACAGTGACTTTTGGGTAAATAAACAGAACAAGGTTGATTCAAGACCAGTCAAACGGTTAAAAAGTCACAAGAAAATGCTCAAAAAGTCAAAACATGCTGTGGGAACACAGAAACTGGACGACGCATGCTGTCCCGGGCTCGCGGTCCGGTTGGGAGTACGGAGTAGCCACGGGGGACTAAACCGGAGAATAATGGAGTCGCCACCCGGTGTGAACCGGGAAAATGAGATTTAAGGCCGCACTCACCCATCGCAAGGGAAGACCTCAAACCGTTGGGTTCGGAATGGTCCCTTACTTATGTCACTTGTAATGAAAGGATTTGTGTAATAATTTAATCAAGCTTAAGTAACACTTATTTCCAAGAGTATCATGCTTCTAAGTTCACATGCATACATCAACAAGTTCATCTAAATTTACATGTAACACATATCCGAATTTGCATACAGCCTATTTGCATGTAATCTATGTCTCAATTTGCATACATAAAGATAAATTAACATACGGCAAGCATGCAAGTTAATAAACACATTATACTCATATATGTGGGAAATACAGATGAACGACACCTACACAATCTTGCGTAATACAGAGAAGCAATCAGGTTCATCATACGAAGGGATAGCTACTAGGAACAATTATGTACGAAATCTGATGAAAATGACTCAGTTCAGTGGGTGCGCGTTCGCGTAGCGTTCGAGAACGCGTTCGAACGGTAAACAGAAGGTTCGCGTTCGTATAGCTTTCGAGAAAGTGTTCGAACGGAGCCAGACCTGATGCATGAAACACTAAGAAAATGCGTGCGCGTTCGCGTGACATTCGAGAACGCGTTCGAACGGTAAACAGAAGGTTCACGTTCGTATAGCGTTTGAGAACGCGTTCGAACAGAACCAGACCTGATGCATGATGAAACAAAAAAATGCGTGCGCGTTCGCGTAGCGTTCGAGAACGCGTTCGAACGGTAAACAGAAGGTTCACGTTCGTGTGGCGTTCGAGAACGCGTTCGAACGGAACCAGACCTGATGCATGCAACACATTCATAGACAAATAAATCCACAATGTGGGACCTCACGTATCCGATTGAACTCATCTCGCATCCAATCGAGTATACACCAATCGGCGCGGCAAAGCATCGTGGTAAATGATTTTAACCCCTCAAAATAGGGGGCCTTTAATCCAACTTACTAAGCTCATGCGCTCGATCACATCATGCATACAAAGAATAAAGACAATAATATCAAACTTAGTATGCCCGATTGAACATATCTTACATTCAACCGAACACACATCAACCGGCGCGGCAAAACATCGTGGTAAAGGGTTTTAACCCCTCCAAATAAGGGACCTTTAATCCGACTTACTAAGCCCATGCGCTCGATCGCATCATGCATAAACAAGTAACATGCGGAATTTAAATGACGGATAATAAATGAATCAAAACAACATAAAACAAAAGAAAGTGCCGTTTACTCAAGCGGTACGTGGAGTTGTATCCCGAGTACAGATCATACTACCGTCCATTAGGAATCGGCTATGAAATTTATGTTCGGGTTTCCATCCGATATACCGCGAGAGTTGACACATCTTTCATTTTATTCTAAGGCTACAACATACAATATTTCGTAATCCATGCATATTTGTCTACTCAAGGGCCACAACATGCATTTTAACATAACAATCATGCGAACAATACTCAATGAATAATAAAAATAAAAAAAAAACAGAAAACGAATGTGGAAAATACCCTCAGGTCTAACCGTTTTTCCGAATTTTGGACTTGCGTTTCACGGAGATCTGAAGGGTAAAGCTCCTCAACTTCTCCGGTTCACTGGTTTAGCGTCTTAGCTCACTGTTTTTCTGTTTTGTTGGCTGTTTGGCCTCCGTTTTGCTGCTGTTTCCTCTGTATTTTCTGCTCACTGTTTTGGCGTGAATGGCTGCTGTTTTTTTGGGTAATTTTCGGTGTATGTAGCTGCTATTTTTGGGGTAATTTCGGTGATGATTAGGGACTGTTTTGATGGTTGTAGGGGCTGTAAATGGCTGCTGTATTTTCGGTAATGTGAGGGCGGAGATGGAGAAAATTGTTTGCTATTTTTCTTGTGATTTGCGTGTAATGTCTAGGGTTTCTTGCTGTGATTTGCGTGTGAGTTGTGTGTATGAGCTATGGGAATCTTGGTTTGGGCGTGAATGTCAATTGTGTGTCCCTATGATGGCTTGGTTTTGGGTTGTTTATATAGAGAGGGGCTGGGGCTTCTCCTTGTCTCACAAGGAAGGGATTTGATTTAGTGTTAAAGAATGAAGGCAATGGATTTGATAGAGACAAGATTGGTTTAGATTAGGAAGTCAATATCTTTAAATTGGTTATGAGTGATTTAATTAGGCATGATATTTCTTTAATTTAGTATATCATTTTGTTTAGTTGGGAAGTTAATATATTTGATTTATCTAAATTAGGTATGATTATATTTTATGTTTTATTTAATTGGTAAATGCTTTAATTATTTTATTTAATTCAATGTTTAATTTAATTAATATTTGATTTAATTTGGGTGTAATTTAAGGGCCTTGGGCGTGTGGGCCTAGCAGCAAAACCAGAAATACCGACACCGTTCGAACGCCTTTTAGAACGCTGCACGAACGCCCGCAATCTGTTTGACGTTCGAACGTGGTAACGAACGCAGCACGAACGAAAACAGTGAACTTGTGAAATGAACTTGATGACATACTTATTCCGAATTTCCCATTCCGACGTCCGTTTCCCGCAATATCCTTAACTTAAAAAGGTAGTGCCTCCAACTGAGACTCATCATCGGGTTTCACATGTAAAAATGCAATGCCTACACATGCCTTGGTCAAAAGGGACCAAAATGTAAAATTTAAAAACATGTCACAAAGATTTTAAAACAAAAGAAAATATAAAATCATGTCGTAAATATTTAAAATGTTCCCACAATTTAAAGTAAACACCTATCGTGAATAAATAATCAAGATTCAAATAACGGTCCGACTATGCAATGTATCACCTAAATAACTACATAATCTTATAATAGTAAATACAAGTCAATTACCTCCGGGAATACTCCAATACCGAAGATAGCGAAGAAAACTACTCAACACGATCCGAAATTCAATCTGAAATGTTATGTTGATGGGTGAGCAAAATTATGCGCTCAATAGGGATTAAATAACACACTTTTAATTGATTTTACAAAACTTGCATGATCATATGCCACAATGGGACTTCTCATTATCGAATGCCACAACGAGGCAATAATAAATAAACCTTGTGCAGGTTCAGGACTCTCACCCAGAGACGGGTCATTACCGTCTAAATAGCACCACATAGGGTCGCGTCACAGTTGCCGCAACGAGACAACCATGGTCAGTAAGGTAGGCCAAAATGAGACTCCACATAAGCAAATGTCGCAACGAGGCTATATAATAACCAAGATGCGCACCACAAAGGAGCTCCACATATACCAATTTTACATTTATCTAAATTTTATTTTATCACCAATTCGAGTCTGTTCTAATTTAAATTATACTACCATGCATATATTTATGAAAATAAAAAAGTTAAAATCATAATGTTCGTGTCTTGCTGCCCGACGCACCATTTCACATTTATAAAAACACCTTTAATATTAAACCACATTTTATATTATTTCCATATGTAAAAAATAGTGATATAAATAAATAAAGCTAAAACCAAAATTAAGGTGTGAAATTGAATTACTACTTCAACCCGATGATCGAAACGCGAAACCGCTCTAACAACGATGCTCATCGCATTCAGACTATTATGTTGGACTAACAGCTACAAAACTCTTTTCGGTCCTACCCGACATACTCTACGAGGCATGACACGCTTAAAAAATGATTTTTTACTCCAAGTATAAGAGTGTCGAAGTAATAAAATAACCCGGTAAGACCGGGGTCGATCCACAAGGAATAAATTTAGTAATATAAAATAACAATTTGAGTAAAACTAAAAAGGCTTGATTTGTTTGAAGTGATTGGAAAATTTTTAAATTGGATTGCAATAATAAAATAAAATACTAGGGTTGAGAGATCCACTTTTAATATTTTAAATTTAGAAATCTCATTTTTATCATATATAAATTGTCATTATTACCAAATTAATTTATTTCATGAATTAGTTATGTCAAAACATATAAAACCAGCCATAAAGAAGGTGATAACTTTTGTTTATAACAAGTCCGGTTAGGTACTCAATTATGCCAAATAAATAAAACCATCCATATATGCGGTAACAAAATTTATCAATAATTAATCCAGATTTAAATTAAGTATTAATCATTAGATTATAATTTATATATTATAATATAAGTGAGATTAATTTATATTTTCATATTAAATGTTTCACCTTCTACCCTCAGCAAAAAGGAATTAGTTACTCATAATTTGAATAAAAATACACATAATTTTATTACTGAAAGATGAAGAAAATGCAAGAAAGCTTTTTAAAAAATAAAACACGTAAGAGCTAGAAATCCACAAATTTTCAGAGAAAACTATGGAATCCAGACTAAGAAAAAATGAGGTGCAGAGCACCTCTATTTATAGAAATTTTGCAAGCTTTCTCCATCATTTTCTCCACCATTTCCTCCATCATTTCCTCCACCAAACATGCAAGACATGTGATTGTCATTTTTTTGATTTGATTTCAATATTTAGATATAACATACTTTGGAAATTTTTATCAATTTCGGTCTTAAAAACTTTAGAACTAGAAACACTTGTCAACAGCAAAGTTGTAGATCTTTGAGTCTTCTTTCATCTGGAACTGGAATCACTTCAATCTGATATCAGAATAAAAAGTTATGGCTAAAATACTAAAATTTCTGAATTTGTAACACTATTAGAACGCCCTTTCAAGTTTTTGACCTCCAAAATCCAAATATCATGTCCATTTTTCTAGTCATAGATCCAAAATATTATTTCACCCATATAAGAAATGAAAATCACAATAAAACATAAGTTTAATTATTATTTTATAAATATGCTAAATTCAGGGGATTAATGAAACTACAAGTGTAAAATGATTAATTTTTCTTTTAATAAATGTGCACTTTTAGTGTTCATCACACCCCCTCAACCAGCTTATTATTAGTCCCTAGTAATTTAAGCGAAAAATTTTTTAAAAAGACAAATTCTTATCCAAATTAATAATTATTTTCTTTCTTTCTAAATGATCAAATAAGTAAATTATCCTGTACTTTTTACCCTTCTTCCATACACACATAAAACAAGGTATCAATCACTTCATTGTGCCCACAATATTCACAAGTCTTATTGAAAAGAGAATAATATTTTTATCCTAAAATTATATTAGAGTTCACACCTTTTGGCAATGAAAGTTTATTTATAAATATAAAAATAGTTTTTTTTTTGTAATAATAAATCTTATATCCTTGTAACCCAGTGACTCCCAAACCAATTGGATTTAGGGCATTAGGTGTTAAGATACCCATACAGACTTAATTGCTCGTATCTCAGATGTTAAAAATAAGAAGTGTCTGATTTCCTTAAGCTTTCCCTTTAACCCATGTAATGAGATTTGGGCCAGAGACTCCCAGACCAGTTGGCCTTAGGGCACTAAGTGTTAAAACACCTATACGTACTTAATTGCTCAAGTTAAAGAGGCTACGAAATCGAACTTATTCAAACACACTTTTTTTTTTACAAACTCAAGCTCTACCGTTTTACGCGAACAATCACTGCTTGTTGAGGTAAGATGCCCGGTTACTAAGCAAAAGCATGATCATTTTTTTTTAAATAAAAACACAATTTCCATTGCCTTTAGGTGTTGCCTCCAACAAATTAGAGAACTGAATATTACAAAATTTTCACTTACAACCCATATTAATATGTTACCGTGTATGTTGATAATACCTGTCAAATGAGTATATGAAGATTAATTTTAATTAATATTAGGAAGAATTCACAAATCTAAATAATTCAAAAGAAAAGAAATAAAAATAACTTGTTACAAATTAAAGCGAAAACTCCTTACACTGCTATCTCCAAATACAATTCCACTTGGTTAGTCAAAAATTTATTGTTGGTTTGTGTGTAGTTTTTTTTTAAACACAAAAGAAAATCAAAACAAAATAATTTTTTTAATTATTTTTTATCACACAAAATAACAACAAAATAAAAACAGCATACTTTTTTTTTTACATAAAATAATAACACAAAAATAATTTTTTTGAACAAAAAACATAGCAACAAAACATAAAAAAAATGAAAACTATTTAATCAACTATCTAATCCCCTAACCAATTTGAGACTTTGTCCCCAATGTCTGAAAATTAAGAAGTATAGTTTAGAAGACATCATCGGGTTAGTATGGAATTGATAATTGAATCTACAACACTGCTACTAAAAAGAAATGTTACATATTAAAACAGTAAAAATAATTTAAAATAATAAATGATATGTGCCGATAGTTGTGATTGTGGCTCACATATTCCTCTGGTTTTACGTCCAGTAACAACTTGAACGCCATCTATGGGTCGAGGATATGCTTCCTATCTAATTTTCTTAAAATTGGTAAACATGGCTTTTTAAAGTCAGATTTCCGAGATTGTATTGTTGTCTTTCTTTTGAAATTATGTATGTAAGTTGTGAATCAATCTATAAAATCCACCAGGATGCGTCTCAAAAGTCAATGATATATTATCTAATGACTCATTACTCAAGCCATCTCTAATGAGTTGATTTTTTTCTTCGCGATTATTAGACATCATTCCTAAAGAATGACAACGAGTGTTGCATGTCCAACATGCACATTTATAACAAACACCTAATTGTTTAGCTCTCTGTTTCTTAGCATAGGTGTTTTTCTCCAAACTATGTATGTAAGAGCTGAATGAATTAAGAAATTTAAGGACTCATGTTTTAACCACTTCTTTCTTGTAAAAGTTTAACTTTTTTTGGGTGGTCGACGTGTCCTTACATTATCTTTGAAATGTATTATGCGTGTCGATTTTAAAGGATTAATGCATTTTAAATCTTTTCAAGTCCATCCAATTCTCTGTTTATGTTTTCTCAACACATTTAACAACTTACATTTTTTATCGCTTGTCAGAGAAGAAGAAATTAACGCATGGTAAGTTTCGATATCTCCAAGAAATGTATATTTCAATCGTTCAGGTAAAGTCTTTAATTTCAATTTGGGTGCTTCTGTATGTTTCTCTTCTTTAAGTGTTCCTAGTGTTGGGGTTTTAGCGCGGAAGCTCGCGGTTCGGGTGAAATCGTAATTTTAAAACCTTTTAAATTACCGAATAAATTATTCAATATCCAATATGAATAATTTATTCATATTTCAC
Source organism: Zanthoxylum bungeanum (assembly GCA_019454045.1). NCBI lineage: Eukaryota > Viridiplantae > Streptophyta > Magnoliopsida > Sapindales > Rutaceae > Zanthoxylum > Zanthoxylum bungeanum. The sequence goes on along the minus strand of SKCR01017067.1, from coordinate 161,841 downwards.
ATAAAAATATTTATTCGATATCAAATAATGACATAAATAATTAAGGAACGTCGCGAAACTTTTACGAAAATATTTTCCGGTAAAATGGCATAAAACACGTTTTTGACCGAACCGAACACCCAATGCACATGAGGGCTGCCCAAGTTACCCCCAACAGTACTAGGACAGTTCATGGGCTGCCCGAACAGTGACCAATTCACTGTTTGGGCAGCCGTCACCCGGTTGACTCAAAACTCACCCGGTAACGCCGTTTTTCACCGTTTTCGCATATTTCAACTCCAAAACAATTTCCGGCAATTGTTCCAATGCCCAAAACACATCCAATACATTTATACAACATACTTTTCATAAAAAAAAACATAGAATTTCCAGATCTGATTTTTGTAACAAAAATATCATTTTTCATGCTATAAATCTAATTTTCTCAATATCAATCATATTAATACTAACACCAACCAAAGCACCACCTACGAAGAACTCAAGAACAATTCTAGGAGTTACAAGAGTGGTCATAACACTCTAGAATGGCAACAAGTCATCAAATGATAAAATTGAATCAATTTTACACTAATATCATCCAATCAAACTTCACACATGCATTTAGCCTCCAAATCCATCATCCAAATCAAAAAGGCCCAAAATATAAGAAAGGAAGAAACCCTAGAACATGTCTAGATACTCAAGAACAAGAAACAAACTTTTTAAGTTTAAGAGTTATGAAGATTACCTCCAAATCTCCTAAAATCCTTAAACATTTTCTTTATTTTCTTCACTTTCTTCCTTGATTCTTCAAGAAATTTTTTGGGTGCTTTCTTTGAGATGGGTTTCGACCATGGCTTTCTTAAAATGAGAAAACAAAAATTTTCCACTTTAAATACAAGCCAAAACTGACTTAGGGGGTTAAAAATAGGGGTATTTTGGTCATTTGGTCAATTAATCTAATTAAATAATGAAAATAAGGTTTAAGTTAACAAATCTAATTTGTGAACTTTAAGCTTAATAAAATCATGCCACATGTAACCAATAATAATCAAAGATATTGCATAATATTTATGTAATATTAAAATAATTTAATTATCTAGATATTTAACATTTAAACATCTAAATAATTAATTAATGCGATTATTATTATATATGTATTTTTATTTACATTAAACAACGAATACATTTATTAATGGCATGTGTCGAAATCTCATTTGATAAATAATTAATATGTATCAAATCAAATTTTTTATCAAATACAAATACAAATTAATTATCAATTGACCGAAATGCCTCTAATGCATGTATTTTCGTTTTACCGTTTAAACGACTCAAATTAACTCATTTAATCTGGTGAAGTGTTATGAATAATCTATATTATTCATAACTTATTCATAACGCGTTGCCCAAGTGCTCAACGAGTACACTTCATATTGTGGGACTCTCTAAGTTTAGGTTTATCCGTCATGAAATCCAATTTCGTGTCCATAATTCACCTACTCATGAATTATAACAACCACAGATAATCACGCTAAACTATGCAAGTCGAGGTCATTGCATACGTATAATCCCTCCATCACAGGTTATCCATATTATATCTGGGATATAGATAAGAACATTAAATCCTTTATGGTATAATATAGTCGACTTTCAAATTTACGATCTCCAAATAACACTCAGAACTCGCTTTCGAAGTTATACCATGGCAATGGATTTACTAGATCGCAAATACGTGCAGGATACATATGCCCTGTAAATAGGATTGGCGGATTCTATCTTGATACGCACTGGATATCATGAGCATCATTCCACACCCAACGAACAGGCGAAAGTCTGATCTAAATAGATCGGTGACGTGACCGCCATCAAAGTGTGGATGATAACTCATATATCCACTGTGGTATCTCAAGTCGAATGACCACTATACTCGCTCAACTTGAGAAGATTCCTATTGACATTGGTGTACCATATATTAGGAAATCTTCAGTGAGTCATTCAGTGTTCATCAAATAAACACCTACATGTGTATACGAGTCTCCTGAGACTCATGGTTCACTAGGATAAACCATCGGACCAAGTCACGATATACGACATGTATTAATCTCAACGGATTTTACTAACCGACATGTGTTAGTAAATCTTGAACATGAACTTTATTTAAGGATATACAACTTATAGTGACGCTTCCCAATGTCAATTGCAAACTACGTTGTAACCACGCACTATATTGTAAACCCTATGGTCTTTGTTTAATATACACATATCACTAAATCAGATTTAGTTTCAATCTAATCATAATTAGATAGAATATGTATATAAAAGACAAGAGGTGCTACCATTAAATAAGTAATATTATGGAAAAATGAATTGTTCGTATTCATGAATCAGATATAAATACGATCCGGATTGGCACTCTGAGCACCAACCCTAATAATTTATCCCACTTGCTTTAGTGTCAATCCACGGTATCATATACACATCTCAATGTGTATCACATACACATGATCCTTAAGAGCTCACCTAGTAGTCAAAAGGTAAGCAACAACAAGTAAGTCTGCTATAACAAATTGAGTTTGTCCAAAAAATCCCAATCGTTTCTCTTAAACATCATCATTCATATTTTGTAGAACCCAAGTTCTACATCAATATGACTCAGATGCGATATCAATATTGTGCTATAGCTATAAATTTGTCTATGTATTTAGAGATTAAATCCAAAATACTATGTAGACAACCGCAAACACAATACTAATATCAAAACTTCTAATCTATAAGGTCACTATGAAACTTCATAAGTCACTACTTCATAAGTTACAACTAATTCCACTAACACAATAGAATCATTCGTGACACTCCCACTGTATTTTGTTTTGACTCTATATGACGTAGACTATCTAACATATAATTAGACTCAAAACTAATTTGATCATAATGGTTGCAGACTATATTCTTCATGAATAAGAAACTCATTCTTAATATCTCAAAGATAACAAAGAACATGTTTCAAGACACATCCTATGGTATACAGGGTATCAAAATAATTCGTAACAATTACGATTAAATTGATATCTTTAATCGCACATAATATAGTATTCATTATGCCATCATCCTATAATGCATAAGATTGACTAGACATTATTGACTAGGCATTCTAATCAATTTCTCTTTCGACAAAGGAACCATCATTTACGAAAGATGAATATTATATATAAAAGACACACTAACTATCAAACAGTTATACTAACTGTCATACATATAGTTTTGATGTGTCTTTTGTTAGATCATATCTAATGCACGATTAATGAGAGTATCTCACAAGTCTCTTAGTTTTATATCGTATATAAAACTTTATATCGAATATAACAGAGACTACTCCCACTACATTCACAGAGAAAAGAATACTTAGGTAAACTTTTTACCTTAGAAACATCTCATTATTACATTAATAATGATAATGCCGTTAGGATATATAATACTAGAAAGAAAATTATACTCTCCCACTGACCCTACTATCAAATATATATTCTCTATGTTTTGATAAAATCAGACAATCTGACTGTATCAAAATTAGAGGACACAGATTTTCGGAAAGCTTATTAGAGTCTACAATAGGCTCTATAAGCTAGTATATCAAACTGTGATCTTAACAGAATACAAACTCTAGGGCCATTCTAGAATGAACTCTTCAAACAAAGAAACCACAATGGATCTCTCATTCGAAGAAACCATTCAGGAACGCCACTTTTCATTCTTTAGCCAAAATACATAGTTTAATATCAACATCAACCAACATATCTTTAATTGTTCAATCAGTGCGACTAGAGACAAGTTTCCTCAGAATCTACAATAGATAGCTGAGTACAACTTTTCTCACTGTCATACTATAAAGGTCAAACCTTTAACAAGCTCAATTTGCTTTTGATGCGCAAATAATTTGCATATTTTATGAACGATTTATAACGAAAGCTCAATCAAGTTCTGAACTTGATCGTAGTAAGCTGCGAACAATCTTAGATCTATGGTTCAATGATAACTTCCGAAATCTATATCAAATATCGCTTACACTATAAGTTATAGGATAATTTTATTCGATAAGAAAACATCAGAACTGTACGGGTCAAAATTGGATCAGGGGCAAATCTGTCTTTTCTCTCGAACCCAAGTACCAATGAAACCCATAGACTGAGGCCCAGCTTAGAGAGCCAAAAGCATAACCCAAAACCTTATACTATTTGCACATAAGGCTACACACACAAAGCCAAATCAAGAGACAGTATAAAACACATCACCAACTATTTCCTCTTTTGCTCAACATGATATATATCATCCACATGCCACCGAAAGTTTTAACCATTTTAGCACGTTGTAGGGGCCTCCCCCATAACTTCAATTCTTAATCCAAATTGTTAAATGACAACTTAAACATGTGAAAGGCCCAAATTGCCAGAGGTGTTAGCACCTTGTAGATCCCAATTATCATAGGTAAAATTCATCTGGAAATTAGAAGAATGATTCCTTCAAATCTATAAAAGGATACGCAACTCAGCATAAGAGGCAAGACTTATTTCTTACAAACTTCTGCTCTCTGACATAAGCTTTCAGAGCATCTCATTCTTTTAAACACTTATCACCGCCCTCACGACCACCTAAAGAAAGATAAGGTAATAACAAGCATTGCTTTCACATTTTTACTCATTTACGTACTGACTTGGGCGTCGGAGTGTCCCCGGCACCCACCACACCGGTGGGTAGAATACTCATGCTCACTCTACTTTGTTTTGCAGGATCGCTGGTGCCCCCAACTTATAAATTCTCGATTGTGGACCTCGGCCGAAATCCAGCATCCACAATTTGGCACCCACCGTGGGGCCCTAGTGATTCATAGCAAGCAAAGATCTCTCAGTCTACAATTCCGAAAGAACTGTCACTCATGGCTTCAAGCAGCGAGCAGACACCAGATCCAATTGCAGCCCAAATAACTATGCTGTAAGAACGATTACGAACTTTAGAGGAGGATAACCTGACCATGCGAAGCTCCAATATAAACCTTCAGAAGCAGTTGGAACTAATTTCTTCCACCTCTCAACAACGTAATTCTCCTGACAATCCCAACAATGATATAGCTCCATCCAATCTTTTGGAGACATTCAATGATGTGGCGAATGATGATCTTTCCCTAGGCGACCATCCAAGAAATCATACAAGTGCCAATTTCTCCAGCCGACCAGGCTCAACAAGTCGCTTCCAAAATGCGCAAAGAAATGTTAGAGTTTAAAGAAGCAGTTATGTCTAGTCTACCAGGGGTGAGACTACCGGTGAAGAAAAGCAGAGCATGAACCATTTCTGACACTCTCTTCTTGGAGACCATCACATCTGTTGAGCTACCACAGAAGTTTAGTCCACCGGATATGAAACTATATGATGGATCCACTGACCCAGACGACCATGTTATCCATTACAAATACAAAATGATGTCAACTGGCATGGCTCCTCACCAATGGGAAGCTGGAATGTGCAGAGGATTTGGAGAAACTTTGGCTGGCCCTGCCCTTACCTGGTTCATCAACTTACCATACAGATCCATCAATTTGTATCAATAATTAGCAGATAAATTTGTGGAGCACTTCGAAAGCACTTGCAAGCTTGAAAAAACTACTGACGACCTCAATGCTATTCAGCAACGAAGGGGGGAATCCTTGCGAAGCTACATGGCGCGCTTCAACAATGAGAGGATAACTATTCCAGATCTTCATCAGCCAACAGCCGTGGAAGCTTTCAGAAACGGGTTACTCTCTGAGAGTGGACTCTACAAAAAGTTAACCAAATTCAGATGCTACAAGATGGACCAAGAATGACACGAGCCCAAATTGAAATCAGGTGGGAAGAAGATAAGAGAAATAAAAGGAAAGATAATTCCTCCAACTTGCAAAATGAAAGAACACCCCATGCTCCCAAACGACATAAAGAATTTGCAACTATGATGCCTAAACATCTTTCAGATAAGAGGAACCATCAAAGAAAAGAGCATCAGCCCCTCCATAAAGATTTTGATCGAATACCACTACCATACAGAGCCCAGGAGAGAACTCCAGTAGACAAACCGAGACTCCCATACTACAATTTTTCCATTTCTCCGGGAGAATTAGTTTCGGTCCTTAAAAAGATGGGAAGTGAGGTGAGATGGCCCCGACGCAACAGATAAAGTTCCAAAAAGAATGACACCAGTAAATGGTGTGAATTCCATCGGGATTATGTCCATACTACAGCTGAGTGTGTAGCATTAAGGCTGGAAGTCCTGGAGCTACTGAACAAAGGAGTTCTGAGGGATTTACTTACAGAGAAATGGAAAGCTACTTTAGCCCGAAGAAACGAAAGAGATGGCCAATGAGATGCTCCAATACCACCACCACCGATCGACAACACAGTAAATTTCATTTCAGGGGGATCAGAAGTTAGTGGGGTTTCCTACTCAGCAGCCAAACGACATACCAAAGGTGTCATGGTAAACATTCCTTACTCTACAATGACCATGGAGAGGATGTTTACAAACATGATCATGGAGTTTCCAGATGACGGCGATTCCGGTAGTATGAATCCACATCATGACGCTTTAGTGATCTTCTTACAAGTGGCTAATTTTATGATCAAGCGAGTACTAGTAGATACATGATCTTCAGCCAATATCATCTTTGTTACAGCCCTTGCAGACATGGGAGTTGAACTGGAAAATATAAACAGGCGAACAACAATGTTGATTGGGTTCAGTGGTGAGCAAAAATTCACTATGGGAGAAATAACTCTTCCAGTCTACGCAAGAGGGGTCAACAAGATGACTACTTTCTTAGTCCTAGACTGTCCTTCAGCCTACAATCTTATCATTGGTAGACCATGGATTCACGAAATGAGGGTTGTGTCATCCACTTATCACCAAGTTCTGAAGTTCCCTACGAAGTGGGGGATTCAGGAAATAAGGGGAGACATGGCTGCTTCAAGAGGTTGCTACCAGACGACACTGAAAGCCAAAATTCATTCCACATAGCAATTACAGAACATACCAAGCTACGAGCAGACTTGATTGATTTTTTGCAAAAATGACACAACCAATTCGCATGGTCGCACAAAGACATGACGGGGATCGACCCTGGATTGATTACCCATCGACTCCATGTAGATCCAGACTACCCTTCTGTCAGGCAAAAGAGGAGAAAATTCACCCCCAGAGAGGAATCAAATCATCGATGAAGAAGTATAAAAAATAATACAGAATGGTGCCATTAAGGAAGTCCAATTCCCATAGTGGCTAGCCAATGTGGTAGTTATGCGAAAGAAAAATGGAAAGTGGCGAGTTTGTATTGATTTCACAGACCTGAATAAAGCTTGCCCGAAGGATTCATTCCCACTACCTCATATCGATTCAATGGTTGATGCTACAGCCGGACATGAATTGTTAAGTTTCATGGATGCATATTCTGGCTACAACCAAATCCTCATGCATTCAGACGACCAGGAGAAGACAGCCTTTATCACCAATAAAGGTATTTCTGTTACAAGGTAATGCCTTTTGGCCTTAAAAATGCTGGAGCCACTTACCAAAGAATGGTCAACAAGATGTTCTCCCAACAGATTGAGAAGACAATGGAAGTCTACATAGACGATGACCGGCGTAAACACACACGTATAACGCAAGCGCACGTATCGTTCAAGTAGTATAAAAATATCGATCCCACGAGGACTTAATTCCTACTGTTGTTATTAATTATTGAATCTATTTATTTACAGATATCTAATTGAGGGATAAGAGAATGATTGCTTGGTTGATTTGGTTGATTGTAGTTTTGCAAAATAAATAAATAAAAAAAAAAGACAAAAGAAAATACTAAGGAAAATAACAAAAGACACAAAGATCTAGGGTTGTGAATCATTCTAATATCATTTTAAAGATGAAGTGGTTATTTTATGTTTGTGTAATAAATCAGTTTACTAACCTGGAACACTAAATTATGCAAAAGCCTCTGTCGATGGTCAGACGCAAATACCCAGTTTAACCCAATTGAACCATATGTCTATGTCAACCAAATTATCTAGATTCATTAAGTTTAAGTTCCAATTATGGCTACCCCCGCCCGACAGGTATATTCATATCCTGTAAGGAAATCTATTAAAGGGTTATCTATCCTCAAGGAAGATTGTGAGCTATTAAGTCTAAGGCTGAAACCTAAAATCCCTATGTCTAGTTCATTTTAGATTTACCACATCAATCTTATTGGTGATCAGACAACAAGAAGCATTAAGCTTAAGACTTAATAAGTAAACCTTTAATTACCCAAACTATAAAATAACCCATTATAAACCGGTGATATTAGAATTCATCACCACCCCAGATAACTAACACATAACTAGGGCTAGTAACAACTTAAAAGTAAAAGACATAAAGTAAAAATACTGAAAAGTAAAAGACATAAAGTAAAACTGAAAAGTAAAATAAAATAAAATGCTAAGGTAAAAGGAATTACTTTTACTACTACTAATTTAGATATCTCCCATAAAATAATATTTAAACTTGTGATTCTTTCTCCAACCAGCCATATAGGCGGTAACCTGATTAAGTCAAATTAAGTCCAACCAGCCATAAAGGCGGAACCAAAATTAAATTACCAACCGACCAATCTGGCGGTATCCTTTATTAGTGAGGTTTAAACCAGATTAAAATGAATTACCAACCGACCAATCTGGCGGTATCCTTTTAAGTCAATATTTTAAATAGTGAATATATTATTTTTAAGGGAGATTAATCTAAATAGTAACAGTAAAAGAATTACCTTTCACCCTAGCTGGGAAGTTACCTCCTCATGGTAAATAGTAAAAACTGTAAAAAGTAAAAAGTAAAATTAAATTACTATTATTAAAAAAAACGTAATTAAAATTATTTACAAAACTAAAAACTAAAATAAAAAAAACTAAAAACTAAGGATCTAGAGAGAGAAACTATCTCTTTAGAAGGATTTAAGAGAGAGGAAGGTGCACTGAATTCTGAAATCTCGAGCTCAATTTATAGGCCTCGGTAGGATCCAGCGTCGCGACGCCAGGTTCTCAGCGTCGCGACGCCAGATTTGTCGACGTGGCACGCTCTGGTTCGCTGGTTTGAAGATTCTGGATAAGCTGATAAGGTGACACGTGGCAGAGTGGTTGCGCTTCAATTATTGTGACACGTGGCGGCTTCTGATTAGTCGCTGAGATTCTTATCCGCCACGTGTCAGATAAGGATAGGATATCCAATAATTGATGCTGACGTGGCGCTGATGTGGCGGTGACGTGGCGACACGTGGGAAAGAGACTGTCGGCACCGTAGAATTGCGACACGTGTCACTTCCTGATTGGCTGATGATGACGTGGCGGTGAGGTGGCAATGTTGACTTGTTGACTTGCTGACGTGGCTGATGACATGGAATGACACGTGGAACACGTGGCGATGATGACTGTCGGCACCGTAGGATGCTGACACGTGGCACGGCGCATGTTCGCAGATCGGCTGTGATGGTGACACGTGGCACGACGCATTGTAGCAAAGTCAAACTTTTCTCAGATTCTGATTTGTGGACCCGGCGCACGTTAGCACTGTTCGGCGCATTTTAGACGTCGCGACGCTGAACGCTTGGCGTCGCGACACGCTTAAGACCAAAATATCCCTGTTGACGCATTTTTGTCCGTTTTTGCCCCAAATTGCCTCCAATGCTTTCCAAACTTTATTTATCTACAAAATAACACAAAACATATCAAAACGTTCACAAAACTCAAGAAACTATACAAAATATTAGGTCAAATGAGTGGGAATAAGTGATATAAATACCACTCATCAGACGACATACAGGTGAAATCTTCAAAATCTGATCAACATCTTGAGCACCTTGAAGAAGCATTCAATATAATGAACATGTATGGGATGAAGTTGAATCCAACTAAAAGTGCATTTGGAGTAGCTTCAGGGAAATTCTTGGGATATGTTGTCACACGACGAGGTATAGAAGCAAATCCAAACCAAATCAAATCCATACTTGAAATCCCCTCTCCTTTCAGCCCGAAAGATGTCATGCGACTAGCCGAGAGAATTGCAGCTTTAAACAGATTCATCTCCAAGTTGACAGACAAGAGTTTTATGTTCTTCTCAGCCATTAAAAAAGCAAAAACTTTTGAATGGACTCCAGCCTGCGAAGAAACCCTAAAAGAACTCAAGCGATATTTGACAACTCCACCTTTATTGTCGAAGCCACTCGACAGTGAAATGCTTTCCTATACTTGGGAGTCTCGGAACAAGCTGTAAGTGATGTCTTGATCAGAGAAGAGAATGTGATACAACTCCCAGTCTACTATGTGAGCAAGGCATTACTTGATGCGGAGTCACGCTATTCACAAATGGAAAAACTGGTGTTGGCTTTAATAATGGCAGCAAAGAAGCTACGACCCTACTTTCAAGGGCATCCAATCACAGTTTATTCAACATACCCACTGAGGAGCATATTGCATAAGCCGGAATTGTCTGGAAGATTAAAAAAATGGGCAGTGGAGCTGGGAGAACACGAAATCACTTATCAACCCAGAACGACAATCAAGTCTCAAGCCTTAGCTGATTTTATTGCTGATTTCAGTCCCAGCTTAAATATTACAATGGATATGGAGGTAAATTCAATCCAGGCGACACCATCTTGGAAGCTTTCAGTAGATGGTTCGAGTAATAAGAAAGGATGCGGTCTAGGGGTTGTAATCACTTCTCCTGATGGTGATATACTACGACAAGCAATCAAATGTGGTTTCAGGGTCACAAACAATGAGGTAAAGTATGATGCATTGATAGCAGGTCTCAGTCTGGCAAGTGAACTTGGAGCAAAGAAGATAGAAGTAAAATCAGATTCTCAATTGATTGTCAACCAATTCCAAGGTTCATACCAAGCACGAGACCCTCAAATGGCATCCTACTTGCAAAAGGTGAAAGAAATCCAGTCGACATTTCAAGAACTTACAATAACCCAAGTCCCAAGAAGTGAGAATACTCAAGCTGATGCGTTGGCTACCTTTGGATCGACAATGCACAGAGATAAACCTCAGTCTATTCCAATAGTATACTTGAACTGGACATCTATTTGGAAGGAAGATAAGGAGGTCACCTCCGTCACTTCAGACGACTCCTAGATGACACCACTTGTGAAATATTTGCAAGAGGGGCTACTTCCAGAAGATAAAACTGAAGCAAGAAGAATTCAGAGGCAGACAGCAAGGTTCACCGTATTCGACGGACAATTATTGAAAAGGTCGTTCTCTGGACCCTACTTAAAATGTCTTACTCACGATCAAGCGCAGCATGTGTTGTCAGAATTACATGAAGATGAATGTGGAAATCATTCTGGAGGACGTAGTCTTGCACTTCGAGCCCATTCGACAGGGTACTATTGGTCTACTATGAGAACTGATTCGACAAACTACACAAAGAAATGTGAAAAGTGTCAGAGGTTCGCTCCAATTTCACACATTCCTCATGAGAAGCTAAATCATATCCTATCCCCATGGCCATTCATGAAATGGAGAATGGATATTGTAGGGAAGCTCCCAACCGCCCCTGGACAACGAGTCTACATGCTGGCTTTAACAGATTACTTTTCAAAGTGAATTGAGACAGACATTTTTGCCAAGATATGAGATAAAGAAGTTCAATCATTTGTCTGGAAGAACATCATATGTCGATTCGGCATTTCTAAAGAGATTGTGACTGATAATGGCTCACAATTTATCAGCCATCATTTCCAAGATTTCTGCAAAAATTGAGGAATCAAATTAAGTTTTTCAACCCATCGCTTCCCACAAGCTAATGGTCAAGCCGAGTCTTCCAACAAGACCATTTTAAACACTTTAAAGAAAATGTTGGAAAGAGCAAAAGGATCATGGGCGGATGAACTTCCTGAAGTCTTATTCGGAACAGAAGCGGTGATACCAATTGAAGAAAGCATTCCATCTCCACTCTACCAATGGCTTGATGACAATGCGAATCAACAACTTATAAATTTAAGCCTGGATACAATTGATGAATTACGAGATAATGCTTCCATTCGACTTGCAGCACATCGACAAAGAATGACCAGATATTTCAACAAAAATGTCAGAAGCAGAACATTCAAGGAATGGGATTGGGTACTACGAAGAGTTTTCCAAAATACCAAGGAGATTGGAGATGGTAAATTAGGGCCAAATTGGTAAGGTCCATACGTCATCACAAAAGTTGTTGGACATGGAGCTTACAAATTACAAACGACAGAGGGGAGATAAATTCACAATAGTTGGAATGCGATTCACCTCAAACGATTCTACCGGAAATGTATGCGTGCTTTTGTTTAAGTTTGAAGAATAAGAGTAGATTACTGCTTCATGTATTATGATTCGACAAAAATAACAAAAACCTGATTTAAGATAATCTCAAAATACCATTTAACCACTTAATTGTTCAAAATATAAAAAAAGGCAAAACATAAAATTACAAATAGTTTAAATTTCCGGAGCTTCTTCTTCCGGAATACATTCGGCATCAACGTTAACATCAGACGCAGAAATCTCTTGAACTTGTCCAGACGGCTCAACCTCCATTCGACTAACTTCTTCACTCTTCTTATCCGTCTCTTCAACTCCAGCCGCCTCCTCGGCACCAATAATTTCTTTCCCAGCCTCCTTGGAGTCGACCTCTTAACCCTTCCATTCCACATCACCATCGTTGGAGGAGGAAATCCCTGCCAATAGTTTATCATAGTCTCGAATCCACTTCTATAGTTCCCATACGATGGTATTCCCTTCAAGGAAATCCTTAATCAGATTGTTTCGTTCTTTCATCATGGATTCAAGAGCAATCCTTTCAAGTTGCTCAATTAGTTGTCCATTCTCCTTCATCACATTGTCAAATGCATCCTTATACCCTTCTATTGTAGCCTTAGAAACTTCCTTCTCCAACGTAAGAGTAGCCTTCACCTCATTTAACTCATTTTTCATCTATTTATTCTTCTTTTCAAATGTTGATTTCATTTCTGCCATCTCTTTTTTCATCGCCGCAACTGACTTCTCCATCTCCATTTGCTTCCTCTGGTTCGACTCGACGTATTGTTGCATATATAAGTTTCATTCCATTGCCTGAGAAAAACATTTAGTTAGACTTCATTCGACAACAGTTGTAAAACACTTTTTAGTTTATTTACTTACTTGATAAGTTAGAGCCGCATCCTTTTCATTGTTTCGACGGGGCCAATCTTGGATAGCCTTTGTTCATCCTCCTCCAATAAAAGCTTCTTAATAAAAGGGTTAAGGCTTGATGGGTCCGAAATTGCAGTCGACCCTGATGGAATCTTGACAATTATATTGTCAATGTCCTCTTCAATTTCAACCGCTTTCCTTTTTCCCCCTTTGTAGTTCAGGGACCTCCACATGTGGCTCATTAATCTTAAGCTTTCTTGCCTTCTTACGACTCTTCAATTCATCAATAGATGATACCTTCCCGGGTCTTGACATTATATCCACTGCGCATAAAATTTCCTTTGGAGTTAAAGGCTTTATAAATAATACCTTTCCGTACAATGCTCGAATCGACCAAGTACAGTAGATGACTTCCAATACGTGTTTACAAAGTGCCAAAGAGGTAGATATACCTTCTGATTCGAAGATTTATTTCCACACTAAAGTTGCCATTAATCTCTTCTCTACCAAGACTATTCTCCAATCTCGTTGTTCGGCGGGAAGAGCAAGAAGAGCTTTAGTATTAGATAAGATCTGGGGGTTCTGTCGAACAATCTATTTCCAAACGGACCTGCAGAACAAACAATCAACATGCTAACTTCATACGACAATCACATTCATGAGATGTCACAAGTAAAAAGAGATGATACTCACTAATCAAACTCCAATACTCTGAGATACGACCCATTCTAGCCGACCCATATACACCCTTACCCCTCATAAAGAAATAGTCTGACTGTCAATTTCCCATATCATTTGTTGGAAGCCCCATTACTAATTGTTCCTTCTTTCGACGAAGATACAAAGTATATCTCCCTTTCTCAGTTAGGTGCTCCTTTAGGTAGTATGTGTATACTACATCCTTCACCTAAAAAATACTCCTTGCTCAAAAGCCAAACATTCAATCGACAACAAGATCCCCCAAGCGTTTGGCATCAACTGTGAAGGAGAAATATTGTAATGGTCCAAAACTTCCCAAGCTAACCTCGGAATAGGGAATCTGATCCCATCAGCAAACATTCATACATAAAACCCAATCCATCCGGGGATTTTGTAATCAATTCTTTCAGTCGGCAAAGGTGCTTTCAATTCCATAGAATTAGGGAATCTATACTTACACCTAATTTCCCTCAATGATTTTTCTGTCATACGACTAACAGGGTTCTTATTCAGCAAGTTCGTTGGTTCACTAGTACTAACTGTCCCACTCGACTCTCCCACTGTTGATAAAGTCCTAATAAGTATAGCATCCACGGGAGTTTCACGCGAAAATACAGTAACAGGCCCTTCCTCGGAAAGCAGTTGACGCGACCAATCCCTGAGAGATCTATCTTCACTCGACCCACTCGACGATACTTCTACATATTTGTCTATTTGAGCTCCTAAACTCTCTAGGGATTCTCCACTCGACATATTTCTTTAGACCAACATACAAACAAATAATTTCTAGAAAACAAGTTTCCTAAAGATCAAACTCCTACTCAACTTTACAAATAAAATTCCTTCAAACAACATACAACTCAAGAGATCAAACAACCTAAAATGGATAAGAACAACTTGAATCTACTCTATGAACATTCAATGTAAAGAAGAACAAGAGGAAAGTTCAAAGATTACCTTAGAACTTGAAGCCTTTCTCTCCCAACTTGTGGATCTTTGTGAATGAAGCAAATGAACCAATAAGCTCTCCCCTTATACTACAATTTGGCGCTCATTTTCCCGCCAAAAAGATGCCTCGTTATTAACATTAGGTTTTACTACATTTAATGACACGTGGAAGATTTAGAATCCTTCAATCATGTATCGT
This sequence comes from Zanthoxylum bungeanum, assembly GCA_019454045.1. NCBI lineage: Eukaryota > Viridiplantae > Streptophyta > Magnoliopsida > Sapindales > Rutaceae > Zanthoxylum > Zanthoxylum bungeanum. Next base: position 146,792 of record SKCR01017067.1, on the reverse strand, counting down.
CGAATGGAGAAAAGAATTACAATCTGGCTAGTCTCAATCAGATGTTACTCACTCGCCACAACATCAACAAAATTCTTTTCACCAGTGCCTTCCTCATTTGACACGACAACATCAGAAATCTAAATACATGTAATGTAGTCATTCGACACTACATCAAGTCAGAGGTTGATATCAATTCAACATCTAAGCAACCCCTTATACAAGTTTCTTAATCATTCGACACCACGTCAAGCGTAAGATCAGTACTCTTGGAATATCGATTCGACACAACATCTATACAGAGCTTGACACAATATCTACTCGCCATTCGACATAGTACCTAAGGAAATATAGGTACCATAGTTATAGCCTCTCGACACGACATTTATGGAATTTGCACAAAGAAGTTGGCCAATCGGAACAACATATATAATAACCTTAGATACAAGACTTCGACACAACGTATATTCGGACTAAGCATTCGACACGAAATCAATAGAACACCATAAGCAGTTATTTTTTGACTCAACATGTCGAGTCAAGTTGAAGAGCTGGACTTCCCTTGTCCAGTCGACACTTGTCGTATGGAATGAACTCCCGAACCTTCATCTAGTTCAGTCGACCGGGGACATCCCCTATAAGACTCATGTCGAGTCAAGTTGAAGAGCTAGACTTCCTCTATCCAGTCGACACATGTCGAATGAAATGAACTTCTGAACCTTCATCCGGTTCAGTCGATCGGGGACATCCCCCATAAGACTCATGTCGAGTCAAGTTGAAGAGCTAGACTTCCTCTGTCCAGTCGACACTTGTCGTATGAAATTAATTACTGAACCTTCATCTGGTTCAGTCGACCTGGGATATTCCCCATAAGACTCATGTTGAGTCAAGTTGAAGAGCTGGACTTCCTCTGTCCAGTTGACACTTGTCGTATGAAATTAATTACTGAACCTTCATCTGATTTAGTCGACCGGGGACATCCCCCATAAGACTCATGTCGAGTCAAGTTGAATAGCTGGACTTCCTCTATCCAGTCGACACTTGTCGTATGAAATTAATTACTAAACCTTCATCTGGTTCAGTCGACCGGGGACATCCCCCATAAGACTCATGTCGAGTCAAGTTGAAGAGCTGGACTTCCTCTGTCCAGTCGACACATGTCGAATGAAATGAAATCCTGAACCTTCATCCGGTTCAGTCGTCCAGGGACATCCCCATAAGACTCATGTCGAGTCAAGTTGAAGAGCTGGACTTCTTCTGTCCAGTCGACATTTGTTGTATGGAATTAACTTTTGAACCTTCATATGGTTCAGTCGACCGGGGAAATCCCCCAAAATACTCATGTCGAGTCAAGTTGAAGAGTTGGACTTCCCTTGTCCAGTCGACACTTGTCGTGTGGAATGAACTCATGAACCTTCATCTGGTTCAGTCGACTGGGGACATCCCTCATAGAACTCATGTCGAGTCAAGTTGAAGAGATGTACTTCCCTTGTCTAGTCTGTTGGGTTCTCTAAGAACAACCTAGGATCAATTAAGCATTAAATCATGTCAATACACAAAGAAGTAGCGGAAATACTTACTTTGAACGGATTGGATGTTGGCGGAGAGTTCAAAACTTTTGCTCCTTGTGTTGTTGCTCCAAGCTTCTCCTTTGATGTATGTTGAGCTTCCAAGCTTGTCCTTGAATTCCAAACTCATGGATTAGTGTCCCTAACACCTTTGTATGACTAAATGTGTGCTAGCACTTGGAAATAAAATGCAACAAATGGCTTCCAAATTTTCCTTGTAACTCTCGGCCAAGGAGAGTTTTTAGAGAGAGAGAGTGGTGTTTTTGGAGAGATAAAGGAGAATGAAAAAAGCTGACTTGTATTTGATTTCTAAAATCAAAAATATGATATACCAAATATTTGGTATCAAGTCATTCACTTTTCAAATTGTGTGTTTTACAAGTTATCAACCACCCCAACTCCCATCAACTAAAAGTTGATTAAAGTGATTAGGTGATGTGACTTGTGGGCCCACTTAATTCAAAATTCGAGTGGGCCCGCAAACACATTCCGGGCTCTGGTTCGTTAATTTTGAATTAACGAATTTTCCGTTGCGACGTAATTAAATCAAATTTAATTAAATAATTATGTCTAGCAAAATTACTATTCACGTCGCTCGCGAATTAATTCTAAATTAATTCGTTCGCCCGAATTAAAATAATTTAATTCTGTTATGAAATCTAATTTCATTTAATATATCGAATATATTATTTTAATCGATTAATTCCAAATTAATCGTTCTCTATCTTTTAATTGAATTTTATCCCAGATAAAATTCTCCGTAATTAATCCTAGATTATTTTTCTCTCTCTTCCAATTAATCCCAGATTAATTATGTTCGAGTCATACGTCATCGGTGAATCTTCGGGAAGCGACCCATGAGATCTCTGGATATGTTGGCAGTAAATCCGGTTATCGGAGTATCTGAATACGTGCGTACCCAATACCACGTTCTTACCGATTTACGAGACATGGTTGGCTTCTAGCAAAGCACCGTGCCTACCCAATTCTCCAGAAATATTCTTTTAAGGAATATGTAATATGTGTCAGGCGTAGTATACGTAGTATTGCGTATTACGATCCAATATCAGATGTCACATGCTAGGCATGGGGCTGGAATTGTGTCTGCCTCGTATGAAGCATATATCGGATCTCTGGTAACTAGTCTCTATAATCGGATAATCATGACCTAGTCATATTATCCCGATGACTACAGTACTAAAGAGTACTAGTTCCGTATCCTGCGTGATCATCATCTCCATATGACTGAAGTGATACTTCCATCTTGACATCACACCCAATACACTACGATTCTCAATATAACCCAGAAGAGGCATACACTGAACCTGTTAAAGGCCTGGACGACCAAAACCAAAGTATATTGATTGTCGCAAGTATTAGCGATGCAAGTCTCAGGTTAAGACCAAATACATCTACCCTGATTCGGATTCCCATAGACACATAGTCATACTACCAATGGGATTCTGATGGGTCTATCCAGAGCGAAGCTGTTCCCGTGCCATCGGTAAACACAACCTCCTATCGCACTTGCATAAGTATCCAATACTTAAATATATGAGAATTATGTCGTTATGCTCCCACAACGCGCACAAGTGCAATACTAGTCTATTCTGCATTATCGATGTCCAGTCTCGATAATACTATGACTATGGATATTTAATGATTAAACCTTAGTGGATTAATATTGTCTCATATCTTATTAATCTGGTATTAATCATATGGACTTTTATCATTTATATATCCCGGTAATCTAATTACAAATGATAAATAAGCAATTTCCTTTGTCACATAGTTAATTTGTATAACAACACCATGTTTTGTACAAATAGTGATGTTATGGGTCATAATTGTGCAACAATCTCCCACTTGGCCTATAGCCAATCACTCAAGTGTCCTACACCTGAACAATGTACGGGTCGCTCAAACTTCTGCTGAGAAATAGCTTTCGTCAGCAGATTTGAAAGGTTATCATCTGATGCGATTTATTCGATCATCACATCGCCACGATGTATGATCCGAAGAATAAGATGAAATAGTTGAAGTATATACTTGGATCGTTGATTAGACCATTAATTCTTTAGCATGTGCTGTAGCCTAGCTCAGCTGCTAACAGAACTACTCCTAATCTAATTAGGAATTTTATAGATCCAAAATTGCTTCTTTTGCTGCCTCAGCTGCAGCAATATTCCACTTTTGTTGTTCATTCGGCAATAGTATCTTGCTTGGAAGATTTCCAGCTCACTATTCCGTTATTCAAACTATATAGTACCCTTATTACGACTTATAGTCGTTTTTGTCGATTAGGAAACTTACAAATGTGAACCCAGTCACTTCAAGTTCGCATTCTCCATGTATAAGAAAGCATCATTAGTTCGTCTAAGATACTTAAGGATGTTCTTAACATCAATCCAGTGACCATCACCTGGATCGGCCCGATTGTAACTCTATATGCTCAAAGCCTATGAGACACCAGGTCATGTACATCTTTTCAATGTACGAGTTCTCGGAGAGTGCCAACAATTTTTAGATCTATCCCAGTAGATCCTTATTCCTAGAATAAAGGTTGCATCTCCCAAGTATTCTATGGAGAATTTTCATGAAAGCCAAGCTTTCACCGATTGTATTATGGGAATGTCATTTCCAAGAAATGATATGTCATCATTATATAGGACAATCATTGTCAGTGCGCTCCCACTAACCTTCTTATATACACAAGAATTATATTCGTTTTGAATTAAATCATATACCATTATGATCTTATCAAAACGTTAGTTCCAAGAACACGATGCTTACTACAATCCATAAATGGATCGATTTAACTTGCAAACCTTGTTTGCTTGTTAAGGTACGACAAAACCGTTAGGATATTCATAAACATCCTCCAAAAGGTTTCCGTTAAGGAAAATGGTTTTGACGTTGAACTGCCATATTTCATAAATGAAACATGCAGCATTAGCAAGCTTTATCCAAATGGATTTAATCATGGCAACGAATAAAAGGTTTCGTCGTAATCGACACCATGCTGATGACAATACCCTTTCGCCACAAGCCTAGCTTTCTACGTTTGTATGTTGCCATCCATGTATGTCTTCCTTGAAGACTCATATAGTACCAATAGGCACAATGCATTCCGGTACATCAACCAGTATCCAAACTTGGTTGGTATACATGGAATCCATTTCGGACATCATGGCACTTTGCCATAATAGGGAGTCGATACCTTGTATCACTTCCTCATATGTAGCTGGTTCGTGTTCCTCAATAAGATTGACATCTTTACGAGGTGAGATCAGAAACCCATACCTCCCAGGTTATTTTCTGACTCTCTCCGACTTGCGCGGTTCTTGTGTATTTGAAGATTATGGTACAGTTTCATCCCTGATGAACTGTTTGTGTTCCATGAAGACTCGGTGCCTGGAATAGTATTACTCCGATTTTCATCGAGTTTTACTTTCCTCCCACTTACCACTGCATATATGTATTCCTCTTAAGGAAAACCACATGGAGAGCAACAATTACATTGTTCTCTTGTGAGTTGTATAAGTACTATATTTTGGTTTCCTTAGGACAACCTACAAATAGGCACTTATCCTATTTTGGGTTCTAGTTTGGTATCATCCAAATATATGCCCAGTATTCCCAAATCTTCAGGAATGAGAAACCTAGTTTCTTTCTTGTTCATATCTAATATGAAGTCTGTCTAACAGATTTTTCATGGAACCTTATTCAAAATAAGTATTGCACTGTTTAATATGTATTCCTAGAAGGAAAAAGGTAGCTCAAACTGACTCATCATTAACCTTACCATGTCCAACAAAGTTCGGTTTCTCTGTTCGGAGACACCGTCAAATTGAGGTGTTCCGGGAGGAGTCCATTGTGAAAGAATACCATACTCTTTCAAGTAATCGAGAAACTTATATGTTTAAGTATTTCCACCACGGTCCAATCATGATATTTTAATACTCTTGCCGGTCTGTTTTTATACTTCTTGTCGAAACTCTTTGAGTTTATCAAAAGTTTCCAATTTATGTTTCACAAGAAACACATAACCATAACGCGATGCCACATCCGTAAAGGTTACGAAGTATTCATATCCACCTCTAGCCTAGCTAGATATGGGCCCACTTACGTCACTATGAACGAGGACTAACAAATCGGTGGCACTTACATTTTTACCAAGTAAAAGGTATTTTAGGCACTTTGCCCAATAAACTAGATTCGTAGACATCATTTGAATTAGAATCAAATCTGTCCTAATACCCACTCTTCGAAAGTGTGAATATATGAGTCTTGTTAATGTGTCCCAGACAACAATGCCACAAATAAGTCTCATCTGATTAATTCAGTTTGAGCTATTTGTTTGTCATGCTATATGTATGAGATTAATTTATATTCTAAATATAAATAATGGTATTCACATCTAATGTGTTTATCTCGATATCATCTTTATAAAATAAACACTTAGTGTTCTAGAATATAAAGGTATACCCGCAACAGGTTATACTAGATAATAGAGATAATATTTCTAGTCAAACTAGATACATTATAACAGTTTCCTAATTTAAGTACATACCCAAATGGTAGTTCATAAACTTAGATTTCTACGATTAAAACAGCGATTCTCGTCCCGTTTCTGACTCATAGGTATATCTCAACTGAAGTCAGTATCCTGCTAATCAGCAGATTCTGCACATCAGTACATATTTATGTACTATATCTAGTATCAAAAATCCAATTTTGAAACTAATAGTGAACATGTTTATGACAAACATACTTGAAGCCGGAGCCTTACTACGCCTTCACTTCCTTCATGTCTGCCTTGTCCAAACGGCAGTCACGCTTCCAGTGACCCCATTTGCCACAGTTTAGGCAGACATCTTGGGATATGTCCTTTGTCTTCCTAGAAGACTGTGACGATTTTGCATTTGCCCATTTTAGAAGCTCTGGCTCCGCCTCCTAGAGCATAGCCATCAACTCTTCAAGAGTTTTCTCTTGGTTCATAATGAACCTGCCACAACTTCCGGGTAGAGACTACAAGATCAAATCTTTGGTAGTCTCGGCCACGTAGGTAATGTCCAACTAACCTAGCTGATCGATGTCAGCAATCATCTGAGACACCTAGTGCTCGACAGATGTACCCTCTGACATACGCGAACGAAAGAGCTTCTTTTGCAATTTATAATTCTAAGATCTAAGGATAGATCTATGAAGATCCTTTAATTTCATCATCATGGTATAAGGATCTAATCCTTAGTTTTGACGAAGAAATTAAGGATTTATTGCGGAAAGCATAACGGATTGAGCACTAAAGTTTTCATCACGATGAGTCTTCTAAAGCTCATGCTCCACTATTCACTCAACTCAGGGCTTAGGCCCGAGAGGTTGCTCTATCAAATAGAGTAACTTCTCGAATACCAGGACTATCATGATATTCTGTTCCCAATCTGAAAATTGAAGCCGCTTAAAGACATTTTCACCCAGGATTATGTTTTAAATGCTAATCTTTCAGTTATCTTGATTCCAATAGTCCAGTTATCCAATCAACGATTTTTGGTACAATTGAATATAATGATTACTATAGTCTAACTATATAATCAACTACAATTGATCGGTTATATTCAAATGTATTGATTACTAAAATCCAATTATATAACCAACTACAAATGAAGTAGTTTGAATACAGTCCAACTGTTTAATTAAAACAATAATTAAATATTAGTCCAACTAATATATTTATATTTAAATAATGACGAAAAATGAAATGAGCGCGTATTGGTAAGCATCTAAACGAAATTACAAATTTAATACTTGCCTCCCACTATTTTTCGATAAGCCTCTAACCCTCTGTGGAGTACTCGGGAAACCTAGTTTTCTAGTGGGCTAGGATCCCGTTAAATAACACACAACCTTGACTTTGGCCAACAAATTGTATGATACTTAACTAGGTAGATCTTCTAAGATCAATTGGATCCCATCCAATTCCTATTCCCTAACTTTTTCCTCTGAATCAACTAAGCCTTGGCTTTGGCACAACAAGCTTAATGATTCCAGTTAAGCGGGACCCATTGACTTTGGAAAACTTCGTAATCGATGCGATGGACAAGAAGTGATCTTGAATTTGGCCAAAAAATCACAACTTGGACAAGACATGCGCTATGGAACAAAGCATTCATGATTCAAACACATCCGCGATGGTAAAAGGTCTTGACTTTGGCCAACAAACCAGTGCCAATCTTGGATCTTGAGAGAGAATCACTCAATGGAAGGAAATCGCTTAATATTTGTTGAAGGTTTTTTGCGTAATTGGAAACCAATTAATTATCTTTGATTAGGTCTCATCATACACCCTTAAACATGCATTCTAAAAGCATAATAAGGCGCGATAAATAAATTAATAATGATATGCGGATGAATATCTCACAAATTGTTCCTAGAACAAATCACTCAATTTCCTCTCTCCCGCTAGCACTATTCTTACTTCTACCTAATTACATAACACTTCTAAAGAAACCTCATTTACATTGAGGGGAATAGGTGAGAAGAGAAATACAAAGAGTCAAGAGGTAATAGGCTGGACACGCAGGTCCAATTTAATAAATTCTAATTTTATTACAACAATTTCTAAAATTTCCCTCACTAATCTAATATCCATCCGATATACATTATTCATACATCACATCCATGTATTCACACAAAGCATGTTATCAATCAATCTAATCCAATTAATTAATCTTTAATTAATGATCATCCAATGTTCAAACAACGATTTGATTTGCGCGAGTCCAACTCGTTTAAGAATAAGTACTCAAAGTACGAATTCTTGAATTATATCGAACTATAATTTTAAATCCAATTTAAATTGTATTCAATACTAATTAATAATTAATTCCAAATTAATTAATTACACTTTTTAATGTGCCTTTACGACTTAGATTCTAAATCTAATCTTAATGGGTCTCAAAGCCCAATTAACATCCAATGTCAATTTAATTAAAGTCCAATGAGCTTTTAATTAATTCATAAGGCATGGACTTTGGCAACCAAAGCCCAACAAGGAATTACCCTTTGCCACAAAATTAATTTTGGCCCATTAGGCACAATTAATTATTTAAAGGCCCATTTATCATATTTGGATTTTATGAAAATGGTTTTAGGCCCAATTGAATCCAACCAATTATCCTAAACCATACTTGGCACAACCAAGCCCATTAAGCCCAAATACAATATTTTTTTAGCCCAATTCCAAATTAAGCCCAATTAATTAAATTCTAATATTCCAAATTTCACAATTTAATTAATTAAAGTGTAATAGCCATAATTAATTAGTCAAATTAACATTTCCAAAATACCAATTTACATAATTAATCATGCTTTAATTTAATCAATATATGTCCAACATTATTGAAGCAAAATCAATCCAACATGCTTATTAAGCTCTCGGAAATATGGTAATTTTTTCATCAATTTTGATTTCAATCCAATTAAATCACAAATCAATTTATCCATGTATTTAAACACATCCAATGGCTTAAAATAAAAAATCACCAAGAGCTTAGGATTCCAAGTCTATTCGGCCAAGCCAACATTTCTGGGGAAAATTAATCCAATTAATTTTTCATCAAATTGATCATACATAACTCTAAGTTATCAATATGTAAGCATACTCAAACAAACAATTTGATCAAATCATACTCAAATCAAAAATACCCAAATTCAATATTAAGAACCCTAAAATATTTCATGTTTAATTTAAGCTACGATACCATTGTTGGGTTCTCTAAGAACAACCTAGGATCAATTAAGCATTAAATCATGTGAATACACAAAGAAGTAGCGAAATACTTACTTTGAACGGATTGGATGTTGGCGGAGAGTTCAAAACTTTTGCTCCTTGTGTTGTTGCTCCAAGCTTCTCCTTTGATGTATGTTGAGCTTCCAAGCTTGTCCTTGAATTCCAAACTCATGGATTAGTGTCCCTAACACCTTTGTATGACTAAATGTGTGCTAGCACTTGGAAATAAAATGCAACAAACGGCTTCCAAATTTCCCTTGTAACTCTCGGCCAATGAGAGTTTTTAGAGTGAGAGAGTGGTGTTTTTGGAGAGATAAAGGAGAATGAAAAAAGTTGACTTGTATTTGATTTCTAAAATAAAAAATATGATATACCAAATATTTGGTATTAAGTCATTCACTTTTCAAATTGTGTGTTTTACAAGCTATCAACCACCCACCAAATCCCATCAACTAAAAGTTGATTAAAGTGACTAGGTGATGTGACTTGTGGGCCCAACTTAATTCAAAATCCGAGTGGGCCCGCAAACACATTCCGGGCTCGGGTTCGTTAATTTTGAATTAACGAATTTTTCGTTGCGACATAATTAAATCAAATTTAATTAAATAATTATGCCTAGCAAAATTACTATTCACGTCGCTCGCGAATTAATTCTAAATTAATTCGTTCCCCGAATTAAAATATAATTTTAATTCTGTTATGAAATCTAATTTCATTTAATATATCGAATATATTATTTTAATCGATTAATTCCAAATTAATCGTTCTCTCTCTTTTAATTGAATTTTATCCTAGATAAAATTCTCCGTAATTAATCCTAGATTATTTTCTCTCTCTTCCAATTAATCCAATTAATTATGTTCGAGTCATACGTCATCGGTGAATCTTCGGGAAGCGACCCATGAGATCCCTGGATATGTTGGCAGTAAATCTGGTTATCGGAGTATCCGAATACGTGCGTACCCAATACCACGTTCTTACCGATTTACGAGACATGGTTGGCTTCTAGCAAAGCACCGTGCCTACCCAATTCTCCAAAAATATTCTTTTAAGGAATATGTAATATGTGTCAGGCGTAATATACGTAGTATTACGTATTACAATCCAGTATAAGATGTCACATGCTAGGCCTGGGGCTGGAATTGTGTCTGCCCCGTACGAAACATATATCGGATCTCTGGTAACTAGTCTCTATAATCGGATAATCATGACCTAGTCATATTATCCCGATGACTGCAGTACTAAAGAGTACTAGTTCCGTATCCTGCTTGATCATCATCTCCATAGAACTGGAGTGATACTTCCATCTTGACATCACACCCAATACACTACGATTCTCAATATACCCAGAAGAGGCGTACACAGAACTTGTTAAAGGCCTGGACGACCAAAACCAAAGTATATTGATTGTCGCAAGTATTAACGATGCAAGTCACAGGTTAAGACCAAATACATCTACCCTGATTCGGATTCCCATAGACATATAGTCATACTACCAATGGGATTTCGAGGGGTCTATCCAGAGCGAAGCTGTTCCCGTACCATCGGTAAACACAACCTCCTATCACACTTGCATAAGTATCCAATACTTAAATATATGAGAACTATGTCATTATGCTCCCACAACGCGCACAAGTGCAATACTAGTATATTTCGCATTATCGATGTCCAGTCTCGATAAAACTACGACTAGAAATATTTAATGATTAAACCTTAGTGGATTAATAATGTCTCATATCTTATTAATCTGGTACTAATCATATGGACTTTTATCATTTATATATCTCGGTAATCTAATTACAAATGATAAAAGAGCAATTTCATTTGTCACATAGTTAATTTGTATAACAACACCATGTTCTGTTCAAATAGTGATGCTATGGGTCATAATTGTCCAACACAGTCGAAACTTTTCGTATGGAATGAACTCCTGAACCTTCATCTGGTTCAGTCGACCGGGGACATCCCCCATAAGACTCATGTCGAGTCAAATTAAAGAGTTGGACTTCCCTTGTCCATTCGACATTTGTCGTATGGAATGAACTCCTGAACCTTCATCTGGTTGAGTCGACCGTGGACATGCCCCATAAGACTCATGTCGAGTCAAGTTGAAGACTCGGATTTTCATAGTCCAGTCGACACATGTCGTATGAAATATACTCCGGGACCTTCATATGGTCCAGTCGACCAGAAACATCCCTTATAGACTCATCGGTACAAGTAGGAGACATGGACTACACTCGTTCCAAACAACTCACGTCGTGTGCTCCAGAACCTTCCCCAAAGTTCAATCTACCAGGGAAGTCCTATGGATTCATGCGAAATCAAGTTCCTAAAGCATAAGCGTGTTTTGAAGACGCAAAAGATTACACGACAATTTAAATATATAGAGAGACTAACCACCTTGTTGAACCATGTATTGACACAAGGTAATGCTTACAGCTTGTTTTATTTTATACGACAGACATAGAGAAATACTCTCTAAATCAAAAGACTTTTTGACTTAAAGAGTAGGGGAAACTTTATGGGTCAAAATTGGGTCAGGGGCAAATCCATCTTTTCTCTCAAACCCAAGTACCAATGAAACCCATAGACTGAAGCCCAACTTAGAGAGTTTAAAACTATTCTAGAAAGCCCAAAGCAGAACCCAAAACCTTATACTATTTGTACATAAGGCTACACACACAAATCCAAATCAAGAGACAATATAAAACACATCACCAACTATTTCCTCTTTTCCTCAACATGATATATATCATCCACATGCCCCCGAAAGTTTTAACCATTTTAGCACGTTGTAGGGGCCTCCCCCATAACTTCAATTCTTATTCCAAATTGTAAAATGACAACTTAAACATGTGAAAGGCCCCAATTGCCAGAGGTGTTAGCACCTTGTAGATCCCAATAATAATAGGTACAATTCATCTAGCAATTAGAAGAATGATTCCTTCAAATTTATAAAAGGAAACGCAACTTAGCATAAGAGGCATGACTTCTTTCTTACAAACTTCTGCTCTCTGACACAAGCTTTCAGAGCATCCCATTCTTTTAAACACTTATCACCGTCCTCACGGCCACCTAAAAAAAGATAAGGTAATAACAAGCCTTGCTTTCACATTTTTACTCATTTACAGCTCATTTCATACTACTGACTTGGGCGTCAGAGTGTCCCCGGCACCCACCACACCGGTGGGTAGTATACTCTCGCTCACTCTAATTTATTTTGCAGGATCGCTGGTGCCCCCAACTTACAAATTCTCGATTGTGGACCTCGGCCGAAATCCAGCATCCACAAGAACTATTAAGTATCAAATACTACGCTAATGATTCTGACATCATATTGAACTTATACGGAAGTTGTCTAAGGGTCTTTTCATCTTATTAATTACATAGTTCCATTTATAGTTTATCACTCTCACATTTGACTTCAATAAGTCAAGTCTTTTCTTCAATTGCTAACATCTAATGTTACACACCAAGTAATAAAATAATTTTATTACTCGGGATCGTAGAAAAGATATTCTATCAAATAGAATACAATATTCTATTAAATAGAATAAATGATAAACTTTTACTTTTACTTCTGAGGCGCAAGTACTTTCAATTATATAACCATTATACAAAAGAAAGATTCAAATCTCAAACTTTTCAAGATTCGAATTTTATACTTATACATATCATAAACGTAACTGTAGAAACTAATGGAACCTTAATTAAAAAGATGAATTAGTGTTACTGGAGCATATCCCCAAGAGTATTGAAAACTAATTCGGTAACACTCAATATCAAACGAATCAGATCATATAAGATTCGATTTCTCCCACTGATAAATTCCATCACGATGGAATCGTAGAAGAATAATATTGAGTAAGAATCACATTCATTAAATAACTTTAGAACTAATTGCCATAAATTCATATGTTTGATCATAACAAATATCTTTGAACAATTCAAAGACTCACGATGAATTTTTAAAATATAGTTTTCAACACTTCAAATAGAATATCTTTGAACCATTCAAAATATTCTATTCGCGTTTCATCAGAAAACATATTGAAAGTTCACGAACCATTCAAGACGTTCAATATATTTTCTTTTAGAAACACGCAACTAAGTCATGACAACTCATTACTAAGTTACGAAGTAAAGAAAACTATCCAAGGTAATTTATAATTCATTAAACTACATACATCCAATGTATTAGTTTAATAAATCTGTGGTGCAATGACGATCATTGGTTAAATGAGATTTAATCACATCCTGAAATCAATATTCATTAAATGGATAAGGATATATGGTATGATCTTATATCAGACCATCCTTTACCATACAGAATAAGTATATAATGCTTATGTGGTAAAATCTCATAAAACACTGTTCTAAGTTATTTAGTTAACCGAATATTTTTCTGAATGTTTATCTCTTCATCAATGACACTACTAGTCATATTAAAATATGTAACAATTGTTTATAAAGAACAAGTAACTATCCAATAGTCGCAAGTTCTGATATCAAATATCAAAAACAATCACAACACTATTTTAAATAACTAGACGAAAGATTTGGTATCTAATACTTATAGTTGTCGTATTGTGAGAATCGATATTCTCTATACACAACTATACACATTTCCTTTCTTAAGCTCTATAATTTACCTTCAATTATTCACAACAATTGTAAATAATTGATTAGCAAACTGTGTCAAACACGTGACTTCTAAAAGTCACTAAAGCCAAGAAACGTCATTATAAGATAAACAAATACCTAATGGAGTTCTTAATGCCAGTTAAGAATTTCAAGACATGAACTAATTCACGTCAATTCTTACCACACAAGAAACTATTCTCTCTACAGAATAATATCCTAAAACGGATATTTATCAAGATTATCTATCATGACTTAGTAACTAAGTCACTACCCATCTTGATTTTTCAAGAAAATCGGAACAACAGTTCCCAATGATTTTAGACTATTCTATCAATATCCAAGTCTACTAACATTCTAGAACATATTCTAGAAATACGCAACCATAAGAGAAGTCAGAAAACATATTCAAATAATATGCATGCATTGGATTAGAAGTATAATTCTATTAACAATATAGAATAAAGGAAAACAAAAGCAGCAATTTCCATAAAATTACACAACACACTGCTTTAGTTATGGATTTTTAACCCAACAGTTTCTCCCACTACTTTACGTAATACTGTAATCCCCAACGGAAAATGAGAATTCAATAATTAAATCGAATTCCATAGTGAGAAATGGACCCCATGAATATATTTCGACTCACAGCTTTGGCACGATCTCGCCTACGTATATTCATTAGGTAGATAACTCATTGTCAATCACACTCACTGTGACTCCTGATTTTGATCATGACCGTTTCTCATTATGACAGCTTTGGGACGTTCACAAGGAGGCGTATCAAGGCTTCACTTGCCAATGACAAACTCAAGCTACCGATGTAGTCCTAACAACTTTGGCACATTCAGGATTTTCACTTTCACTTGAATTTATCTAGTATCAAATATACATCTGACATGGATAAAATTCTATCAACTACACCCTCACTGCTTTGGCACTTTCTCAGATGAAGCCATAGAAAGATACACATATACTGTATTGACAAGACGGACCAAGAAACATGCATCCAATACATGTCAATTTACTGCCTTATTTAAGCGGGGATATTTCTCAAGAAAGCATTACTCTACATAAAATGCATAATATAATCTAGATCAATTTCTAAACAATTCAATTCTACCTTAGAAAACATAACTTAACTTAACCGTTAAATTTTCGTTACGTTTCCTGTTAGCGTAGAACTAAAAGTCAAGAAACATCTAAATTACATGCATGTGAAAACATCAAAATTGGATTATATATCATATATCAAGCATGACAAATGTAATGGATGAAGGATCAGACATGTTCTGATACCATTTTTGTTAGGGTTTTAGTGTGGGCGCAGCGGAAGCTCGCGGTTCGGGTGAAATCGTAATTTTAAAACTTTTTAAATTATCGAATAAATTATTCAATATCAAATATGAATAATTTATTCATATTTCACCTAAAAATATTTATTCGATAACAAATAATGACATAAATAGTTAAGGAACGTCGTGAAACTTTTACGAAAATGTTTTTCCGCAAAATGGCATAAAACACGTTTTTGACCGAATCGACCACCCAATGCACATGAGGACTGCCCAAGTCAGCCCCAATAGTACTAGAGCAGTCCATGGGCGGCCCGAACAGTGACCAATTCACTGTTTGGATAGTCGTCACCCGGTTGGCTCAAAACTCACCTGGTAACGTCGTTTTTCACCGTTTTCGCATATTTCAACTCCGAAACAATTTCCGGAAATTGTTCCAATGCCCAAAATATATACAATACATTTATAAAACATACCTTTTATCACCAAAAATACATAATTTATAGATCTGATTTTTGTAACAAAAATATCATTTTTCATGCTATAAATCTAATTTTCTCAATATCAATCATATTAATACTAACACCAACCAAAGCCACCATGAAGAACTCAAGAAAAATTATAGGAGTTAAAAGAGTGGTCATAACACTCTAGAATGACAATAAGTCATCAAATGATAAAATTGAATCAATATTATACTAATATCATCCAATCAAACTTCACACATATATCTAGCCTCCAAATCCATCCTCGAAATCAAAAAGCAACAAATTATAAGAAAGGAAGAAACCCTTGAACATGTCTAGATACTCAAGAACAAGAAACAAACTTTCTAAGTTTAAGAGTTATGAAGATTACCTCCAAATCTCCTAAAATCCTTAAATTGTTTCTTGATTTTCTTCACTTTCTTCCTTGATTCTTCAAGAAATTTTTTGGGTGCTTTCTTTGAGATGGATTTCGACCATGGCTTTCTTAAAATGAGAAAACAAAAATTTTCCACTTTAAATACAAGCCAAAATCGACTTAGGGGTTAAAAGAGGGGTATTTTGGTCATTTGGTCAATTAATCTAATTAAATAATGAAAATAAGCTTTAAGTTAACAAATCCAATTTGTAAACTTTAAGCTTAATAAAATCATGTCACATGTAACCAATAATAATCAAACATATTACATAACATTTATGTAATATTAAAATAATTTAATTATCTAGATATTTAACATTTAAACATCTAAATAATTAATTAATGCGATTATTATTATATATGTATTTTTATTTACATTAAATAACGAATACATATATTAATGGCATGTGTCGAAATCTCATTTGACAAATAATTAATATGTATCAAATCAAATTTTGTATCAAATACAAATACACATTAATTATCAATTGACCGAAATACCCCTAATGCATGTATTTTCGTTTAACCGTTTAAACGACTCAAATTAACTCATTTAATCCGGTGAAGTGTTATGAATGCCCAAGTGCTCAACGAGTACACTTCATATTGTGAGACTCTCTAAGTTTAGGTTTATCCGTCACGAAATCCAATTGCGTGTCCATAATTCACCCACTCATGAATTATGACGACCACATATAATCTCGCTAAACTATGCAAGTCAAGGTCATTGCATACGTATAATCCCTCTGTCACAGACTATCCATATTATACCTGGGATACATATAAGAACGTCAAATCCTTTATGGTATAATATAGCCGACTTTCAAATTTACGATCTCTTAATAACACTCGGAACTCGCTTTCGAAGTTATACCACGGCCATGGATTTACTAGATCGCAAACACGTGCAGGATACCTATGCCTTGTACACAGGACTGAAGGATTCTATCTTGATACGCACTAGATATCATGAGCATCAGTCCACACCCAACGAACATGTGAAGGTCTGATCTAAATAGATCGGTGACGTGACTGCCATCAAAATGTGGAGGATAACTCACATATCCACTGTGGTATCTCAAGTCGAATGACCACTATGCTCGCTCAATTCGAGAAGATTCCTATTGACATTGATGTACCATATATTAGGAAATCTTCAATTAGTCGTTCACTGTTCATCAAATAAATACCTACATGTCTATACGAGTCTCCCGAGACTCATGGTTCATTGGGATAAACCATCGGACCAAGTCACGATATACGATATGTACTGGTCTCAGCGGATTTTACTAACCGACCTGTGTGAGTAAATCTTGACCAGGAACTTTATTTAAGGATATACAACTTATAGTGATGCTTCTCAATGTCAATTACAAACTACGTTATAACTGCGCACTACATTGTAAATCCTAGGGTCTTTGTCTAATATACACATATCACTAAATCAGATTTAGTTTCAATCTAATCATAATTAGATAGAATATGTATATAAAAGACAAGAGGTGCTACCATTAAATAAGTAATATTATGGAATAAGAAATTATTCGTATTCATGAATCAGACATAAATACGATCCGGATTGTCACTCCGAGCACCAACCCTAACAATTTCTCACACTTGCTCTAGTGCCAATCCACGGTATCATATACACATCTCAATGTGTATCACATACACATGACCCTCAAAAGCTCACCTAGCACTCGAAAGGTAGGCAACAACAAGTAAGCATGCTATAAGAAATTGAGTTTGTCCAAATATCCTAATCGTTTCTCTTAAACATCATCATTAATATTTTGTAGAACCCAAGTTCTACATCAATATGACTCATATGCGATATTAATATTGTGTTATAGCTATAAAGTTGTCTATGTATTTAGAGATTAAATCTAAAATACTATGTAGACAACCGCAAACACAATACTAATATCAAAACTTTTAATCTATAAGGTCGCTATGAAACTTCATAAGTCAATACTTCATAAGTTACAACTAATTCTACTAACACAGTAGAATCATTCGTGACACTCCCACTGTATTTGTTTGACTCTATATAACGTAGATTGTCTAACGTCATAATTAGACTCAAAACTAATTTGATCCTAATGGTTGCAGACTATGTTCTCCATGAATAAGAAACTCGTTCTTAATATCTCAAAGATAACAAAGAACATGTTTCAAGACACATCCTATGGTAAACAGGGTATCAAAATAATTCGTAACAATTACGATTAAATTGATATCTTTAATCGAACATAATATAATATTCATTATGCCATCATCCGATTGTAGGGGTTTTAAGGGGGAATATCGGTAACGCAGGGAATAGCAGAAAGTCAAAATTTTTCGATTTCAAAACTTTTTCTCGGATCAATAAAATAAACTTATTTATTTAATTATCCAATTGTCAAATTCTGAAAAATTACACAAGAGATCAAATTTCTTGGTAATTACCGAATTGCCCCAAAACTTTGTAAATTGATTATTTTAGCCCAAAAAGTATCAAATATAATTTTGGATGATTCTAAATCATTTCTAAAATGTTTTTCAACACATCTAATGCATCAAAATCAGATATAACACAAATCCCCAATTTTTTCCTAATTGCCGTGACTACCCCCCAAATTTTCAAGTAATTGCATTTTGGTCCCTTTTGTTCAAAACATACCAAGATCAAATCCAATCAACCCAAAAATTTACATGCATCATATTCATACCATAATACATCAAATATATGAAAATCCCCAAATTTGGAGTGGGTTATGAACCCTAATTTTTCAATTTCATCAAATTGTCCAATATCACCAAATTTACAAAATCCAACACTTTAATCCATTCAATACTTCACCAATCTAGCCTCACCACTTTGAAACAACTCTAGAACAATTCTAGGTCACCAAGGAGTGGCTTACTAACTCTAGAATGGCAACTTTGATTTTCAAAGAATCAAAAGTAAGCTTTAAAACAAGTTTAAGCTCACTTACATGCATCAATCTTTCACACAAGTTCTCAACCAAATAAAACACAAACTATAAGAAGAGAGATAACATCAAAGCATCACAAATTGAAGCTAAGTATGTTAGAAATATTTTTCATGTTGGAGGAATTGAAAGAAAACTTACAAATGCTTAAGATTTCCAAGATTTTCTTCTTTTCTCCAAACCTTTTCTCTCAACCACTTTTGTGTTCTATTTTGTGTATATGAACTTCTCTTAAACCCTAAAATATGAAACAAACAATATAAACCTCCTCCATTAGGGCCTTGGCCGAAATTAGGTGTATATACAAATATCTAGATATTTTTCATTTCTTTTAATTTTGCTTTATCAACTTGATTTAATCACATCAAACCATTTAATGATCTAAAGTAAGTCAACAAAAGCAACTCAAAAATATAACAATTATATTCATTTAGGTATATGGCCGAAAATTACACTTAAAATTAAAGGAAAATGATATTTCAATTTTAAACATTTTAAACAAATATCAAAGAAGCAGAATCCAATTTGACTACCATTTCCTTTACTTTAAAGTCAACAATAAACACATATAATCATTTCCTAACTTTATCATTTGGTGAGATATTATATTTTAATTATATTAACTATTTAACAATTAAATAATTAAATAATTAATTAAATACAAATATCTCTAATATATGTATTATATTTACTTTAAATATCTCAAATACATATATTAATGATATATGTCAAATACCTTTATTTGATAATTTATTAATGTGTATTTAATAATATCATATATTAAATACAAACACACATTAATTAGGAAATGACGGTTCGGCCCGTTCGCATGTATATTTCGTTTAACGTTTAAACGATTTAAAAATAATCATCATTATTTATAAAAGTTGCCCTAGTGCTCTACAAGTATATTTCATTAGTGAGACTCTCTAGATTCAGGTATATCCGTCACAAAATCCAATTTTGTGTCCATAATTTACCCACCCGTAAATTATGACGACCACATATAAACTAGCTGAATCATACAGGTCGAGGTCATTGCATACGTATAATCCCTCCGTCACAGGTATCCGGATAATCCCAGAGATATAGATGTAAACGTCAAATCTCTATAGGTATTATCCCGTCGACGTATCTATTAGCAATCTCTAAATAACATTTGGAACTCACTTCCGAAGTATACAGTGGCCACAGATTTAACAGACTGCTAATCATATATGGACTACCTATGCTCTGTACACAGAACTGACGGATCCTATATTGATACACACAGGATATCCTGAGGATCGATCCACACCCAACGAACAGGCGGAGGTCTGATCTAAATAGATCAGTGACGTGACTGCCATCTAAGTGTGGAGGATGTCTCATACATCCACAGTGGTATCTCAAGTCGAAGGACCACTATGCTACTCAACCCGAGAAGATTCTTATTGACGTTGATGTACCATCCATTAAGAATCTTTGATGAGTCGTTCAGTGTTTATTCACTATAAACACCTACACGTCTATACGAGTCTCCCCAGAATCATGGTTCATTGGGATAAACCATCGGACCAAGTCTCGATATACGACATGTACTAGTCTCAACAGATTTGACTAACCGACCCGTGTTAGTGAATCTTGACCAGGAACTATATTTGATAATATACATTTAACAGTAACACTTCCCAATGTCAATTACAAACTACCTTTGTAACTGTGTACTGCATTATATATTATCGGGCCTTTGTCTAATATATACATATCACTAAACCATATTTAGTTTCGATCTATTCGTAATCAGATCGAATACGTATATAAAAACAAGAGGTGCAACCATAAATAAGTAATATTATGGAATATGAGGATGTTCGTATTCATGAATCATACATAAATACGGTCCGGATTGGCGCTCTGAGCACCAACCCCAACAATTTCTCCCACTTGCTCTAGTGCCATTCCACGGTATCATATACACATCTCAATGTGTATCGTATACACATACCCCTCAAAAGCTCACATTGTACTTAAGAGGTAGGCAACAATAAGTAAGTCTGCTATAACATAATGAGTTTGTCAAACAAACCCAATCATTTCCCATAGCCAGTATCTTTCATATTTTGTAGAATCTAAATTATACATTAATATGAATCAGACATTACATCAGTATTGTGCTACAACTACTGAGTTGTCCAAGTATTCAGGGATCAAATCCAAATTACTATGCGGACAACCGCAAGCACAACACCAATATAAAACTTCTAATTTATAAGGTCACTATGCAACTTCACAAGTCAATACTTCGTAAGTTGCATCTAATTCCCTAAATAGTAGAATCATTCGTGACACTCCCACTGTATCTTTTGTGACTCTTTATGACGTAGACTGTCTAACGTCATAATTAGTCTCAAAATTAATATGACCTTATTGGTTGCAGACTGTATTCTCCATGAATTAGAAACTCGTTCTTAATATCCCAAAGATCACAAAGAACGTGTTTCAAGATCCATCCTATGGTCTATAGGATATCAAAATAACTCGTAACAATTACGATTAAATTGATATCTACAATCGCACATTATAAAGTATTTATTATGTCATCATCAAATGATACATAAGATTTATTAGACATTCTAATCAATATCTCTTTCGAAAAAAGAATCATCATTTACGAAAGATGAATACTTTATATAAGACACACAATAACTGTCAAACAGTTATACTAATTGTCATACAGATAGCCTAGTTATGTCCTTTATTAGATCATATCTAATGTACGAATAATATGAGTATCTCACAAGTCTCTTAGTTTTATATCTTATATAAAACTTTATATCAAATATAACAGAGACTACTCCCACTGTTTTCACGGAGTAAAAAAGACTTAGGTAAATCTTTTACCTGACAAACATCTCATTATTACTATAATAATGATAATGTTGTTAGGATATATAACACTAGAAAGTAATTTGTACGCTCCCACTAACCCTTCAATCACATATATATCCTCTATACTTTGACAAGATCAGACAATCTGACTGATGTCAAATATAGAGAACACGGATTTCCGGAAGACTTATCTGAGTCTACAATAGGCTCTATAAGCTAGCACACTAAACTGCGATCTCAACAGAACACAAACTCTAGGGCCATTCCAGAATGAACTGTTCAAACAAAGAAATCACAACTGATCTCTTATCTGAATAAGTCATTCAAAAAATGTCATTTTGCATTCTTTAGCTAAAATGTACAATTTAATATCAACATTAACCAATATATCTTTAATTGTTCAATTAGCGTGACTAGAGAGAAGTTTTCTCAAAATCTACAATAGATTTCTGAGTATAACTTTTCTCACTGTCATAATATAAAGGTCAAACCTTTAATAAGCTCACATTGCTTTCGTTGCGGAAACAATTAGCACATATCATGAACTAATTCATAATTAAAGCTTGATCAAGTTCAAAACTTGATCGTAGTAAGCTATGAACAATCTTAGATCTATGGTTCAATGGTGAACTTCCAGAATCGATATCAAATATCGCTTCCATTATAAGTTATAGGATAATTTTTCTTCAATAAGAAAACAACATAACCATTAAGTATCAAATACTCGTGAATGATTATGTTATCCTATTGGACTTGTACGGAAGATGTATAAGGGTTGTTTTATCTTATTAATTACGTAGTTCCAATTATAGTTTATCATTCTCACAATTGACTTCAATAAGTCAAGTCTTTTTCTAGAATGATTAACATCAGATGTTACACACCAAGTAATAAAACAATTTTATTACTTAGGATCGTAGAAAAGATATTCTATCAAATAGAATACTATATTCTATTAAATATAATAAATGATAAACTTTTACTTATACTCCCGAGATGTAAGTAATTTCCATTATATAACTATTATATAAAAGAAATATTCAAATCTTAAACTTTTCAATATTTGAATTTTTCTACCTATACATATCATATATGCAACTGTAGAAAATAATGGAACATTAATTAAAGAGATGGATTAGTGTTACTGGAGCATAACCCCAAGAGTATTGAAACTAATTCAGTAACATTCAATATCAAATGAATCAAATCATATAAGATTCAATTACTCCCACTACTCAATTCCATCAAGATGGAATCGTGGAAGAATCATATTGAATAAGAATCATATTCACTGAATAACTTTAGAACTAATTGCTTTAAATTCATATGTTTGATCGTATCAAAGATCTTTTAACAGTTCAAAGACATGTAATGAATTTTAATGATAGAGTTCTCATAGAACTTCAGATTGAATATATTTGAACAAGTCAAAAATGTTCAACCTACGTTTCATCAGAACATATTGAAAGTTCTTGATCATTTCAAGACGTTCAATATGTGTTCTTTCAGAATCACGTAACTAAGTTATGACAATTCATAAATTAAGTTACGAAGTAAAGAATACTACCCTAAGCAATTACAATTCATTAAAACTACATACATATAATGTATCAGTTTAATGAATATGGTGGTCCAATGACAAATCATTGGTTAAACAAGATTTTAATCACCTTCCTGAATACAATATTCATTAAATGGATAAGGATGTGTGGTGTGATCTTGTATCAAACCATCCTTTACCATACGGAATAAACATCTAATGCTTAAGTGATTAAACTCATAAAGCACCGTTCTAAATTATTTATTTTACCGAATAATTTTTCTTAATGTTTATCTCTACGTCAATGACACTACTAGTTATATTTAAAATATATAACAATTGTTTAAAAAGAACAAGTAATTATCCAATAGTCGCGAGTTCCGATATCAAATATCAAAACAATCGTTAACTAATATTTTTAAATAACTAGATGGGAGATCTGGTATCCAATACCTATAGTTGTAGTATTGTGAAAATCGATATTTTCTATACACAACTATACGCATCTCCTTTATTTAGCTTTACTATTTGCATTCAACTATTCACAACAATTGCAAATAATTGATTAGCAAATTGTGTCAGACACATTGCCTCTAAAGGTCATTAAAGCTAAGAAACGTCATTACTAGATAAACAAATATCTAATGGGGCTTTCTTAATACCAGTCAAGAATCTCGAGACATGAACTAATTCAAGTCAATTCTTACTGTATAATAAACTATTCTCTCTAAAGTATTATATCCTAAAAGGGATATCTATCTAGATTATCTATCATGACTTAGAAACTAAGTCATTAACCATCTTGTTTTTTGAAGAAAATCGGAACAACAGTTCCCGATGGTTTAGACCAATCTAATATTATCCTAGTCTAGTAGTATCTAGAACCTATTCTAGAATAACTGCAACCAAGAGTCAAGTCAGATAACATATCAAAATATGTGTGCAGTAAATAAAAGTTCAATTCTATATAATCAATAGAATAAGGAAACAAACAAACGATAATTTCTATAATAATACACACTGTCTAAGTTATGGAATATTTTAAACTTAGCAGTGCCTCCCATTATTTTACGTAATACTGTAATCCCTAACGGAAAAATGAGAATTCAATAATTAAATCGAATTCCATAATGGGAAGTGGACTCCATGAATATATTTCGACTCACAGCAGAGGCACGGTCTCGCCTACGTATATTCACAAGTAGACAACTCATTTGTCAATCACTCAATAGTGACTTTGAGGTTCTGGTCCTGGTCGTTTCTCGTTGTCACTGCTAAGGCAGGCCCACAAGGAGACGTACCAAGGTTAAACTCGTCAATGATAAACTCAAGTTACTTGCGTAACCCTGACAGCTAAGGCACGTTCAGGATTCCGCTTCGCTTGAATTTAACTAGTATCTTATATACATCCGGCATAAATAAATCTCTATCGGCTACACCCTCACAGCAGAGGCACGGTCTCGGATGTAGTCACGGAAAAATATTTATAAACCGTATTGACGAGGCGAACCAAGAAACAAGTATTCCAAATACCAGTACTTTAAAACCTTATTAAGCGGGGATATTCCATAAAAGATTCTTTTAATTTATTTAATCAAATTAAATAAATATATGCATGCAACAAGTAAAGAAAAGAACAAACATTAGATTTTAAAGGGCTAATCACATCGGGGTGTCCAGAATCAGACTCGCTCTGATACCATTTTGTAGGGGTTTTAATGGGGAATATCGGTAACGCAGCGGAATAACGGAAAGTCAAAATTTTCCGATTTCAAAACTTTTTCTCGGATCAATAAAATAAACTTATTTATTTAATTATCCAATTTTCAAATTCTGAAAAATTACACAAGAGATCAAATTTCTTGGTAATTACCGAATTGCCCCAAAACTTTATAAATTGATTATTTTAGCCCAAATATTATCAAATATAATTTTGGATGATTCTAAATCATTTCTAAAATGTTTTTCAACACATCTAATGCATCAAAATCAGATTTAAAACAAATCCCCAATTTTTTCCTAATTGCCGTGACTACCCCCAAATTTTCAAGTAATTGCATTTTGGTCCCTTTTGTTCAAAACATACCAAGATCAAATCCAATCAACCCAAAAATTTACATGCATCATATTCATACCATAATACATCACATATATGAAAATCCCCAAATTTGGAGTGGGTTATGAACCCTAATTTTTCAATTTCATCAAATTGTCCAATTTCACCAAATTTACAAAATCCAACACTTTAATCCATTCAATACTTCACCAATCTAGCCTCACCACTTTGAAACGACTCTAGAAAAATTCTAGGTCACCAAGGAGTGGCTTACTAACTCTAGAATGCAACTTTGATTTTCAAAGAATCAAAAGTAAGCTTTAAAACTAGTTTAAGCTCACTTACATGCATCAATCTTTCACACAAGTTCTCAACAAATAAAAACACAGACTATAAGAAGAGAGATAACATCAAAGCATCACAAATTGAATATAAGTATGTTAGAAATATTTTTCATGTTGGAGGAATTGAAAGAAAACTTACAAATGCTTAAGATTTCCAAGATTTTCTTCTTTTCTCCAAACCTTTCTCTCTCAACCACTTTTGTGTTCTATTTTGTGTATATGAACTTCTCTTAAACCCTAAAAGATGAAAAAAAACAATATATACCTCCTCCATTAGGGCCTTGGCCGAAATTAGGTGTATATACGAATATCTAGATATTTTTCATTTCATTTAATTTTGCTTTATCAATTTGCTTTATCAATTTGCTTTAATCATCATCAAACCATTTAATGATCTAAAGTAAGTCAACAAAAGCAACTCAAAAATATAAAATTATATTCATTTAGGTATATGGCCGAAAATTACACTTAAAATTAAAGGAAAATGATATTTCAATTTTAAACATTTTAAACAAATATCAAAGAAGTCAAATCCAATTTGACTATCATTTCCTTTACTTTAAAGTCAACAATAACACTTATAATCATTTCCTAACTTTATCATTTGGTGAGATATTTATATTTTAATTATATTAATCATTTAACAATTAAATAATTAAATACAAATATCTCTAATATATGTATTATATTTACTTTAAATATCTCAAATACATATATTAATGATATATGTCAAATACCTTTATTTGACAATTTATTAATGTGTATTTAATAATATCATATATTAAATACAAACACACATTAATTAGGAAATGACGGTTCGGCCCGTTCGCATGTATATTTCATTTAACGTTTAAACGATTTATAAATAATCATCATTATTCATAAAAGTTGCCCTAGTGCTCTACGAGTATATTTCATTAGTGAGACTCTCTAGATTCAGGTATATCCGTCACAAAATCCAATTTCGTGTCCATAATTTACCCACCAGTAAATTATGACGACCACAGATAAACTAGCTGAATCATACAGGTCGAGGTCATTGCATACGTATAATCTTTCTGTCACAGGTATCCGGATAATCCCAGAGATATAGATGTAAACGTCAAATCTCTATAGGTATATCCCGTCGACGTATCTTTTAGCAATCTCTAAATAACATTCGGAACTCACTTCCGAAGTATACTGTGGCCACAAATTTAACAGACTGCTAATCATATATGGACTACTTATGCTCTGTACACAGAACTAACGGATCCTATCTTGATACACACAGGATATCCTGAGGATCGATCCACACCCAACGAACAGGCGGAGGTCTGATCTAAATAGATCGGTGACGTGACTGCCATCTAAGTGTGGAGGATGTCTCATACATCCACAATGGTATCTCAAGTCGAATGACCACTATGCTACTCAACCCGAGAAGATTCTTATTGACGTTAATGTACCATCCCTTAAGAATCTTTGATGAGTCGTTCAGTGTTTATTCACTATAAACACCTACACGTCTATATAAGTCTCCCCAGACTCATGGTTTATTGGGATAAACCATCGGACCAAGTCTCGATATACGACATGTACTGGTCTCAACAGATTTGACTAACCGACCCGTGTTAGTGAATCTTGACCAGGAACTATATTTGATAATATACATTTAGCAGTAACACTTCCCAATGTCAATTACAAACTACCTTTGTAACTGTGTACTGCATTATATATTATCGGGCCTTTGTCTAATATATACATATCACTAAACCATATTTAGTTTCGATCTATTCGTAATCAGATCGAATACGTATATAAAAACAAGAGGTGCAACCATAAATAAGTAATATTATGGAATATGAGGATGTTTGTATTCATGAATCATACATAAATACGGTCCGGATTGGCGCTCTGAGCACCAACCCCAGCACCGATAATGCATAAGATTGACTAGACATTATTGACTAGACATTCTAATCAATTTCTCTTTCGACAAAGGAACCATCATTTACGAAATATGAATATTATATATAAAAGACACACTAACTGTCAAATAGTTATACTAACTGTCATAGATATAGTTTTGATGTGTCCTTTGTTAGATCATATCTAATACACGATTAATGGGAGTATCTCACAAGTCTCTTAGTTTTATATCGTATATAAAATTTTATATCGAATATAATAGAGACTACTCCCACTGCATTCACAGAGAAAATAAGACTTAAGTAAACCTTTTACCTTACAAACATCTCATTATTTTAGTTAAAGATGCATACTTAGTAGAAAGGTCATGGTCTTCCCTAAGGTTAAACATACCTCTGCCAGATGATTTTGGTTTTACAAACGACTCATAAGTGCCAACTGTGTCCCATTGTTGTGCATTCTCTGCTATGTGTTCTAGGTAATATAATGCATATTCGGGATTTTTATCCCTAAACTCAATGTTGCACATCATTTCCACTACTTGTCTGCCTTGGGGTGTTAAACCCTCGTAGAAGTAGATGACTAACCTCCATGTTTCAAACCCGTGATATGGACAAACATTCAACATCTCTTTAAATCTCTCCCAATATTGGTAGAGTGTTTCAGTCGACTCTTGTGTGAAAGTTGTGATTCTATTCTTAAATGAGTTTGTCCTGTGAGGGGGAAATTTTTTTTTTAGAAATTATTCTTGCAAATCATCCCATGTTCGGATGGATCCTAACCTAAGGTTCTACAACCAAATTTTAGCTTTATCCTTAAAACAAAATGGAAAAAAACTTTAATCGAATTATATTCATGCTGCAATTTTGGTCTGTGCAAGTGTTACATACCTCTTTAAATTCCCTGAAGTGCTGATAATAATTTTCTTATTCTAGACCATGGAATGTGGGTAAAAGTTGGATGATACTTGGTTTGAAACGTGTTGTATATGGGGGAAAATAATATAAAATGGTGATCCTGTCCTAGCGAGATTCATGAATTGTCTGAGTGTCATAGGATGATTAAGATCGCCATACTGAGACTCGTTTTCTTACTGATCAATTGGATTTTCAACTCGGGCAGGTGGATTTTCATTTTGGTTCTTGGCCATTTTGAGTGTCGATGAAGGTGATGGAGACTATCTATTTAATCTACCGCTAGATGATCTAGACCAATGTCTCGTGCAACCTAAATGCAGACAATATGCTAAAATTTAAAAATACAAATGCAATACTTACAAAAAGAAAATAATAAACAAGTAATGAAAAAATAAAAATGACAAAAAGAGAAAAGAAAAACAAATAAAGAAATACAAATGTAGTGATTTAGATATAAAAACGTCATCTGATTCTTGTCAATTCAGATCTCAATTGAATTTCTCGTTCAGCTATCTCAATATCTCGAATTAAGTTCTAAAAAAAATTATGGAAGAATCTATAGATGGGGATGGTTCAAAATTTTTTTGGCAAAATGCAAAGTCCATTTTTTCTGTCTCTTGTAACCTTGAAGAATTAAGTACATGGTTTGTTTGTATGTGAGATATATGGGTTCATGATTTATTTAGGATCAATCAAGACATATTGGATCTACATAAATGTAAAGAAGAAGGAAAATGAGATGCAGAAAATGAAATAAAAATAATAATACAAAAGAAATACAAAAATAAAAAAAGAAAAAATATACAAGGATTATTCTATCTACTAAATTTGACACAATTAAAAACAGTGATTCTTTACTCCCAAATATAAGAGTGTCGAAGTAATAAAATAACTCGTTAAGTCTAGGGTCGATCCACATGGAATGGATTTAGTACTATAAAAGAACAGTTTGAGTAAAACTAAAAAGACTTGATTTGTTTGAAGTGATTGGAAAAGTTATAAATTGGAATAAAATATTAGGTTAGGAGATCCACTTTTAATATTTCAAATTTAGAAATCTCATTTTTTATAATATATAAATTGTCATTATTACCAAATTAATTTATTTCAGGAATCAATTATGCTAAAACATATAAAACCAGCCACAAAGGAGATGATACCTTTAGTATATAACAAGTTCAATTAGGAACTCAATTATGCCAAAAAAAATAAAACTAGCCATATAGGCGGTAACAAAATTTATCAATAATTAATCCAGATTTAAATTAAGTATTAATCATTAGATTTCAATTTATATATTATAATACAAGTGAGATTAATCTATATTTTCATATTGAAAATTTCACCATTTACCTTAGCAAAAAGAAATTAGTTACTCGTAATTTTAATAAAAACACACATAATTTTATTATTGAAAGAAAAAGAAAATACAAGAAAGCTTTTAAAAAAATAAAACACACAAGAGCTACAAATCCATAAATTTTCAGAGAAAACTATGGAATCCAGACTGAGGAAAAATAAGGTGCAGAACACCTCTATTTATAGAAATCTTGCAAGCTTTCTCCACCATTTTCTCCATCATTTTCTCCACCATTTCCTCCACCATTTTCTCCACCAAACACGCAAGACATGTGATTGTCATTTTTTTGATTTGATTTTAATATTTACATATAACACACTTTGGATTTTTTTATCAATTTCGGTCTTGAAAACTTCAGAACTAGAAACACTTTTCAAAAACAAAGTTGTAGATCTTTGAGTCTTCTATCATCTGAAACTGGAACACTTCAATATGATATCAGAATAAAAAGTTATGGCTAAAATACGAAAAATTCTGAATTTATAACACTATTAGAACGCCCTTTCAAGTTTTTGACCTCCAAAATCCAAATGTCATGTCCATTTTTCTAGTTATGCATCCAAAATATTATTTCATCTACATAAGAAATAAAAATCACAATAAAACATAAATTTAATTATTATTTTATAAATATGATAAATTAAGGGGATTAATGAAACTATAAGTGTAAAATGATTAATTTTTCTTTTAATAAATATGCATTTTTTAGTGCTCATCAAGACACCCGGGTCCCGGTGATCGATGATCGTCAAATGGTCACCCAAAAGTGACATCTCGAGACCTAAGATGGACAACGCACTAATTAAATATCTCGAACGATTCTGACAGAAATCCGAAATGGTTCCGTTTAAACATAAATAGCACACAATCTCTTCAATTAGCTTTTTTTAATTAAATTATAAAATTAAAATAATAAATTATTAAAATAATAAATCTATTACATTATAAAAATATAATCTTCCATTAAAATAAGAAATCTAAATAGCAGTTTCTTACAAAACCTAACCAAATTTTTAGATTTAAGATCTATTATTGTTTGTTATTTTACTTTAAATTATTTATATAGATTTTTTCTCATGAGTTTTTTATTATTTATTGTACTTCACAATGGAGACTCTGACTTTTAGGTCTTGCATAGTAAACCTGGATGATCAATATTACAAGTTCAATAAAAAAAAATTAAACTTAAATTGAATAGATAACATTAAATTTTATTGGAATTCATATAAAAGAAAATTAAATATTTTATCTCATTAATATTATAAAATCGATGATTAATAAATAAAATAGCATAATAGTTTTTGTTATGATATGAAATTATTGTTAAAAATGTGTTCAACCCGCGAGCTATGTGGTAGTTTTAATAAAACGGCTAAACTAAAAGATTAGCAAGGATAGACACTTCAATGCAGTGTTTTTTAGCTATAGTGTTTGAATATTAATTCTTTTTATTTTTTTGATGTACAAATGAAACCACTTATAGTGATATTGTGATGTGATTTAAAAAAATACATATTAAGCCACGCATCTAACAAACAATCATTTTATGGCTATTATTAAAAAAAAATACAGCTACAATAAGATTGAGGTTATAATTGCTATGCTCACTGTGACTGTGATAATTAATGTGATTGAGGTTATAAGGCTGATTGAGGGTCGATGATGCGATTGAAGTTACAATTATGATTGTGCTCAATGTAATTGAGGATTGACAATGTGATTAAGATTTAAGGGTTGACAATATGAGTAGAGCATTTTACCGATTAAAAAAAAATATTGTACCTATATTGGGGAAATTTAAATTTTAAAAATTTGAGAATAGAAGATGTAGAATTTTTTTAAATAGTTAAATTATTATATAAATAATTTTATTAAAAATTTTACTCGTAAAAATACTTGAAAAAAACTTTATTAAAAAAGCCAACTAAAATAAGGCTAAGGTAAATTTTTTTATTATATATATATATATATATAATAAAACTTGGCTAGTATTTGAGAGAATTGGGTTAATGTATTAATTTTTTTAGAGTGGTAATATTTGAACCCTCATTTTAGCTCACAATCCCCCACTTCTCAGCTAACTCCATTATAAAATTTAAAATGAATTTTCTCTCTCAATAAACTCCATATAATTCCCTTCTTACCCTTTTTATTATTTGTTTAATTTTTTTTTTTTTTATTTATACACCACATAGTTAAAATTCTAAAATTTCTTTTAGTCTCCCTTTTCTTCCCATCTACTCCTCCTGCTCATCACTATTATTCTTCTGCACATTGCTTCTTTCTTTTCGTTTATTGTTAGATAACATATCATTAACAATTGTTGAGCTAAGTTCAAGCACACAACATTTGATTCTTGGATTTTAAATTATGCTTCGATTTGAATTGTTGATTTAGATTTATTTTAATTATTTGATTTTGGTCGGATTTATATGATTGATGATTTTTTGTTTTTGTTTTTTTTTTTTTTAAATTATCTATTTCCATTAAGCTACATTTTGTTCTAACTGTGTAAGAGAGAGAACATTAATATATTTGTATATTAATTTGGACTTTGAGCTGAGAATTGAATTTGTTGTAATTAATGGTTTTGTGTGCCTTTTAACAGTGACACAATCAAATTAAATTATAGTTTTGATTTTGATTCATGGGTTTACTGATCAGAACTTATTTACCCTTTTCGGTAATTTCATAGAAGGATGAAATAAAAATTAATATAAAAATCATTAAGATCACCACTCATATATATATATTCTTAAAATTAGAGGTCTTATAAAACAGAGATGATGACTATGGGGCCCAAAAAAAATGGGTTGGTTGGTCTCACAAAAATGGCAAGAAATCAAAATAGAAGAAGAAGATCATAGAGTTGTGAAATGATTTTGATCGTGTTCGACTTTTTTTGTCACCGTTAATTTTTAATTTAAATTTTCTCAGCTGCATGCGTCTTTATTAATTATTCATGCTGACGCACGGTATTATACACATATAATACCATTTTTTTTTTTTTTGAATTTAAAAAAAAAACTTGCATGCTAGTTTCTTCTCTTTTTTAAAAAAAGAAAAATTTTGAGTTACAAATTTATTATTTTTTTCATTTGCTAGACATATTTATGTCGTTGGACTAAATTGAAATAATATTTTGTGATTAGATTAAATTGGAAAAAACCCTTAAATCTAAACGAGGAAACAGGAGAAAGAAGAAAACGATGTTGTTTTGTTGATTCATTTAATGCGTATGGAATGGAGTAATAATATAAATATTTGTAAAGAAATCGCTCACAACTCACACACAGGTAAAAAAATTCTTAAAACTGATCTTCCAACGTTGGAGAGACAAACTCTAACATCAATTAATTTGCCGAATGAATGAATGAATGTGTTCATCTAATCTAAGAGATTTCAGAGCCGCATGTTTCACAAGCCAAAAATAAAATAAAATAAAATAAAATAAATGATAAACAGAAATTTTCAACTGTTCTGTAATTCATTCAACCAAGATAAAGAAAATAAATATATTCTAAAAACAAGCATATATATATATTCCAATTATAGTAAAATTTGTCATATTATTACAACAGCTGAGATCCTGAATATAGAAAGAACAAAGATGGCTTGGCTTGTATCACAATTCTTGCAGTTATTTTATTTTAATTTTCTTTTTACGACCTTCCACCGTGAAGAATGATCATAGAGTAGAGTAGACCAATCATATCTCTTTGGTTAGAAACTCTCACAATAAATATATATTTTTAAGTTTCAAAGCTTATCCTATATTAAAAAAAAAAAAATGCAAATATAAAGTTACATACACACAACACAAGCAAATTATACAAACTTACAAAATTTGTTCTCAGGATGAGCTCTCACTTGAATTCTGGTGCTGCTGTGCTATGTTTCTCAATCCCTTGTACATTTCTGAACACGCAAATGAAATTTCAGTCATTGCCTTGAAGAGCTCTGGCAGGTGATTTGTAAGACTAGTCAGTGACTTTTCTCTCACTGCAATGCATTGCCTCTGGTAAGCTTCCTCCTCCTCTTCCAAACGCTTCTTCAACACATCTACTACAAACTTTCTCTCTGCAACAGCATCCTTCAGTGTGCTATCATCCGCATCCAATTCTTCTGCTGTTCTTTTCTGCATGTACTTATTATACCAGTCTTCAAATTGCCTGGTCTTGCGAGATATCTCCTTCTTTGTTTCTTCACATCTCTCCTTTAGTTTCATTTCTTCTTCTTGATGATGCATTATGGTCTTTATTAGGGCAGCAAAGTTACTTATAGCACCTCTTGCTATCTCATCCGGAAATTTCTCCAGATAATCCTTCCAAGTAACGAGGAGCTGCTGAATTGGAGGAGTTTGAATCCTTGGTGGGGAAGAAACCTTTTCCCTTAGACTGCTTTCTATGGGAATGAGATTTTGTTTTAACCAATCATTTAGGGCCTTTATGTACCCTTTTTGATGGTCTATAAGCTTACAAAACTGTGAGTTCCACTCTTGCACAACAGCCCATAGCTGGATGGTGCGCTCATGGTGGTGCTCCGTTGTTTCCTTGGGTGATTGTGATATGTCCAGAGATTTTAGAGCTATCACAATCTTAGACTGGTTCTTATGGTGAAATTGCATGGTCGCCCACATTAATGCCATCCTGCATATCATAAACTGAACTTCAGGTTTTATGCAAAATATCTTTGGGAGAAAAAAAATTTACAAGTTAAAACAGTTTTGTGAATACCAGCAATGGTTTCATACAATGAGGTATATTATTGAGTTAATAAAGGAGAATGCATTCATACAAATGTGGTCATACACTTGCGCAGAAATGCAATGCTAAAGCAAGACCAGCATGCAATCAACTATCAGCACATGGAAGAAATTCTAGAATAAGAGTAACCAAACTGAAAACAATTAGATGGACAGGATATGAGTGACTCAATACAAGGAATGAAGAAACTCAAGATAAGATGAGAGAGAGCATGTGAGAGAATGCCACTTGCATCCAGATTTGTTGCCTGCTTAAGGAATGCAACAGGGGTGGTATCGTTAAGTTTTTCATTCAAATCACATTAAATATATTTTGCTTCCAAAATCATTGGTACTAATGGAGAGCCATATAAACATTCTTCTGACACCAATACAAGCAGAGTGTGTGATTAAGAAGGCAAAGTGTGCTGAGAGAGCCAGGTAGTTTAATGAGTTCTATAATAACTGGTTAACGGTCATCAAGGAGTCCTCCAAATATACCAACCTAATATGGTCTCCAAGATGCCTTGAACAGTTGAGGGGAAACCTACTCAACCTAAAACATAAGCAATTTGTATATTCTTCACATATATTTCTTCTAGTCAGATTGTGCAAAATGATTAGTCTGAAGCTATTAATAAGCAATTAATGTCTTGCATCTGATAAGACTGAAAATTTATTTTCATTCAAGTTGACCATTACAATATTTCTTTCAAGAATAATAAATCATTATTTTACAACAATTTCTTCTAGGCATGGCATGCTGATGATATCGTATGCCTGTAGAGATGAATTAAAAATCCAGTATAGTCCCATGGCAATCCTAGAGTCAAGTGCTGGTCCCAAGCAAAACTGGTTCAGTTCATTTTCATGCAAATTTTAAAGAATTCCACGTGATAAAACTTCAGTACCTAATTTCTTGCGAACCCATTCCTTCAAACTTATAAAGTATTTTTCCTGCATCTTCTAATGTATCATCTTGATCAGTCAAACAATCTAAATCTGTAATTTTTGTTCTGTCCTACTATTCAGTTTCATATCTTTGATTCCATCTAATCAAGTACACAATCAACAAACACAACATCTTCGACACTAAAAGAGATTTATTTCCAAATAACCAAACTGGAATAAGATGCCAAAAAAATTCAACTTCTGAAGATTTTCATAGACTCAGACATACCCATCAACAAGCTGAACCAGTTTCGGATATAGCTGTTCATCTCGTAAACGATTTATTTCTAGAACTGTTGAATCCATGGATTGCATATCGACAATGTATCTTGTATGCAGATGACTTACTGCTGCTTTTATTTTCTCTAGTGCTTCAGAGTTGGTACCTCGTTTCTTTTGCTTGTTAAGCAAAGCAACCTTTCTTTGGTAGTCAAGTTTCATAAGTTCACCTGCCTATCAGCAACATCAGTGCCAAATAAGGTTCAGGAAGACAATACGTGTATGACAAAAGTATATAGTCAAAGGTATCACGAAAGCTGCACTTTTTGCAGAAACGAAAACAAAATTACAAGTCTCTAAGTAAATTTGAATAAGAAAATATTTATTTGATATCAACCAGACACAAAGCTGACGAAAAGTAACCACAAACTATATAAAAATCAATAAGGCAGAATTCATGCAAAAGGTTATACAATCTTAGATTAAAGGAAGAAAGAAAGGACAAAAAATTGACTTCTATTTGGCATGGTGACATTACAATTTACATGAGAGCAAATTCCAGAAAAAAAAAAAAAACATAACCAAAAAAAAACAAAAAAAAAAAAAACAAGAAAAAGAAGGGCACTCCATCCATACTATAACAACTTGGAATTCTGTATTTCAGTAGATCAAAGCTTTCCACCACAATTCTGAGTTTGTCTATTTTTAAGATAGCAATTATCACAGTCTGCATGAAGTTGAATGGGGTTGCCCCACTTTTGGGGAAAGAAGAGATATGAAGAAAGGCGACTTGCAGCTGGGCAACTACCAAATTCATGACATTTAAAAAATGCAATTTATTGGTAAGTGAGCAATTAGTGTACTAATCTATGTTCAGCATCACCTCATGTTATCAGACCACACCTGCTTCATAACAATTCCTTTTAAATCTATGTTCTAGTGCATCAAATTCAGAGAGACCCACACAAAAAGATATGACTGTAATGCTTTCAAAGATAAAATTAAATTAAATTTATCAAGTGGAGAGACTCCAACATACCTTTACTTCATCATAAAGCTTTTTTTCCCAAGCTAATAATTTATCCAACACTGTGGCATGAGTTTCATGCTCTTCTGAGTCGAAATCATCTTTCACATCATCAAGCATAGGTAATCCTCTAAATGACCGATTCCATGTAATAACGCGCATCACTCTTGCTGAGTGATCGATGTGTCCTGCAGCAGAAATAGAAAGGTATTGACAAATCAAGTCTCTAAAAACCATATCCCCAAGAAATTAAGTTCATGAGGCAGTTCTGTAAACTATATACTGAAATAAGCAGAACACAGTTTTAACAAAATCCTGAAAATCATCACCTAAACTATAAGGACAAAGAAGTTGATAAAACTGTTAAAATTATACAAACAGATAAACAAAACATCTTTTTGCCTGTAACAGAATTCTAAACTTTTCGCAATTACAATTCGATATAACAAATTCTTTTGTCTGAAGTATAATAAATTCTACTTTTTATTTTAAAAAAGAAAAAAATAAAACCATGGTAAGGATTGACAATAACTCAAATGTCAGGGATATGGTGCTAATCTTCACAAACTCATGCACAATAGCAGCAGTCCGAACTCCCAAGTTTAATTTCTAAATTCTCAGGCTAAAAAGTTACATTTTAGATATATCATTAAGACATTAACAAATGTTTCATCAATGCAATCACACAACCATTTAATTCAAATTCAAAATGTTATAAATAGTTTTGTACTTAATACAATATTTCTAGAACTAGAATTGCTGGTCACTATGCCAAACCAACTTGCGATTTTACTCGTGCCTGCTTACCTTCAACTCCATAAATCATGCAAAACAATACCACAATCCAAAATTTAGATAATAAACTCTCTCAAACATGTTAAATTTCAATCTAAACTAGCGAATTACCTCGATTATCAGCAAAATTGGAATGATAATGCAACCGGGTTGCCTCCAACATCTTTGAAACATCATGTGCACTCTCTGATGCCTTCAAGAAATGATCATCCAGGTCCACAAATACCCGAAACAAATTCATACTCCCTTTCGGTGATCTCTTCTCCTCCATTCCCGTTGTCGAATTCCCTCTCTTCACATTCCTTCCGAGACTCCCTCCACCACTTGCCGCTGCCACTGTCACTTTCTCCACCACATCCTCCACCACCGGTGGCGGCGGTGGGGGCACCTCCTTCAGCTTCTCCTCCACACGTTCTTCTCTTTCAGGAATTTCATCAAACACCTTCCTCTCAACATTCACCTTCTCCTCGTCTTTCAACTCCAAACTTGGTCCCGGAATGCTATCCACTGGCGGAAACCAATAATCCCAATCCTGCACCGCCTGCACGGACCCTCTATTTTCCAACGCTGTTGGGGGGCCCCTCTCCGGCGCCGATGCCTCCTTCTGATGATCCCCGCTCTTATTTCTCCCACTACTTCTCTTCCTCATAATCAACTTCTCATTACTCTCAATCTCCTCCTCATCATCACCATCATTCTCCTCCAAAATCGTCGGCCCCACACCATTCTTCAGCTCTCGAGTCTTCGGCACCTTCATCTCCGGCATACTGAAAGCACGCTGAATCGGAGCCTCCAGCGACGGAGGGGGCGGAGGAGGAAGAAGAGGATCCGAAGGAGGCTGCGCCGGCGCCGCAGCCGCCGAAGCAGCAGAAGATTGGTGGGATCCGCTGGTGACAAGTTGAGGGTTCTGAACCTCGCCGAGTGCGTAGTCACTGAGGGCAGCACCGGTATTCTTCAATGACATGGCATATGATGAGTGGGCGGCGGCGAAGGCGTTGCGTGCCACCACGGCTTCTTTCATGAACTGCTTCCGATCTTTGCATCGCATCACCGCCTCTTCGTTCTCAATTTTCGATTGCGTGCAACCCATTATACTAATAATAATAATTAATAATTATGTTCAATCAATCAGTGATCTGAAGTTGAATTTGGATAGATAATTTAGCATGAATTTCGGAAAAAAATGATAAAATTTTTAAAAGCTAAAGCTGACTGTACAGGTTAGGCTAGAGATGGGAAGAGAGCTTTGTTTGGTGTTTCTTGTTGAGATGCATTGCGACGGAGAAGAAAGAAAAAAAAAAAGGTGGGTAAAACCGGTGCCGTATTTGTGGTTTTGATGGGACGAAACGGTGTCGTTGTAATGGTTGGTTTGTTGGGTAGCATGGAATGGGGACTGCTAGTAGCATAGGGATCGGATTCGGATGCCTCCACCAATAATGCTAATAAGACTGTATTAATTAAGTATTAACAAATCATTAATAATTTATTGAATTTTTAATATGATGTGAATTCAAGAGCAGTTATTTTTACCCATCACAATGGATTTAGTTTGAAAACCTCCTATGCTAACCTTAAAAAAAAAAAAAAAAACACAAAAGTAAAAAATTGTATCACTGTTTTTTTAGTTAAGAGCAGTTATTTTACACCTATCACAGGAATAAAATTAGCAATAAAACAAAATCGTTTGTTAACATTTTTCTTTCAATTTTTTACTGTTACCTGAATAAAATATTCTTTTCCCCTTTGAATTGTCTTAATCATATATATATATATATATATATTTTAAAATTAAAAAGTCAGACCGGATTAACTGATCAGACCGATTGATCCGATCCAATTGCAAAATTATGTAAAATTGATCGCTTGTATTTGAAGCCTTGAAAAAGTCAGAAAAAGTAGGGAAGAATCCAAGCAGTTAAAAACAAGTAGGGTCTAGTATGAGAGTAATTCTTAAATGCAATAGAGGTATGAGTGACGTTGTATCGCCAATAAATTAGTAAATAATATATAAGATTTAAAATCCATCTTTTTAATTATTTTTTAATATTTTAACACGCGTATCAATGATTAATTAGATTATTATAGGATGATATGATATCTCCATTATATTATAGATTTTCTCCAAGTCAAGACATACATTGTAATGAGCCCATGTGGTACATGAAGCAGAGGATCTATCTCCAAGTGATTATGCTTTAGTTTTAGCTAGCGTTAGCTCAGCTGCTTTCGACTTTCGAGAAGGGAATGAAGTGCTTTTATCAACTTTTGGTTTTATCTTTTTTTTTTTTCTTCGTTGTTGGGGACCGACCACTTCACAGATTTATTAGAGATTCTTTAATTTATTCTATTGTTGTCATGAATTGGGCTGTCACCACACACAAAGCCTCAGATGCTACATTACATCACTACATTCATCCTGTTGGCAAGTTCACGTTCAATGTGATTAAAAATAATAATAATAATAATAATAATACAATTTAATATGTTAATAAAAATTTAAAACCTATCTTAATATACAACTTGATTTTGATCCATCAATTTCTTGACGGCTGGTTTTCATCTCAATGACAATAATAGAATATTGTTCCCGAGATTAACCTTCCTTCAGCAGTGAATTTGTTTGGTTATGGGAAACCAAAAGCAAACTTCGACAGAAAGAGGTAAAACACGCAGATTGACACAGAGAGTTAACGTGGTTCGACGGATTGAATCCAACCTACATTCACGGGCACAAAACGGATGAGTGTTTTATTACTGAATTGTACTCAGCCGACCTGTTTTGTGGTCGGTCAGTGTGAAGACCGTGTATTTTTGGGTTTACAGAGTTATTCAACTTATTCCTTTGTGATCTCTTTTGTAAATAGCTAATTGACTCTTCTAGCCTTTTTTTCTAAGCAAAGTCTTCTCCTTACAAATATATTCATCTCTCCTATTTATACTAAAAAGAGGTGGTTACATGCCCCCTCTAGTGGACACTTCTCATGTGAATTCATTAATGGGATCCCTCCCCCCAAGGCCATTTGGCCGAAAATATCTTGTTTCCATTATTACCATGTCACATCATCTTATCCTGTAAGGATAGCGTCCCATCACCTTATCCAATAAGGATGAGGCGGTGGAAAATATCTTGCTATCTGCTCGGTCTTAACGAGGTCGGCCCCGACGATCCCTGATATGAGAGGAACGACTGTCGATCTGATAGTATCCGATTAGCCGTGCTGAAGTGGTCGGCCATTGGTACCAAATGCTCGGCCTCCTCTGCCGGAACATGCTAAGTTATACGGTCTGCACCATCCTTATGGTCGGATTGGCATTAAGGATCTAGATCAAAAATGGAGTTACCCTCTCTATCCTTGTCGTACTATTCAAAGGTCTTGGTGCTTGAAAATACCTCCAACATATGTCCCATAGTTCTCGGTTCCAACAAATGTACGAGTTGGCGCCGTAAACTATATATAAAAAGAGTGGTTCTTCTGACAAAACTGGTGGGCGATCTTTGGGGAAGAATTTCAACGGTCTATGCTTATCTCGTTCTCGGTCTAACTTTTTCCCAATTTAAGCGAAATTTCTTTATTGCCCTTCTGCAAACCGCCCCTCGAGACGCGCAACCATCACATCCTCTTAAATGCC
The DNA here is from genome assembly GCA_019454045.1 of Zanthoxylum bungeanum. NCBI lineage: Eukaryota > Viridiplantae > Streptophyta > Magnoliopsida > Sapindales > Rutaceae > Zanthoxylum > Zanthoxylum bungeanum. The sequence continues at coordinate 105,268 of SKCR01017067.1, read as the reverse complement.
CATAAGATCATTGCTAGGGTTTAACAGGAGTCTGCCACTTGTCGATCATCCGTCGCTCTCCCGCCAAAAGGCAAACAATCCATCCGCTATTGTCAGCCCAAAGGACGCCCAATCTCAACCGTCCATTTAACTCTGAAAGTTTATTTTAAAAAGCGACATGTGGTGTTCATCCGACGCTTTTGCTTAATCCAACGGCCATTAAAACACCGAGTCAGACTATAAGAAAACAGAGAGGACACTGTTGTCTTCCTTTTACGAACACTTTGAACTTATCCTCTTGTAAAAGCTCTTCTCTCCCCAACAGCGGCCAGAAAACTTAACGGACGACCAGACTGCTCTGATCAATCTCCACTTTTTCAAAGGAAACAAGTAAGTCTCTAGAACGACCTCCTTGCTTTTGCTTTACACATGTCAGACATTATGTCGTTTCTTCTTCTTCATCTCTTTCTTTTCGTTTGTGCTGTGTTCTTTGAATATATATATATATATATTATATATATATATATATTATATATATATATATAATATAATATTTTTTTTTTTTTTCTTTTTGTTTGGCGGAGCGTATATGTGTTTGGCTTGATGTAACTAAGAAGAAACTTTCTACTTTTATGGATTATGGTAGGGCGTATAGAGACTATAGGTTTATCTGTCGGCCTTTTAGGGTAATTATCTAAGCTTCGTATGCATTAAAGTAGTTACTGACTAACTTTTTTACCCACTTCGTCGGCTTAGGCATGTCTGATAGTGAATCCTCTTCGGAAAAACCTTTACAACCTCAAAACGAGCCTTCTTCAAGTTTGGGAGCATCTAAAATAAAAGATGCTGACACCACCCATACTCCCTCTGAAACTGAAAATGACACTTACCGTTTTAGAGTTCCTCGGAAAGATCCGGAGCCCGGTGAACTCGATCATTCGGCACTTGACATGAATCGACCTTCCAAAATAACGGATGACGATCTGGAGCTGCTCCGACAACGCTATGATATCCCAATAGACGTTGTTCTTGAAGTCCCTCGCTCATATGATCGTGTTAGTCAGCCCGATGAGGGATCATTGGCCCTTCTTCCAGCCTTCTTCGAGTGTGGCCTCCGGCTACCAATTCAATCATATTTTGGCTGGCTGTTAGCCGAGATGGAGATCACCCATTGTCAGCTAAGTTTGAACAGTTGGAGGATTTTGGCCGGTCTTTACGTAATTTGGCATTGGGCGGGCCTTGGCGAACCGACCCTTGAGGAGGTTAAACGGCTGTATAGACTGAAGGCCAACCCCCGAACTCATCACGGTTGGTATTACCTCTTTGCCTATGCCGAGTCATCGAACATTGTCCGGAAGCTCCCTGACTCCAACAAAAACATCAAGGATTTGTGGTTATGGGCTTCGGGGAACTGGGGACGGGTCCTAAGAACATATGAAGAGGAGACTTCAATCCCAGATATCTTCAGATCGAGAGGTTAGGACCATAACTCTTAGTGTTTTTGTTTCTTCCTTTCGCGATGAAATTCTAATTTATTGACCCTTCTCAGCCTGTTGGAGGGTTGCTCCCAAGGTCTCTCATCGAGTCCGGATGCGAATAACACTTGCTCGGCGTCATGCTGACTTCTGGAAGAATCTAGTCAATGATGCAGCTTTTGTTGAATCGGGCCTTATTCGAACCGTCCCCCCGAAGATTTCTGGTCGGATAGGTAGATTCTTACTAACCTCCGAACTAACCCCATTGTTTGCCAGACATAATGATGACTTCAAACTTTATTCGAATTCCGATCTGACCATGTTAATGCATTTGCCTTTTGCAGGAATGTCAAATAGGCCAAAATACATTGAACAATTAGCCGGTGTAACAAAGAAAACTGGCCAATCTGGAGCTGGGCCTTCTCGGAAACGGCCAGCAGCTGCTGAGACCAAAAGAATGGCTGAAGAAGCGGCCCTGCTGATTGTCCAAAGTTCGGCTTCCGTTGCCAGGGCATCTCTAATAGCCGCCCGCCTTGTCCGCCCTCCAAAGCCTACGAGAAAAAAAGACGTCTGATTGGGGCAGGGGAAGCCGAGCTCGCTCGGGAGATTGAGGATGACCCATTCTGAGTGGAGAACAGGTTATTCGAAAATAGCAAAAAATGCCGGAGGGCCCTTCCAAGAAATGGAAAGGCACCGTGATACTTGGTGCCGAGGACCTCAGCCAAGACATAAGAGAAGACATTTCCCATCTGGTACCATCGATCAATGAATTGGCCGAAACAGTTCCTCCGGCAAAGATCCCAAAGTACGAAGACCTTTTCCTCGAGGATGCGATCTCTGCGGTTTGTTCCCAAGCGGCTAAAGTAATGACTCTTATCCCACTTCTGTTCTGAATCCGAGATTTAAACGGATTCCTGACTTTCTATTTCTTTTCGGCAGATAAATTATCTGACTTCTCATAACAAAGATCTCTTCCTGAGCCTTCTATCTGAAGGAGGCCAAGCTCAGAGGCTCCAGAGTAGAATCACCGAGATGGAGGCTGTACTGGCCAGAAAATACAAGGAGATAAGGAGCCTGGAGCTGGCCACCGCTGAAGTTCATTCGACCAATAAATCTCTCAAGTCTGCCGCTTCTGTGGAAAGGAAAAATGCTGAGACTGCTAAGAAAGATTTGGAGATGGCCCAGACAGACAATAGGGTCCTGAAGATGGCGATATGCAGTCTTGAGTCCAAGCTAAGGGCCGAAGACGAGGAGATCAGAAAGAAGGAAGCTCAGTTTGAGGAAGAGCGTGATGCAATTAGACTAGAGGGAGTCGGGGATTGTGCTGATATTATCCCGATGGTGCTGCCTAACTTGGATATGGGACCAATACATGCAGCCATCCGATTCTGCAAGGGGGAGATCCCCCAAGAATAACTTCTGAAATGGCTGCCCCCTTCTGCTGAAGAGGTACTGAACCCTGATCTCATTTCAGCTGTCCCGGCGTCTCCCACACTTGAAGAGAACCAACCAGAAGGTCCTACTCTTGAAGCTATAATTGTCGAGGCCCCTGTAACCGCTCACACTGAAGCCATTATCCATCCCCCTGAAGTTGAGCCTAGCCACCTGCCGCCCGAACCTATTGAAAAGGAACCAAGCGCCCTTGTGCGGGCCGATGAGTAGGGGGTGACCCGTATGAGGCCCTATGTAAATCTTTTGAACAAAAAAAATGCCTTTTGTAATAACTCTTTACAATTCCATTTTCTTCTTATAAATGCATGTTTTACTGTGCTTCTAGCTTTCCAAAATCGGCTCTGGTTGCATTCTAGCAAATTTCTAATCAAGATTTGGCCGACCGAGGAGGCGGACTTGGTGGGACATAACCCTACCCCAAGCTAAGAGATAATACTTGGTCCTGTGGGAATATTACGCCTCAGACCAAAAGATTGACTCAGTGGGATGTAACCCGACCCCGAGCTGAATAAACCATGAAGCCTCGGTGGAACGAATCCATCCCCGAGCCGAATAAACCATGAAGCCTCGGCGGAACGAATCCAGTCCCGAGCCGATGGCACATAGAGGCCTCGGCGGAACGAATCCAGCCCTGAGCCGATGACACACAGAGGCCTCGGCGGAATAAATCCAGCCCTGAGCCGAATAAACCATGACGCCTCGGCGGAACGAATCCATCCCCGAGCTGAATGTTTAATCAAGACTTACACAGAAGGGAAATAAATCAACCTTCGAGGCTCGGCTAACTCTGGCGCGGGCGTCCCCTTTCCAGACCAGCGAAAATAAAAAACAAAGATTTAGATAAAATTGGTAAAAGGTGGGGGTGATTTAGCGCATACCCCAAACAAAGAAATTTCACAAGTGCAAATAACAATGCGGATGCCTCAAAACAGCGTCATATCCGAGGTCTCCAAAACGTAATTTCGAATCTTACAATTTGGCATCCCGGCGAGCCGAGATATGGATCGGTGAGCGGCCGTACCCTAAGGGCAAAAAAAACTGCAAACGCTACGAGGGCAAAATTCTCCCCGTGTTATGCTTCTCTTTGATCCAAGCGGTCAAGCTAAACCAACGGGAACACTCTCCCCGTGGTCGACTTCCCTAAACCGGTTAGGTAGATTCCTTCACGGGGGAATTCCCTCCCCGCAGTCGCCATCCCGGGGTGATACTGCTGACTCGGTTGGGCAAATTACTTTATGGGGGCACTCTCTCCCCTCGGTTTCCATTCCGAGATGTCTCTCAAAAATGCAAGTCATGGCGTAGTTACGCTCCGGCCTCGGGAGTCTGATACTGCCACGAGGGGTTCACGCGCTCCCTTATGTACTTCATTCCTTCAAGTGATCCAGACTCGCCTAAAATGAAAATAACCAGACCGGAGCGCTTCCACCCGGGGGTTTGATAACGACACCAGTGTTTGGCGTGCCACGGGTTTGGTGCCCTTTCTGACCTCAAATCGTTCCTCGTATTGAGCATGTCCTCGGAATATCGAACGTAACTTTCACATTTAATTAAAAAACAGGCAAAAAATAGACAAGCTTCTTAATTTAAGAGTGAAAGTTTTATTCATATTCGTAGGACATACTGCCCTTCTTACAACTCTTTGCGGGACATTTTAAGAGAGACTCTATTACTAAGTTTTTTAACCTTGATTGGGTTGATCATCGGACTTTCTGCCCGAAGAGAAAAAAAACTTATTGAAAATACTTCCTCAACATTTCAGCATTCCAAGGCTTTTTTAGTTGGGTGTCGTCCAGCTGTTCCAAAAGATAGGCATACGGCCTCACAATTTCCACAACTCTGTACGGCCCTTCCCACTTGGCACCCAACGAACCTTCCTCTGGCCTTCGGGTATTCAGAGTTACCCTTCTCAAAAATAGGTCGCATGGGAGGAAAGATCGGGTCCGAACTTTCTTATTGTAGAATCGGACCATTCTTTGTTGACAGATCGCAGTCTTCATAACCGACCTCTCCCGTTTTTCTTCGATCAGGTCAAGATGATTTCTGATGAGCTTCTCATTTTGCTCGTCTTTGAAATGCTGAACCCTGTGGGTAGTCATCCCAATTTCTGCCGGAATGACCGCCTCAAACCCATAAGATAAAGAAAATGGGGTTTCTCCCGTTGAGTCTTTGCAGGTTGTCCGATGTGCCCATAGTACCTCCAGTAAATCTTTAACCCATAACCTTTTGCAAACTCCAAGACGAGCCTTAATATTTGCTTTGATAGTTTGTTGGCAGCCTCGACCTGTCCGTTGGACTTGGGATGGGCAGGTGAAGAAAATCTTAAGGCAATCTGGAGATCCTCACAAAGCTTCCTAAAGCCTTTGCAGTCGAACTGCTTCCCATTATCTGTGATGATGGCCCGGGGAATCCCGAACCGGCAGATAATATTCTTCTTTACAAATTCAGTTGCTTTCTTCTCTGTGATTGCGGACAAAGGCTCGGCTTCTACTCACTTGGTGAAATAGTCTATGGCCACCATGGCGTACTTTGCCTGCCCTCGCCCTTTCGGAATTGGCCCAATAATATCCAGTCCCCACTGAGAGAATGGCCACGGGCTGGATAGTGTAGTCAATTCTTCTGCCGGAAGGTGGTGGATATTGGCATTCTTTTGACATCCGTCGCACTTCCGGGCTATTCTCATCCCGTACTGATGCATAGTTGGCCAGTAAAAACCTTACCTTAGAGCTTTAAGGGCGATTGATTGTCCTCCATCATGGCTCCCACAAATCCCCGCATGAATCTCTCGGAGCACATAATCGGCTTCCTCCTCTGCCAAACATCTCAAAAGTGGCACTGTATAACCCCTTCGGTACAGTACTCCTTCAACCAAAGAAAACCTGCTGCTTTTATACTTCAATTTTCTGGCCTCATTCTTTTCCTCTGGTACTTCCCACGTTTCCAAATACTTTCTGATCGGCTGCATCCAATGAGACCCGCTCTCCACATCGAGTTCCATTACCTCAGGCTCTCCCACATTTTTTATTTGAAGACAAATCAAAGGAATTGTTCTGGATTTTTTCCGATCTGATTGATGAAGCGAGCCGTGCTAGAGAATCCGCTTGATGGTTATTTTCCCGACCGATCTGCTCGAATTCTACATTCTCCATTCTTCCAACCAAACTTTTTACCGCTGCGAGGTAGGCTATCAGATTTGATTCTCTGGCCTGGAATTCTCCCTTTAGTTGTTGGATGGCCAACTGAGAGTCACTCTTCACAATTACATCACGAACACCCATTGTCGTGCATAACCTTAAGCCGGCCAAAATTGCCTCATATTCTGCCTCGTTGTTATTGGCCTCAAAGGCGAATCTTAAGGCGTATATTGTCTCTTCTCATTCACCTCTTTTCAACACAATTCCAGCTCCACCACCTTGTGAGTTGACGGAGCCATCTACCGAAAACTCCCATCCATCTTCCATAATTGCTAAAACCTGGGATGTCGTAAATTCTGCCACAAAGTCCGCTAAAGCCTGACCTTTTATCGCTGCCTTTGGTAGGTAGGAAATGTTGTGTTCACTTAACTCTACCGACCATTTTACTAACCTACCCCAGGCCTCTGGTTTTTGCAGGATCTGCCTTAACGGACAACTGGTGTAAACCCTAATAGGATGGGCCTGGAAATAAGGTCATAATTTTCGAGTCGCAGTAATTAATGACAAGGCGACCAGCTCATGCGTGGAATATCTAGTTTCAGCATCTAACAGAGCTTCACTAATATAATATATTGGCCTTTGAACTTTATCAACCTCTTGTACTATTACTGAACTTACAACATGCTCAGAAACAACTAAGTACAAAAATAAGGTCTCACATGGTATTGGCTTTGCTAAAAGTGGGGGCTGTGTCAAGTACTGCTTTAACTGCTGGAAGGCCTCCTCGCATTCCGTTGTCCAGTTGACCTCTCTTTTCGCCTTCTTGATAACCTTTAAGAAATGGTGACATTTGTCGGTTGCTCGTGAAATAAAACGATTCAGTGCGGCCACTCGTCCGGTTAGGCTTTGTACTTCTTTGACCGTCTCAGGAGACTTCAGATCCAGAATAGCCCGGATCTTCCGAGGATTTGCTTCTATGCCTCTGGAGCTCACCATATAACCCAAAAACTTTCCGGAGGCCACCCCAAAACCACACTTCTCTGGATTCAATCTCAGGTCATGTTTCTGTAGTAACTCAAAGGTATTCTCTAGATCAGTTACATGACAGGATGGGTCCATGGACATAGTTATCATATCATCGACGTACACCAACATGGATGTACCAATGAGTGGCTTGAAGATCTTGTTTACCAATCTCTGAAATGTCGCCCCAGCATTCTTTAAACCAAAGGGCATTACTTTGTAACAGTACAGCCCTTGGTCGGTGATGAAAGTTGTATTTTCCTTGTCCTCATGATGCATCTTGACTTGGTTGTACCCCGAGAATGCGTCCATAAAGCTGAGCAGACCGTGGCAGGCCGTTGAATCTACCAATTGGTCTACCTTTGGTAGGGGAAACTGTCTTTTGGGCAAGCTTTGTTGAGGTCGGTAAAATCTACACACATCCTCCACTTCCCGGTGGGCTTTTTTACTAAGACCACGTTTGACACCTAGTCTGGGTACCTCACCTCTCTGATAAATCTAGCTTTTAATAATTTTTCCACCTCGGTAGCTATCGCCTTGCACCGCTCATGGTTAAAGATCATTCTTTTCTGTTTGACCGGCTTGTGAGCCGGATCCACCGCCAGACGATGATTAAAAAATTTTGGGTCTATGCCGGGCATATCATTGTGCCCCCAGGCAAACACATCTGGATATTGTTTCAAGAACTTCAACAAGTCCCGTTTCAGGGCTTCATCAAAATCTACCCCTATCTTCACATTTTTGCCCGACCCGAACAGTTCTACTGACTCTAACTCTTCAATCGCCCCTAGCTGAGCAATCTTATTTGGCTGATGACCCGATATTTTACTCGTTCATTCCCCGTCTTTATCTCTCTTTCTCTTCTGGCCACCGCTTTCAATATAAATAGTCTTCATTGAGAGGGTGGCGAAACAACTCCGGGCGGCTTTCTGACTACCGCATACGATTCCAATCCCATCTCGAGTAGGAAACTTCAATTTCAAGTAGTAGCAGGATATTGCAGCTTTTCACTTCATCATAAATGGCCGACCAATGATAACCCGGTAACTGCTCATGCAATCTACTACTGTAAAATCTGTCATAACTGTCCGGGTCCGGGGAAGGGTTCCAATTGTCATTGTCAATTGTATTCTTCCCAGCGGAACTACTGTTGAACCCATGAAGCCATATAGGGGAGTCCCATCATCAGTTAGGGTTGCATACTCCACTTCGAGACTATCCAAGGCTTCTTTGGAAATTACATCTACCGCGCTTCCAGGATCCACTAAGATCCTATCCACCTCGGAACCGCCGATTACTGCCTTAATTACCAAAGCATCATCATGGGGGAAATTCACCCCCCGAGCATCCTCATCTGTGAACATTATTGGCACTGACCGACCACCTTGAGCTCCTGACGTTTGTTCCATTGCCAAAACCTCTGGCCTCCGGGTGCGATTGTAATTCTTCCTCGCCCTATTAGAATTTCCGGCTAGCGTTCTTCCCTCGGCAATGGTATTCACTTGCCTGTTGTCTGACCTTTGCCTAGCCGTCATACTTTCATGGTCGATGTATTTATTCAGGTAACCATTGCGCGCTAGGTCTTCCATTTGTTCTTTCAGGTCTTTGCATCCGTCCGTCGTATGCCCCCTTAAATTATGGTACATACAGTAGGCTCTATTATTCCTCCTATCTGGCGGATACCTCCTGAAATCAGGTTCCGCCAAGAGGCCTCTGCCCTGAATCTTCATGACGATTTGCCTCAATGGTTTGTTCAAAAGGACATACGCCTCTTCCTGGGAGACCTGGTTCACTTGAGCTGAAATTCTCCTTTCTTGATTATTCGGAGGCATCGGTTTGAACTCCCTATGTCTCGGAGGCGGTTTTCTGATCTCTCTATATCCTGCCTCCGAGGAGCTTCTGCCCTTATTGTCCTTTCTTTTGTTGTTGCGCCTCTTCTGAATATTTTCTCCTCTTCTTCCAGCAAAGTGAACCTCTGCGCTATCTTTAACGCAGTAGCGTAATCCGGTGTGTCTTGGATTTTTAGGTGGGTCCATAGTCTGCCAACCTTCAAGGCCCCTTTCAAACTCTTCAAGGCCTTCAGCGACTCATATCCCCCAACCTCCAGCACCAAGTTATGATATCGTTTGATAAAGATTTCCAGGGGTTCATCATCCCCATGTTTTACAAGTCGCAACTCCCCAACCGTATTCTTTGGGAAACATTCCCAATTGAAGTGTCGAACAAATGACTTTTTAAGCTGTGAGAAGCTGCTGATGCTCCTTGGGGTCAAACTTCTGAACCATAGGACTGCCGGCCCGCCCAAGGTTAATGGGAACACTCTGCAAATAGCATCCCCCACCATTCCTTGGACCTCCATCAGCAAAACGAAACCCCCAATATGCGATTTTGGATCAGTATGACCTTTATAGAGTGTCATGGTTGGCATGGTGAATCATCTCGGAAATTTTACTGACCTTATCTCCTCTGTAAAATGAGATTTGACCTCATCATCCCGAGCATCTCCTGCGTCAGCTTTGAAACTCTCTTCCCACTTGGTCATTTCTTTCCTTAACCAAGTTTTCATGTTGTCATCAACGTTATCATGCTGCCCCCCGCGGCCTTCCTCGCGCCTGTTATTCCGAGGACGACGTATACCGTGACTAGAAATTTCCCGTTCAACTCCGCCACGCCTTCTATCTTCCTTTTTGGTGTCGTGTGGACTATTATAGGAGGAATTTGGCGACTGCCTCTCCTTTTCTTCCTCTCATGTATCCTCTGTTTGCAAATCTCTTTCTATCATCAGAGACCTTGTCCCGCCAGAGGCCTTCCTTCTGGGTTCATCGTCTTTACTCACATCTACAGCTCTCTTTCCTTCCGCTATTTCGCTTCTTCTCCGGCTAGTTCCAGCTTCAAGTCTTTCATTGTTCGTCTTCTCCATTTTTTCCAGTTTGTCCATCATGGATTTCAAAAGAATTTGATTTTCCTCCCTATCATTCTTCAGGCTTTCCTCCATTTTTTTTCCATTTTCTCCATCCATTCTGTTGCTGAACCTTCTGACGACCCGTGGTTTCCGCCTTCTGCCATCGTCCTATTACGTAGATTGCTTTTTGCCGAATTCCCCACAGATGGCGCCAACTGTTGACGGCTGGTTTTCTTCTCAGGGACAATAATGGAATATTGTTCCCGAGATTAATCTTCCTTCAGCAGTGAATTTGTTTGGTTATGGGAAACCAAAAGCAAACTTCGACAGAAAGAGGTAAAACACGCAGATTGACACAGATAGTTAACGTGATTCGGCGGATTGAATCCAACCTACGTCAACAGGCACAAAACGGATGAGTGTTTTATTACTGAATTGTACTTGGCCGACCTGTTTTGTGGTCGGTCAGTGTGAAGACCGTGTCTTTTTGGGTTTACAGAGTTATTCAACTTATTCCTTTGTAATCTCTTTTGTAAATAGCTAATTGACTATTCTAGCCTTTTTTCTAAGCAAAGTCCAATCCTTACAAATATATTCTCCTCTCATATTTATACTAAAAAGAGGCGGTTACATGCCTCCTCTAGTGGACACTTCCCATGTGAATTCGGGATCCCCCCAAGGCCATTTGGCCGAAAATATCTTATTTTCATTATTACCATATCTCATCATCTTATCCTGTAAGGATAGCGTCCCATCACCTTATCCAATAAGGATGAGGCTGTGGAAAATATCTTGCTATCTGCTCGGTCTAACGAGTTCGGCCCCGACGATCCCTGATATGAGAGGAACGGCTACCAATCTGATGGTATCCGATTAGTCGTGCTGAAGTGGTCGGCCATTGGTACCAAATGCTCGGCCTCCTCTGCCGGAACATGTTAAGTTATACGATCTGCACCATCCTTATGGTCGGATTGGCATTAAGGATCTAGATCAAAAAGGGAGTTACCCTCTCTATCCTTGTCGTACTATTCAAAGGTCTTGGTGCTTGAAAATACCTCCAACACAATTTGAATAGATTTTTCTCATCTATTTTTTTTTATATATATATATAAAACGCACCTAAATGCTCCTCAAAGGCGCATACATAATAAAGAACGCCTTGCTTGACCTTTCATCAATCATACCTTTGACAACTATATGATAACTAACCTCACACTATGTTGGTGTCATATCACCCATAAAATGCATATTAGAAATATTATAAACATGTAGCCCTGTTTCAAAGGCCTTTCGTAAAGAAAATAAAAAAAAAATTATACTACTTGTATATTTTGAAATATTAAAAAATAATTTAATACAATGCTGAATTTTGAATATGATATCTTCGAATAAAGGTGTCATCAATGAGATGTCTCAATCTCAAGTGATACAAAAAATTTAAAGCTCAAATCCTTGCTCACAAGAATAGAAAAATACGGAGTTACCGTCAATTTGATTTTGCCCTAAAAAAAAAAAACTCTTTTATCCGACCGACCTCAAATAATAATAATAATAATAATAATAATAATATATACAAAAGTAGGCCAAATGTTTCTAATAATCTAAAAAGTAATTTTGACTTGTGATAAATGTTGAAAGCAATCCAACGAAACCATAGCTTAGATCATTAATGTTCAAAATGATGTAGTGCAGATGCTAAGTGATCATTAATCTTATTCTTATCTTTTTTGTTTCTCACTAATAATACATACCCACCACCACCACCTATCAGAGTTGCTAAGTGATGAGATGACATAGCTGTTTTGGTTATATTCAAAGAGAATATATATATATATAGAGAGAGAATGTCTGACGAGTGAGAAGGGAGAACTTGCAATAAAGACCAATACCTTAGTCAATGAAATGATAGACTTCAAGTTCAATGTAAACAAGAAGAGATCATTGGTAGAAAGCACCAAAGAATTCTGTGGTACAGAAAAAAAAAAATGAAGAGATCAACTACGGCTTCATGTCTTGAATTTAGGTTCTGCTTCATCGTAATTCAATATGTAATCTGCAGGTGCTTGACGATTCATGCTCTTTGACATTGAGAAGTAAGATCAGTGCATTTCCCAAAAACAAGGGAAGGATTCTCATTCAACCCCCACATTCTGTATTATCCTCAAAACAATCTGGGTGCGAGCTGAACACTCGACAACAGAAAAGTTACAACTTCTACAATCATTCGAGTTCTGCATACTTCAATACCTTGGCCACAGGAGTCTACAGATTAAGATTTACATTTGCTGCACTTAATCTGCCAGAGCTCAACATCATTTCCTCTATCAAGATCCCTCACATATTGGGGAATTTCTTTTAAATCAATGCATTTACCCTCAAAAACAGAAAACGATTCACAGTCAAGCCTCTCACGTTCTGCATCATCAATCAGATAGCCACATTGTTAGGTAAGCTTGTTGTGGGAGAATTAATTGTAACAATTCATTTTATATTGTGATATACTTGCCTCCCTCCTCCCTGATATAGCTTCTGAAATGTGAGTACCCATTTGCCACAACATCGAGATCATCAAGACTGAAATTGTAACGCTTTTCCAGTGCTAAGTATAATACCTAAAAAGGGAAGCAACGGTTGGTTACTTCATTTATGTCAGTAAGACCACAGATTGCGAGTTTGTCATAGATTATCTTGTATAGGTAGATGGAAGCAACAACTTTTCCTTGCATCTGAAGCAAGAAATAAGGAACATGATTCCAAAAATTAACTATTCGGTGATCGAAACAAATCCAGAAATGCTATTTGCTGATCATTTCTATGCCCTATTGTGGGCCATCATACCACGCTGATCAGTACCTTTTCTGACCCAAGTGACATTAATCTCTTTAAAGTAAGGAAAAATGCATCTGTCAGATCATCATTGTAAATTACATCAGCAGCTAAAAGCACAGAAGCTCTTTGAACTTCTTCCAGTTCTGATGAGTTCCAAAAGTACCTGTATATCATCATCAAACAGCATATCTTATGTTTCAAGATCATTAGATGTTCAAATATATAAGAATTGCAAAAGACATCACATCACAAGAAGAAACTGAAAAGAAAGCAATATTGTAATTCATGAAAGTATTTATTGGATTGTGGGGCCAGTCCATTGCTAGAGTCCTATATCACCTTTCTTGAGATGCAGAACTGTTGTCCAGGCTGACTTTAGGAGGCCAGGGATTCATCCAATTTAGTTCACGTACATGAACTGACCCCCAATGACTGAAAACTCCAGAATTAAGGCGGACATTCTTAGCACAGTTGTCAAGGATGTCATCGCCATGGTCTGCAAAGCATTTAAATTCAAGGATAGCAAAAAAGATATGCAACAAATAAATAATATAAGCTATAAAAGTTGGGCCAAAAGATTGCAAGATGAAGCCATCAAATTAGCATTCATGAATGCTAATTGCTAACATTCTACATGAATTTTTCTATGATGATTTAAAATAAAATCTTAAGATAGGGTAAATCATAAGAGCATTTACGATGAAGATTACGATGAAGATAACTGAGAATGAAAGAATGGCCATCTTTCATAGTAACACAACATGAACTATTTTCCAGAATATTAAATTAATTCAGTGTTTCTGACATTAAACTAATTATAAAAAAGGCATTCATGTAAGGCGATATTTACAACAAAATCACAATCATGCCATACCAGTGAGGAAGACAGTCTGAGCAACACGTGAAAGCAATATACCTGCCAACCCTGGTAAAGAAAGCAAAATAAAATTGTGTTAATACATAATACAATATGTAATATGTTTCAGATAATTGTTAAATTTGTATTGTGGGAATGTCACCCCCTCAATTGTTTCCCTCATAAATCATCTCAAAGGGTATAAATTTTCAAAATTTTCTAGCACCAAAGAGTAAACTTAATGGTTAAATTACTTGGGAGCTAATTATATATTTGCAACTCTCTGGTATCAACATTCAACACAAAACCACACCCTAAATTTTCTGCTTAAAGAAAATTTGGCTATTTTGAAGGATCCTGCCATCTGAGGCACATCAGGCCTAAGCAAAGGCTTTATGACTTAGATTAGCTCAATAGAATCAGCAGCATAATACATGACCGAGATTCGTCATGTAGGCATCCAAAACCAAGATACCTGTTCCAGCACCAAGTTCCAATGAGATGATTTCATTGAATTCAGCAGAAGTGCACATCTTATGCATCACAAAATTGGATAATACCAATTCTGCTTTCCATACCTGAAGGGACAGACAAAACTAAAACATTTGAGCATTTGCCACAAAACGTGAACAGAAAACATTGTAGTAAATGAATCATTATTACCTGCAAGCCAACACTCAGAATAGATGATGTGATATTGTGCTGGATAGTAACACTAAAACACTGGGAAGACTGTTCTGCAGAATTTAAGAAACAGCAATGTTTCTTTAGCTATTTTACAGAAACACATGCTTAACAAAAGAATAGTGAACCAAATTGAAAATCTTCTATATTGTCCTCTTCTGTAGTTATTTCATATAGCAGACAATGCATTGAGTTTTCTGAGAAGGAAAATTCAATCAACCCGACTATCAGACCCCATTTATAAAATGTATATCTATCCACATCAGCATATAAAATCCATTGTGAAAAGACTACTAACTCCGCTACCACTTCATTTTCCCACAGCACAACAGCTAAAGGCAAAAATATTTTCCTGGATACAATGTATTGTTCTCATCAATAATCAAGATCTTTTAAACACATATTTCAGAAAGCAACATTAATGTGCTTATCTTAATTATAATATTAAGCACAAATTGCCTCAGGAGAAATGTACTAAGAGTGTTTGCCTGAAGTAAGCTTCTTCAAAAGTACCAAAAAAAACACTTCTAGACAAAGCACACACTTTTAGAATAAACACCTGTTAAGAAATATGGAATCAATATCCAAAATAGATTTCCTAGTACCATTAGGATTCATGGTTTTATTATATTTCCCTATTAGATGAAGATTTCTTATATTCATTATTATTGTTTATTACTATAGGATTATGATTCATTTTCTATTTTGGTTTTCTATGTAGCCTATATAAAGGCCTCTACCATTGTAAATTCATATAGAGTGAATTCAAGACTTTCTTTCATTATCTAACATGGCATCAGACATCAGGTTCTCCTTTTTCTAGTTTCACTCTCTCTGATTCTCATCGACGCGTGGGGGATCACGGCTACCATAATTGTGTGACCCTCACGCGCCCCCCGTTGCCAACCATCACATTGCTTTTCCTATGCGCCACCCATTCACACCACCCCTTCACAAGTGTGCTATGGGCCTGCTCCTTTCAGGTTTCGCCTCTTTTTAAGATTTTGCTTCCACTCTGTTGGGATTTCACTCCCTCTCTGTCGGACTTCGGCTCTCTGTCAAGATTTCACTCTCTCTTTGGCTTTGGTTCTTTCGGGCTTCGGCTTTCTTTCGGGATTTCGCTCCCTCTCCGCTTTGGCTCTCTTTCGGGATTTCGTTCCCTTTTCGGTTTCGGTTTTATTTCGGAATTTCGCTCCCTCTCGGGTTTCGGCTCTCTTTCGGGCTTCGGCTCTCTTTCGGGATTTCGCTCCCTCTTCAGCTTCGGCTCTCTTTCGGGATTTCGCTCCCTCTCTGGCTTCGGCACTCTCGAGCTTCGGCTCTTTTTCGGGATTTCGCTCCCTTTTCGGCTTCGGCATCCTCTTGGGCTTCGGCTCCCCCTTCGGGCTTCGTAGGTTAAAGCTCTCCGGCTTCGACATCCTTTTGGGCTTCGGCTCCCCCTTCGGGCTTCATAGGTCAAAGCTCATCATTTATATCAAGGTTTCCAGCCTCTAAGTTTCCAGATTTCCAGTTTCAGAACTCCACTCTCCGATTTCAAGATGCAACCTCAAGCTTGTTCCTTCGTCACCAACCTCAAGCTTGTTCCTTCGTCACCAGCTTGAGTTTCGGGGGGGGGGGGGGGGGTGTTAAGAAATATGAAATCAATATCCAAAATAGATTTCCTAGTACCATTAGGATTCATGGTTTTATTATATTTCCCTATTAGATGAAGATTTCTTATATTCATTATTATTGTTTATTACTATAGGCTTAGGATTCCTTTTCTATTTTGGTTTTCTATGTAGCCTATATAAAGGCCTCTACCATTGTAAATTCATATATAGTGAATTCAAGATTTTCTTTCATTATCTAACAACACCAATAAAGAGCTTCTCAATTTCAAGAACAATTTCATCTCAAAAAAAAAAAAAAGAAGAAGAATTTTCTATATATTTCAGCTAAAAGCTACAAAAGGGGCACAAAAGCACTTTTCAACAGTACCAAAACCCATCCCAAATCACTCTAATGCAAAACCCCATCTGCCTTCAATCAAACATACATTAAAAAATTTCACATACAACCAAGAAATGGCAATGAATTGAAATTCCCATCTCAGCAAACATCAGTTCCGCTGAAATCATTCAAATAAGAACTTACTGCTGCGTCTAGGCAAAACAAGATCACCATCTTCGTCCAAGGCTACCCCTTCTTCATGCACAGAAGCAGCTTCAGCTTTGAGTAGCTCGCTGTATCTACTGGGTTCAACTTCTAAACAACTTTAAAAAATCACAATCACCACTAATCGAACAACTAACAAAGGCAAAACTACTATGTTTAGTTTTTCACAAATTTCATGTACCATAAGGAAGGGAGATGGTGAAGCGGGAAATGTGGGGTCCAGATGAGTAAGGAGGGCATCCTATGTGGACCTCACTCATCACCTCTGATGAATCTTCGCCGTCCATTTTCTTGGGTTTTCTCGCACCTTGATGTTTCTTTTTTGACGAAGACCGTCGCCGAGTAATGTTTTTAGGCCACCATATTATTTTTATTGTTGTATTTTTGGATGAAAAAAATGATAATATCCTAATAAATAATGCCTCCATGTAATTAAATATTAAATTCTAAGTCCTCATGAATCCTTTAATAAAAAATGAGCCCTTTATTTAGTTAGTTAGTTAGTTATTTGAGTTCCATATTTTGAAAAAGTAATGAATAAATTTTACAGATCGTTGATAACATACAGTTTCTTGTTTGGTTAAACAAACTAGTAAATGGGTTTTGATTTAAGATGGTATGAATATGAAACAGTGCAACATAAAATGTAAAGGGATGTGTTGATGATGTGAATTGAGGGAAGACATGAAAGAATATAAGATAGATTGAAAGTATTACTGCCTAAGCTCCTAATGCTGTCTTCATTTACTTTCCCCTAAGGGCTGCAAGCCGAGAAGCCAAGTCATCGTAATCCGGAAGCTTAGGATGAACATGGCAGAGGCCACCATCCATCTCTGGCTGCATCGACTTGGCTCGATTATGCCATCTTTTACCTTCATGTCCAGCAGCTGGTTCTAATGGGATAGATGTTGCTCTTGCTGGTTGATGAGGAGGCAACTCTGATTTTGCTTCCCTTCTTGCTCCAATTGTCTCATCACTTCCATATCCTGGAGAAGGATATACATTTCCTCTTGCATATCTGTGCCTTGGCCTTTCGGCAAAGTCATCACTTCCTTGCCCTGGATGATGATTTAAATTCTCTTTTACTTTGCTTGATTCATGGGGTTGCTTTTTCTTGCTGTAATGCATCAAAAGATTATCCAATTTCTTCTCCTCTTCTTCAATTTGATCCTCATCATATTTATTGAGTATGGCCTGCATACGTTGTCTCGCCTTTTCTCCTTTCTTTGCATTTTCCTCACTTCCATTGCCAACAACTTCACGACCTGGTGGTGGTTTCAAGGCGTTTTTACTTTCTGACGTAGGTTGCGGCTGATCATTTTGCTCAGTATTGACAGAACCATTCGACTCGTTGACAACATTCTGTTTGACATAAGGGGGAGGGTTAGATCCATAGTAAAATGGCTTCCGGCTATCCACTTCCTCCTCAGGAAAGCTTCCTACTGAACTTGAACTAGATTGTTGGTCTTGGCTGGTGCTGTTTCTACTGTTGTTGCCAAGCACTTCATCCTCGCTACTACAAGGCATATTGTATCCATCATCAGGGACACTCTTCTTTCCATGATACCTTAAGTCCTTTTCATTTCTTTTTGGCACATCATGCTCCCTCAAGCCCCTGTTGTGGACATCTCTTTCTGGCAGGTTGGATCCATCATCCTCTTCATCATAGGACGATGTACGCTTAGGCTTTTCTCTCAATTTACTCATTTTATTTCCCTTATTGTGGCCATCTCTTTCTAACAACACGTCATCCTTTCGTCTGTGACCGTTGTATCCATCATCCCCCGGATCATTGGAAGATCCACGCTTAGGCTTTTCCTACAGATTATTCATCCATGTTGCAAGTGTATTAGCACAAGGAAGATAGATATATTTAGAAGCATGATCTGTTACAGCATTACAGAATCTGAATGTAAGGTAAGTTTTAGTATCCCAGCAGAACAACCGGAGAAGAAGGAAACTTGAAATCAAAAATTGTATTCAACAAGCCTAAGTTGTCACACTTAAGCTAAGCCTTTTGTCGATTGTAGAAGATAAATTACGTTGTCTGAAAGCTGCTGCACAGAATGTCCCTATGCCTTCACTTAATGCTGCAGAGCATTCAGAAATTTTCATCATGGAGAAGGTTGGGGACTAAAGCAAGCACTGCTACTGTGAACATTAAACAATTCACTTCTTTATACCCCACAATTTCGAGTTGATTTCAGATTTCCTAGTACATGAGGATCAACTAATTTAGGTCACAGACAGGGAAACTTACTTGTACAGGTGGTGCTGGTTTAAACATTTGCCGTTCCAAAGCCACAGGATCAAATGATATAGAGTATTCTTGTGCAATATCTTGCAGTAACTGAAGCTTCTTCTCCTTTGTGGGATGGCCTGACCTTAACTTCTCTGCAAACTAGACAAAAAAAAAATTGACAATGTCAGTGCTAAAAACAAGATCCTAAACAGAAAGAGATCCAACGCTGGAGGAAGTTACGGATACTCACCTCTTTGTTGAGAAAAGGTTCGAGGGAATTCCCATATCTCTGAATAAATACAGTTCTGAGTTCACGTAGTTCTGGCATGTCGGCTAATCTTGCTGCAGCATGCATCAAAGATTGTGCAGCTTCTCTGCACTCATTAGGGCATTCCCTGAAATATAACAGAGTTCAAGGAAGATGATATGAGAATCCTAGCTAAGCAATTGAGGCAAAAAGGTATTCAAACTAAGAAGCAAAGAACTCAGTCGAACATAATAACGCAGAATATATCTACAGCCTAATGTAAATGTTCAATAATATGAAAAATCAATATCAGTTGCAATTGACTGACCTTAGGATTTCTCTATGGTTTCATTCATTTAACTTTAATACACATTTCAATTTTCAACAAAAAAACAACCATGGCAGAAAAAGTTTCTTCCTAAATAAATGCATGCATTCATCTCTGTTCATTTGCACCCATGGCTTCTCAACCATGATTAGTGAATGGAGGTGAGGATTAATTTTATGAGATGCCAGAATGATGTGTTGGAAAAATGGAAGGAATCCCATTCCAAAGAAGATTGGATAGTCACTAAACCTTTGACTTTCCATGGCTGCAAGGTTGGCTAAGATACACCCAACAAACTGCTCGATGAAATTGTAACAAGACGACATGTTCAGCTCTACCAGAAGCCCTTCAGCCTGTTTCACCATCAAAAGAAACATATAAGTTTTGACTTGTGTACAAAATAATACAGAGGCAATATGTGCATACGCATATACATATTTATCTATGTGAAATATCAATTTTTAGCTGAATATAGTTTCTAATTTTATATCTAAGTCAATTACTGGTTACAACAATACTGATATACTCCACAGTACAGCGTTGAAGATCATTGCTTATCTCATCTTGTAACTAGCTTGCCTTCATACATATTAAATTTGAAAATAGCCCTTCGATACACCTTAAACCAGAGTTCATGTAACGCGCATCACGGAATGATCCATTGTTGTATCAGACACAGGTGTTTGAAGAAACACTCATCAAAATAAATTGCAACAATCTGTCTGGAAACCGAGGGATGGCAACTCTTGGGTAAAAAATATCAATGCCAAACACAGTACATTTAGGTGTAATTAAAGACAAAATCAAGATTAAAACAAATGAATATGTTTCCAAATCAAATAAAACAAGCGGTGCCAGCACTGGAACAGACTATTAGCACCTCTTTTTATGGGCTGATATAAACTCAATTTTAAATACAGATTTCTGGGCACGACAAATTAATAAACCACAAACTCTTAGAATACAAATACTATAAGATGCCAGCATCACACCGCGCAGAAGATATGTAATCTTCCATAATGAACAAACTATTTGAACTCGATTTCTCATGAATGTCATAACCATATCTTATTAAAATAGAAGAATTTTCAAGTTTATGCAAGAGGCAGGAGGATTTGAAGGCGACAGAACACATGCATGTTTAGATAAAACATAAAGGTCCCAGAAAAAGTTATTTTGCTGGTATAAGCTGCTTCATAAGGAAAGATATGACCATTAAGAACAACCAGATGATAATGGTGCCATGTGAAAGAATAGAGAAAAACAGAACTTACTGAAAAGCCATATTATCTCAGCAGAAGCAAACAACAGCTAGATTCCCTATCTTATTAAAATTAGAATTTGAAGATGATGAAATGCCAACAAACACAATAAGCTTTAAAAAAACAGAAAATTACAAGGCCAGGCTTGAAAAAGGACCAAAAATCTAAAAAAAAAAAAAAGCATAAATTTGACATATTAATCATACTATGACATTAATATATATTAAAACTTAGAAATGAAGAGAGAAAAAATCATGAGGCTGGGCATGGAATTGACAAAGACAATGAGAATTCAACCATGGACCAATATATCTTCAAAGTTAATTAAATATTATATAAAAAAGCAATATTCATACAAATAAAATACAAATCACAAAAAAAAAAAAAAAAAGGCATACCCTTCCATATGCATTAACATCAAGGCCATTCCTAAGAAGCTCAGCAATATCATTCTTCAAGTACTTATGAACAGCATTCCTCTTCTTTATAATTGCGTCCACTCTTGTTTTCGTAAGCTTCGACAATTGTCTACTGCACTCCAGAAAATGTAAAATATAAAAAAATTAAAAAACAAAAAACAAGGAGCAAAAAAGGCTAATTTAGGGGTTTTTTTTTTTTTTTTTTAACATACGTTTTCTTGTAGAATCTTGATCTCCCCAAGTCGAACATGTTGGTAGGCTCTTAATGATATGAAACAATGAACAACAAATTTGATTCAGAGACAGAGAAAATATAAAGTTTTGGGGGTTAAAAAAGCTGCCTTTTTGATGAAAGGAATCAAGTAACATAAAGAATGGTGCATTAAAGAAACCAAAAAATGCCAAGAAACGAAGGCCCTAAGAATCAAAGAAATGAAAAGCAACAAGGACAAGTAACAGCAAAATGAATGGGAGAGGCTTAAAGGGTACGCTAAATATAAGATTGAAGAAGATGAAAAGGGAGGAATTTGAGAGGGAGAGAGAGAACGTCCATGAAGAGCTCAAAAACAAAGGAATGAAAGCTGGGACTGGGAGGGAAACATTGCCACGTAGGATTCTCTCTCTCTTTTCTCCGCGCGTTTTTTATTTTTTTATTTGACCTTCAGGTCGTAACTGTAAGACTGTAATTACGATAATAGCCCGGTGTAGTAATTTTATGTAAATGCATTTTAATGATTTTTTTTTCTTCTAGGTTAAGGTTTTGGAGTTATTTATTTATTTATTTTGAGAAAGGTATTATTTGCTTTCCTTGAGATTTAAATTCAGACTGCCAGTCAAATAAAACTTCTTGTATTTGAAATCACTCGGTTAAGTTCAATGTTTGAAGTCTACATAGTCACTTAAATAAAGTTACTTAAAAGTCTTTTCAAGTAAACCTGGCCGGTGGTCCGGTTCGGTTCCGAACCGGAACCGAACTGGACAGTTCCCGGTTTCACGAGTGTGGAATTGGAATCGGATCGGTTAATTCCGGTTCGGTTCCGGTTCCACACTAAACCGATCGGTTCCGATTCCGATTCCATTCGATTTTTTTTTTACTTTTTTTAAAATAAAAAATTGGGATTGAAAAATTAATTTAATTTAAAATTATGAATTTGAATTTATATAATAAACTTACATAATTACATTAAATTACAAATAAAATTATTGTCTAAAAAAATTAAAAATTAAATTATTAAATTAAAGAGCTTGAACTTAAATTTTTAAGAACTTAAGTTGCCTACGTATCCTCTAGGGGTAAGAGGAATCAAAGCTCATGTAATTCCATTACATTTTAAAGATATTTCCCCATTGTAATTTTACAATTCTTTAATTATCAATCATCATTATCAATGCATGTTGATCATTCAGCTCCAGTTCCGCTTGTACTTGCAGATGCATTGTCGAACAAGTCTTCAAATTCATCGGGGGCATCTTCTTGTTGCCTCATATCAGCTCGGGTCCAATCATCCACACATGTTGTTGTTTCTAGAGTGCTTGGATGTAATGAAGACCGTCTAACTTTCAATATATTGCCTCCCATGTTGAAGGTTTGCTCAACAGCAACGGTGGAAACATGTGCTGACAATATCTCTTTAGCAATAATTGATAATACATGATATACATTTTGAAGACTTGTGTCTATCTTGTCATTTGTTGTTTAAGAAATTTTAAAGAATTAGAGAATTGAAAATGATAAATTATAATTGTAGATGAGAGAATTGAGAATGAGAGAATTGTAGGAATTGAGAGAATTGAGAATTGAGAAATTGGTTTGTTGAAATAATGAAAAATGACCCTTATTTATACATTTTTAGAATTTTTTGTGATATCTAAAATGCCCCTAAAATTAACTGTTTTATTAATATTATTAGGGGTAATTTGGGAAATCTCCAATTTTGTTTTCCGTTGGGGCAGGGAGCCCAACAACGGTACTAGCCATTGGGGAGTTGGAACCCTAGCTAGGGTTCCAACCGAAACCAAACGATTCCGATTGAAACTGTAGGAACCGCTGGAACCGTTCGATTGGGGTAAAAACCCTAATGGTTTCAGCAGTTCCTATCGGTTCGGTTGGGGTAAGAACCATAATCGAACCGGTAATATTCATGGTAATATTCAGTTCCGGTTCCGATTCGAAATCGGAACCTTGGCCGGGTCTATTTTCAAGTCATCGAGAATAGGGTTTTGGAGTTTTTTTTTAAACAAAAATATTAGCAATTATAATAATATTTTAGGATATTTAAATATAATATTATAACCATGTATCTCTCGTGAATTGAACTCACAAGGTTAGTCAAACAAATAGGCTTAAAGCCAATAAACAGTGGTGAAGCCACATACATACGAGTAGAGATTGTCATCTCGTTTAATTCGAAATTTTATTAAAATATTTTCTATAAATAAATGAATAATTTGATTTATTAATGAGGTAATTTTTTATATTCCAATTAAAATAAAGAATAATAATTATATTTTATAAAAATCAAATTTACATCCACTTAATCAAAGTTATGGCTTCGCTATTACCAGTAAGCTACTTGACAGCACACGTTTTAGGATATGTTATAAGAAAAAACTTGATAAAAGGTTATGAACTCTTTATTGCTAAAAGAAAATTTTGATAATGCGGGCCAAAAAAAAAAAAAAAAAGACAAACATTTTTGTGAGGAGAAAAACAAAACTTAATAGCACTTCTAAAAATTAAATGACAATTTCTTCACAAAAAATTATATATTTTAAAGTGATTATATTTTCCAATATCAAAAAAATGATTTTGAAAATTTATTTTTCTTAACTGTTTAAAAGTATTATTAATTCCAAATGCACCATAAATTCGGGTATTTTAGGGATAAAAAAAGTTTGTGACTTACAAGGCCTATCTGAAAAATAGAGACTGTGTGTGTAAACCGTGGAAAATCAAGGGTTAAGCTGGTAGATTTTGTTCCTTATTTTGGGGATTGAATATAAATCTCCATGTGGATTTGTGATTGTTAACATTTTTGTTAAGTAATTACTATTTATTTTGACTATATATATATACATGTTTATATATATATATATTATATATATATATATATATATATATATATATATATATATGATTTTCAAGTTATACAAATTTACATGTTTATGCATTTATTGGTGGGGGCGGACCCATTTATATGCGAGTAGAAGTTTAAACAAAACTTAATTTATTAATAAGATAATTTTAATTTATTCCAATAAAATAAAATGTATTTATAACTTTTTTGAAATCAAATTTTAGTTTGCTAAATCAAAATTATATCGACGCCATTGTTATTGGTTCAATTTTTAGATCGTAATTGAAGCTATTAGACAAAAAAATTTCTAACATAGTTTCATTTAACCTATTATTAAGTATAAAAGGAAAATAAAGAATATACAATGAGATAATTAAGAAAATGGGTCAAGTGGATAATTGAAAAAAAAAAAAAAAAGAGAACAAATATTTGATGGGTTCTAGATTTAAGGCCAATTTAAGAAGATTCTTGACTATTTAATTGGGAAAAAACAAGCAAATATATCCATAACATGATGGTTAAATTCCCTAAATTTTAGCAGATATATCCAAAAGATGAGGTTAAAAATTCATTAAATTTTTGTGATAAGACGTGCAAA
Source organism: Zanthoxylum bungeanum (assembly GCA_019454045.1). Classification (NCBI taxonomy): domain Eukaryota; kingdom Viridiplantae; phylum Streptophyta; class Magnoliopsida; order Sapindales; family Rutaceae; genus Zanthoxylum; species Zanthoxylum bungeanum. The sequence continues at coordinate 80,610 of SKCR01017067.1, read as the reverse complement.
AATGATTGATAGGCAAGGTTAGGCAACCCTTGTGTTGCTGGCCAAGCTTTAAGGGCCTGCATGAAACTTTACTAAAATGACAATAATGTCCCGACAGAAAGGTCAACAATGTTTAGACTGTAGGGTTAATTGCCCTTTCAATTTATTATTATTGGTTATACGAGTTAAGAATATTTCACGAATATTTTGATAGAGATTTGACAATTGAATTTTTTTCCCAAATGGTTTATCATTAAAACAATTTTTAATTAAGAGAGACTGATATTTTAGTTTTTTGTAGAAATTTTTTTTATCACTTTAGCATTTTTTTATAAAATTTTAATAACTCATTCTGTTCATAGTATTAAAATATATATTAATAAAAATATTGAAAGATAAATATAATATTTTAACATATAAATTGATTATTTTTAATTTGAACGTAAAATATCACTCTTATATTTCAACCATATTGGTAAGCTTAAATATATATATATATATTTTTTTTTTTTTTCTAACTTCTTACCTCCCCAAATAGAGATGGTAATATGATCAGTTATTTTGAATACTCGATATTATTCGACCATTAGATTTCGATTTCGATTTCAAAATTAGATAATTGAAATGATTTTGGTCGGTTGTGATTTTTGATATTTCAGATATCAGATATTCTATATCCGACTAAAAATAAAAATTTTAAATAAATACGATAATATTAATAGTAAAAAAAATTAATTTTTTAGATAATAATAATTTTTTTATATAAAATTTTGGCTATTTTGCTCGGTATCGGATATCCGAATGTTCGGTCGATTTCGGATATGGATACCAACTAATTTTTTTGGTTATGGATATATATCAAATATTTAATATGGTTTCGATTTCTATTTTAACAAAAATTATTGGATATCCGATCATTATCATCCCTACCCCAAAGCTCGAACCCAAATAGTAAACTTTATTAACATAATTGAAAAACAATTAGACTACACCCTTAATCTAAGAATCTAATATATTAAAGTGTGATTCACCCCTTTTGAAGTATTTTAAGCATTCTATTAAAAGTTTCCAATTGGTGCAAGTAGAAGAATCACTCAATTCTAAATCTCATATTTTAAAACAAAGTATTTATTTTGTATATGAAAAAATTCCAGTTTGATAATGATGCTTGGACTCTTGATAATAAATCTAAATCTTAACATATAAATGACTTGGCAAAGCTTGATTGCTTGTAATTAGAGAAAGCCAGTCAAGCAGCCCCATGACTTGTTACAAAGTTTGGCTGAACAGAACACAGCTGTAAGGAACATATAGTGGAGCTCCATGTGTTACTTTGTTGCCAAGAATTTGATTCTGCTTCTCAATTTTTTTTTTTTTAATATAAAATGTGATGCCAGTTGTTTCAATTTCAAGTTGAAAAAGTATTGAACCTTTCCAGCTTAAAGAAAATTGATTACTTTCTCTGTCAGCCTCTAGGGTCTGTTTTTTCATTTATAAAGAAAGCAGCAGCCAATCATTTGTGAAACAGTTAAAGGATCCCTTAATTTTTGCATTCACATCCGGCTTTGAAAAAGTTTGATTCACTTTCAGCTTTTTTAATCATTTTATGCATTTGGTTGTACAATTTGTTCCAACAACACTAAGAAATGTCCATTTTTCATGATTATTATTGAACAATATAAAGAAAATTCAATAAACAAACCTTATTTCAAAATCTTATTTAGGTCCGTTTGTTTCGCAATAAAATGATTTTTGAAAAATATTTTCTTCATTTTACGATGTTTGGGACATTTATGGAAATTATGATCAATGTAAATTGTTTTCCAGTCAATGAAAAATTAAATCATTTTTCGGAAAATCTGAAATTTTTTCATCTTATCCAAAATTTCCATAGCCCACTTTAAGAAGTGGCAAAATCCAGACTTGACCTTGAATCTACATGAATCCGGGTCTAGATGTGTTTTGGTGGATCTGGATCTGTATCCAAATCTAGGAAAAATATCCGAATTCAGATGCGGGTATACTCAATACGGATCTAGGAATACCCGGATTGGATATGAAATTCTAATTTTATTTAAAATTCTTTTTTAATTATATGTGTATAAATTTAATAAAATTTTAGACCCGAGTCTCAAAATTTCGGAATTGCGTTTATATCTTTTCGGGATTATCCAGATCCAAAATTCCAGATTTTTTTTTATCATTTTCAATTAAATTTATATGAAATAAATAAAATTATGGACCGAGGATTTCGAACTAGCGTGGATCTAGATCCAAGTATATCTGAATCAGATATAGAAATCTGATTTTTTTAATCTATTTGAATCGTATTTGTATGAAATTAATAAAATTATGGACTCTCATGTCCCATGATTTTGGATCCAAGTGGATCCGAATCTGGATCCGAGTATATCCGGATCGAATCTAGAAATTCGATTTTTTTTTTATCTTTTTTTTAATTATATTTGTATAAACTTAAATAAAATTATGGACCCGTGTCTTGAAATTCCAGATCAGTGTGGATATGAATCCGGTATAATCTTACCAGATATGAAAATTTGAAATTTTTTTAACATTTTCATTTATATTTGTGTGAAATTAATCAAAATTTTAGATCTAGGTATAAAAAACCTGGATCCTCGTGGATTCAGATATGAATATACCCAAATCGGATCTAAAAAAATATTTTTTTTCAATTATATTTGATTGGACCCTCGTGAATTTGGTTTCGGATATATCCGGGCTGGATCCAAAAATCATGATTTGGGGGAGAGTGTATTTGTATTTAATGTATGATTTTAATAAATACACATTAATTAAATATCAAATTATGATATTTGACATATATCATTAATATATGTATTTGGATTATTTAAAGTAAATATAATACATATATTTGAGATATTTATAATTAATTAATTAATTAATTGTTAAATGATTAAAATAATTAAAATATAAATATCTACTATTATGATAAAGTTAGGAAATGATTAGTTAGTGTATAAGTTTGACTTTACATTCAAGTAAATGTGTTAAAAAGATTTTGACTTCTTTAATTTTTTTTTTGAAAATTGGAAAATATCTTTTCTATTTTTCTCCCTAAATCCGGCCACAACCCTAAGTATTTAAGGGTTTTGTTTTTTCATTTGCTTCACTTGTTCAAGCCTCCAAAAAACATAAAACAAAAGAGACTTGAGAGAAAAGAGAAGAAACCAATAAAAAATCAAAGAAACTTGGAAATGAGTAAGTATTTCCAACTTTCCATTAGAAGGAACATTGTTCCTTTTGTTCTTGGCTACAACATATGTTGTTCTTAAGTTTTTCTACTCTCTTATGTTTGTGTTATGTGTAGGAAACGTTTTCCTTGCGTAGCGGAAACAGTTTAGTCACACGGATCAGACTTGAAATTTTTTTCTGCCCTTCCCTTGAACTGCCGAATGTTACTGCCACCACCACTGAAATTTTATTTACTTAGTATTTTACCTAACTGGTTCTCAACCTCAGCATGATACTTTTTGAAATTTTCAAAAGTATCTGACTTGTGCTGCATCAGGTAAACATACCCATATCTGGAATAATAGTCAATGAATGTGATGAAGTATTAATAACCACCTCGAGCTCTTACATTCATCGGTCCGTAAACGTCCGAATGTATAAGCTCTAGTGGTTGATTGGCTCTTATACCTTTTCCAGTAAAAAAGGTCTCTTGGTCATTTTTACTTCTAAACATGATTCACAGACTGGTAAAGTTCCGAGCTTTAACTGGTTCAAGACTCCGTTCTTTATCAATCTGTCTGTCCGGTCAAGGCTGATATGACCAAGTCTAAGATTCCACAGATATGTGTCATCGTGAGAAATTTTTTTCCGTTTAGTTTTAGGTTTCTCAACCTTAAACATTTCAACATTGAGCAGTGACTTATGTGTTAATGGTCTTAACACATACAAGTTATTTTCTAGAGTTTCCTGTGCATATGGTTAATCAATTTCTACCAATAATAACCAAATTGCTATTAAAAGAAACTGAATAACCATCATCCAAAAGTTTAGAAACATAAATCAAATGCCTGTGAAAACCAGGAATGAATAACACATTGTTCAAATTTAAATAAATATTATTTGTGAAATTTAAACTAGAAACTATCACTGCTCTTGCTGAAACAACATCCCCTGTCCCGACCCTCATGGTGTAGTCACCTTCAGCAAGGTCCCTCCATGAGTCAAGTAGCTGCAAAGAAGAACAAACATGGTTAGTGGCTCCAGAATCAACAATCCATGCAAATTTATCCTCCTCCACTAATAGAGTTTCGATAATGAGTAAATCATATTTACCTGTATCATTTTTCTCCTTCAGCTCAGCAAGTATTTAGGACAATTCCTTTTCCAATGCCCGTTCTTGTTGTAGTGGAAACACTTTCCATTGGGCTTGGCATCTCTGGAGCCTTTCTTGTTCTTCTTCTTCATGGGCTTAGCCTTAGCCTTCCCAATGCTATTCTTATTCATCTTTGCTGATTTAGAAGACTCGACAACATTTACCTTAGCACTGGGCTTACGATGATCCACAAGCATGGACTCGTATAAGGTGAGCTCATTAAGCAGCTGGGTCAAAGTAAAAGTCAAATTGTTCATAACATAGTTGCTTTTAAACTACAGGAAACTCTTTGAAAGTGTTTCTATAATCATGGTCATCTGGCTACGCTCGTTAATACGAGCTTCATGGGTTTCAACAGTGTTGAGATATGTCATCATCCTTAAGACGTGTTTTCGGAATGATGTCCCATCCTTCATCCTAGCAGTCATCTCTAAGACTATGGCCTCATGATGTTGACACTCCGAAGGCTGCCCGAACATGCCCTGCAATGACTCCATCATCTGAGATGTTGAAGCCATAGGTTCATGCTTTGCAGCAAGAACCTCAGACATCCATGCTAGCAAGTAGCAGCAGGCTTTCTCATTAGTTGCGACCCATTTTTGGTAGATATCGCGTACAGCTTGGCCAACATTTCTGGCTTGCTCGGAGGACACTTCTCCGTCAGGAAAAACTTTAGGTATTCACAGACCAGAATAACGTTAATGTTACTTTTCCACTTAACATAGTTTTCTCCCGTTAATTTATCGTTTGAGAGTATAGAAATAATTGGAGAAACCATGGCTGAAAAATAAAATAAACATGCATTTAACATTCATTCATCGCATATTAAAATTACCAAATAATTTTGGCATAAAATTAAACATGATGCATGAACCATGAATAATGAATTAGAAACCTAACGGAATTACTATGCCACAGAAATCTATCATCCCATAAGTAAGTGCCGTAGTAGGGTAGGTCAAGTACTTTCATGATAGATCGAGACAATCTCAGTCGATTAATATATACGGGAATAACTCTTATTCCTATATTAACCAACTACCGTTTGATTTGATCAAAGAATTTTATTAACAGTTAATTATTCCTTTGTGAGTGTGACCCGCCGTTTCGGGATCATTGGACTTAACAAGTGAAGTGCCGCCGTAGGGTAGGTCAGTTCACAAGATACATCTAGAATCCCTATCCTCTTGGAATCCAAACCTGATATTGACCCAAAATGGACACCATCCGTAAGGGGACAAAAGCAAAGCCGTCTCGATACGCCTTTTGAATCTCACATTTTCAGACTAACAACGGAGATCGCGGGATATACTGTCGTATATCCCTTTCCCACTCACTATTTTAAAATTAAGGTTTCTATTTATAAAATATATAATATTTTAATATAACTAGTGTGAATAAATTTATGGCGGCTAAATCATAACTCTTATTTATACTAGTACACTATTAGAGACCTAACCAATTTTAATTCTTAAAATTTATATCACTAATTTTCATTAGTCTCTACTAATTGTATTACTCAATTAAACTAATTTAATTAGAGTGGTATTAGTGACCTATTATATTTTAACTTTTAAAATACTAGAACACTTATATGTTTAAAATTTTTAGAATCCTAAAATGGTCAAGATATATATTAAACTATTTAATTAATCTTAGTGCGTTATAAAATCCAATGGTACGTGGAATTTTATCCCGAATGCAGACCACATTACCGTCCATTCGGATTCGGCTATGGAATTTATGTCCGGGTTTCCATCCTATATACCGATGTAATTTATTATGCACTTAATAAGCCCAATATATTAGAATTCAAATTTTAAACCAAAAAACTAATTAATCCAATTAATTATTTTTCCATGCATATCATATTTTAATTTAAACATTTTAAATCACATAAAATCACATTTCATGTCTATAATGATAATGCATCCAATGCATGTTGTGGCATGAGAAATGCAAGAGTAGGCACCCTAAGCTATATGACATGTTATTCAAAAATTCAAATTAAAACATACATATTACAAAAAAATATTTTGCATTGACCGGGCTCTTATTTTTCCTATACTAATTTAATTAGTACAAAATTACTCAAGGCGTCCCTTGGTCTTCAATTCACGCTCCAAGGTGGTGTTTGCTCCTTTTGCGACTTTGGTGCTCCAAATTACAATAATTGAAATTTTACATTGGAAAATAAAAATACAACAATTGTAAACAATGGCTTTATGGCCTTACATCCCAAAAACAAAACCAACAATAAAATAAGAGCCGGAAAAATTTACGACCAATGCAAAATTCATTCATCACATGGAAAAATAGTAACCATTCATCATATGAATATTATTTTCTGCCTACTTATCTAAACATGCATATCAATATTTATAACTCATATAAACATATTAAAAACAGTAACTTTAAATGAAAAAGAGAAGGGTTAAGAACACTTTTCAACCTTTATCTCGATGCCAATTGTAGGAAACGCTTTCCTTGCGCAGTGGAAAAGGTTAAGGCACACGGATCAGACTTGAAAATTTTTTCTGCCCTTCCCTTGAACTTTCGAATGCTACTGCCACCACCACTGAAATTTTGCTTCAGTTTTAGACAAAATTCTAACCCCGAAATAGTCCCGGAACAACCCCGAACAACCGGACAAAAACTGGACTGTTTTGGACTCGATTCGCGCCGAACGCACTGTAGAAACATACCATGAATGCTTGGACTATGGCTGTATTTTGGCTAGGATTTTTCATTTGAAAATAGTCCCAACACAGCCCCAAAACACCACAAAATGTTCCCCAAAAAAACTGGATTAAAACGAAATCAAACCAAGTTCCGTTTCACCAAGTATAGGGGCGACATTGAGCAAAAGAAAGCCTCACTGCCGAGTACAACAAGAATGAGATGATGAAGATGATTTGTTCGACACCGCAAAGTGTTCCGAACTATATCTCGTACGGAAACTTGTGTGGGCAAGCCTCACAAAATAATCCCTAAACGTTTTTTTAGAGATTTAATCATACTTAGTATTTGTTTTTAATTTCTTCTTTTTCTTTCTTTTGGTTTGTCTCAACTTTTGAGAGAGAATGAAGAAGAAGAAGATGAAGGCTAGGGTTAGAATGAAAGGCTTAGGCAAAAAGAAAAATAAATCTTCTTTTTATACCTAGGGTTATTTGTTTCCAAAACAAACAAAACCCTTCATCTTTCCACCATGTAGAATTCGGCCAAGGCAAGAAATTTTTGAAAATTTTGTAACAAAAAATTTTCAATTACCATAATTGAAAAGATGTTACAAAATTAAAAGGTTATCACATTATGAAAGTGTAACCACCAAAAATATCCAAGGGTTTCCAAAACCCAAAATTTGGAATTCCTATTTTAGCCATATTAAATTATATCAAATATAATTTAATATCAATTCATTTAATAATTATCATATAATTATTAAAACCATATATTAACTTTTAATATATATTTTAAGTGTGATAATTAATATTATTAATCATATTAATAATATTTATACATATGTGAGTATATAATTGGACTATCTAATTATACTAAATCCACTATAGTATATCGAGCTAGCAAGAGGACCAAATGGACCTACGGTTCCGAGCTCCAATAATCTCGAAATATCAATTAAGCTCTTAATTAAATATTTCGAATTATTAACTCCGGGTTATTCCATTAAAAACCCGAAGTTGTACTCTCGTTGCCGCATATGATATATTAAGCCGAACCAAGTCGGTGTCTATCGATATAGTCACTTCATACGAATTGACCCTTCACGAGTATCTCGTAATTAGAGCCGGGTCATAATATCCGTTATACACCTCTAATTAGAGTCGGGTCATTGAAAGACTTGAGCGCTCAAACCGTTTAAGTACTGAATTAACCTTTAAGGAAGATACTCATCTACTTTTCGCAAGAATGAGTGAACTCCATATCTATGTAAAACGTTCCCAGCTATACAACAGACTATGCCCCCAAAGTACGTAGCTATTGGTCGAGATTGCTACACCAACCTCACCTTTGTAAATCAAAGGACATAGCCTACTATGTAGGAGTTCGTAGTACACTCAGGGTTAAGATCCATCCATATATGACTATCTAGTAGATTGAAATGACTTTCTTTGTTTAACGGATGTTATAAGAATGTCATTTCCATATGGATCTAGTCCTATATGATCACATCATACAAGGTGCCTCCGTTCTCATGTCTCTATATGGACGATCCCGAATTAAAGTCGCCATACAAATATAGAATGGACAGCAACTGTAGATAAACCACAAACAAAGTACCTGCTTTGTTTGCTCTCTATGGACTATTTAAGATTACTAACTTTAGACTTAAATCCTCTTGTGTATGACACTCATACACTAAGTCTGAAGACACATAAGTAATCTAGGGTATTATAGATAATTTATAATATGCGAAAATTAAACAAACACTTTAATAAATGAATAATGCATCATTTTATTTCAAAACATATAAAACCATTTACATTACATGCATCTTTAGGGCATACATCCCAACATTATGATGGTTGGAAGCATGAAAGAAAGATGTATGCATGTATGTTTATCAAAGTATGCTAATTAATGGTTAATAAGAACACTTTTGATCATTTGATTATCTTGTTGCCATTCTAAAGTTGTTAGGCCATTCATTGATGACCTAGAATTGTTCTTGAGTTGTTTCAAAGTGGTGAGACTTGTTTGGTGTTGTAGAAATTAGATTCAAGTGTTGGATTTGTTTAATTTTGGTTAATTTTGTTAATTGGATTAATTTGAGAAATTAGGGTTCATACCTCAACCAAAATTGAGGCTTTTCATATATGTGTTGTATAATGATATATATTAGATGTACAAATCATTTGGTGTTGATTGGAAATCATCTAAAGTTATTTTGAACAAATTTGGACCAAAATGCACAAAATTGAGAATTTGTGATGCATTTGACAATATTGAGATTTTGGAGATTTTGTGTTGTGAGTTGTATTTTGATATATATGATATGTAGAAATCATTTTGGTAGTGATTTGAAATCACTTAAATTTGTATTTGACAAATTAGGACTAAAATGATCAAAATACAAACCTTTGGGGTCTCATGGTAATTAAGGGAAAAATCTGATTTCTGGGTAAAAAAATTCAGTTTTTAAGTATTGAGTAATTATAATAAATAAGTTTATTTTAATTTCCCAAGAAAAATAATTGAAATTGGAAAAATTTATTTTTCTTCGTTTCGCTGCATTACCCGGTAATACCCCCTAAAACCCTATAGATACGGACTTCGAGAACGAAGATAACTCCAATAACAGGGACAAGCAACAAACAACTCTGAGAAGGAAATATCAAACAACTTCGGAAATGGGGTAGATATTCATGACGAATGTCCAAACAACTATCAGAACATAGGTCAAGGCATCTCAAGCTGATCGAGGTATCGGAGGACCGATGGTCCAACAACATCAGAATGAAGATCAAGGTATCTCACAACCGATCGAGGCATCAAAGGATCGAGGATCCAAAAAACTATCAGAACAGAGATCGAGACATCTCATTATCGATTGAGACATCAGAGGATCGAGGATCCTCTACACATCATAACTGAGATCGAGGTATCTCACAACCGAATAAGTCATCGGAGGATCAAAGATCCAACAAATATTAGAGCGGATATCGAGGCATCTCACAATCGTCAATATATCGGGGGACCAAATGCTCCAACAAACATCAGAGCGGAGATCGAGGTATCTCAAATCGATCGAGGCATCAAGGATCGAGGGTCCAACAACTATCACAATAGAGATCGAGGCATCTCAAATCGATCGAGACATCAAAAGATCGATGGTCCAACAACCATGACAGCAGAGATCGAGGCATCTCTCAACTTTCACAGCCACTGAGGGGCCCGATCGTCCATTTTCACCTCAACTGGTCAAGACATTGGAGGGCCCGAGTGCCCATCTTCATATTCATACCGATCGATGCATCAACAGACCTGAGGGTTCATCAACCAACCACATAACAACAAACAAACAAACCGCCATAGAGCAAGGTAAGTCTGGCGACGCCAAGCGACCCATATAAGTAAAAATATATATATGACTTTGATAGTCTTGTCACTACCACACACTACAAACCTAAAAAAATTGGGGGCGACTGTAGACACTTATTTTTATACATAGCCCGACGATAAGTCTCTTATGGGAGCGCACTTGAAAAATTTGGGAAGATTGCAAGGTTTAATACTGGAAGAGAAAGAAACCCCACAAAAACCCAAAAGTAAGGGTTCTGGCCGGACATAGAGTATAAACAAAGATGTCCGGCCGGATATTCCCTATGTCAGGCCGGATATATATCACGTTTTCAGTTTTACTGAAGGATTCGATCACTTTCATTCTTTAGCCAATTTCCATAAAGCCAAAACATTTTCCTTAACAAATGAAACATTTCTTTGTTAGTCCAAACCCTACACACTATAAAAGAGCATAAAAAACACATAAAATGGGACTTTTTGGGAGGACCAATTCTTGAAAACGTGAAAACCAAACACAAAAAACAGTAACTAAAATTCCATATCTACAACAAGATCGAGAACCAAACCGAGCATTCAGAGGATTTCTCAGAGCCAAGATACACATTAATGTAAGACTTACGGGCCCAAAGCCTTTTACTTTCATGTTTTAGTTTACTGAACTGACACCGTATATCCGACCAGACATCCTCTATGTGTTAGGATTAGTACTCAGAGTGCCAATCCGGATCGTATTTATGTCTCATGAATACGAACAATTCATTTTTCCATAATTTACTTACTTAATGGTTGCACCTCTTATTTTTATATACATATTCGATCTAATTACGATTTGATTGAAACTAAATCTGATTCAGTGATATATATATATATATATATATATATATATATATATATATATATATATATATATATATATATATATATATATATTAGACAAAGACCCCGTGATTTACAACGTAGTGCGCAGTTACAACGTAGTTTGTAATTGACATTGGGAAGTATCACTATAAGTTGTATATTCTCAAAAAAAGTTCTTGGTCAAGATCTACTAACATATGTCAGTTAGTAAAATCCGCTGAGACCAGTACATGTCGTATATCGTGACTTGGTCCGATGGTTTATCCCAATGAACCATGAGTCTCGGGAGACTCGTATAGACGTGTAGGTGTTTATTTGATAAATACTGAACGACTCACCGAAGATTTCCTAATAGATGATACACCAATGTCAATATGAATATTCTCGAGTCGAGTAGCATATTGGTCTTTTTACTTGAGATACCACTATGGATATATGAGACATCCTCCACACTTTGATGGTAGTCACGTCATCGATCTATTTAGATCAGACCTCCGCATGCTCGTTGGGTGTGGATTGATGCTCATGATATCCTGTGAGTATCAGACATAATATGTTAGTCCTGTGTACAAAGCATATGTATCTTGCACATGTTTGGGATCTAGTAAATCCATAGCCGTGGTATACTTCGGAAGCGAGTCTCGAGTGTTATTTAGAGATTGTAAATTTGAAAGTCGACTATATTATACCTTAGGGATTTAACGTTCTTATCTATATCCCCGGTATAATATTGATAGCCTGTGACGGAGAGATTATACGTATGCGATGACCTCGACTTGCATAGTTTAGCGAGATTATCCGTGGTCGTCATAATTCATGAGTGTGTGAATTATGGACACGAAATTGGATTCTGTGACGTATAATCCTAAACTTAGAGAGTCTCACAATATGAAGTGTACTCGTTGAGCATTTGAGCAACGTGTTATAAATAATATAGATTATTAATAATACTTTATCGGATTAAATAAGTTAATTCGAATCGTTTAACCGTTAAATGAAAATAACATGCATTATGGGATTATGGTCATTTAATAATTAATATGTATTTGTATTTGATATAAAATTTGATTTGATACATATTAATTAATTGTCAAATGAGATTTTGACATATGTCATTAATATATGTATTTGTTATTTAGTGTAAATTAAAAGACATATATATTAATAATTATATTAATTAATTATTTAGATATTGAAATGTTAAATATTTAGATAATTAAATAATATTAATATTACATAATTGTTATGTAATATGTTTAATTATTATTGGTTACTAATAATATTAAACTTTAAGGTTAAAGTATTCAATTTGCATTTGTCTACTTCAACTTTATATTTAATTAGATTAATATCCATTTGTAATAATTGTTATTACATATGTTTATTTATTATTGGTAACAAATGACATGATTTTTAAGCTTGAAGTGTTCAAATTAAACAAGTAACCTTATGCTTTAATTAAATGAACCAAATTGACCATTTTGCCCCCCATTCACGTCCAAGCCATATATAAAATGAAGATGTTTTTTTTTTCTTTTTGTTGGCTAATGTTAACCCTAGCCTCCAAATATCATAAAAAGCTCTCCAAGTATTTTAGAGAAGAAAATTCCTACAAGAATAAAAGCTAAAGGAGCTTAAGGAAGATTAAGGTAATCTTTTATTTTCTTTAGCTTGGAAAAATTATTTTGTTGTTCTTGCTTGAATTTTATGTTGTAGATATTCTAACAAAAGTTGTAGAGGTTCTTAACACTCTAAAGTTTGGGGCTTTTTGATTTGGGTGATGGATTTGGAGGCTAAATGCATGTGTGAAGTAAGATTGAGTAATATTAGTATAATATTAGTTCAATTTTTTCATATGATGTCTTGTTGCCATTCTAGAGTGTTATGACCACTATTATTACTCCTAGAGTTGTTCTTGAGTTCTTCATTGGTGGTGGCTTTGATTGGTGTAAATATCAATATGATTAATGTTGAGAAAATTGGATTTAAAGCATGAAAAATGATATTTTTGGCACCCGAATCAGATCTGGAAATTTTGAAATTTTGGTGATGAAAAATATGTTATTTAAATGTATTGGATATGTATTGGGAATTGGAATAATTGACGGAAATTATTTCGGAGTGAAAATAAGTGAAAACGGCGTTACCGGGTGAGTTTCGGTCTTACCGGGTGACGACTGTCCAAACAACGAATTGGTCACTGTTTGGGCAGACCAAGAACTGCCCAAGTACTATTGGGGATGACCTGGACAACCCCCATGTGTATTGGTTGGTCGGTTCGGGCAAAAACGTGTTTTATGCCATTTTGCGGAAAAATATTTTCGTAAAAATTTTGCAATATTTTCTAAATTATTCATATTGTTATTTGATAACAAATATAATATGTTTAGGTGAAATATGAATGAATTATTCATATTGGATATTGAATAATTTATTCGGTAAGTTTAAAATTATTTTAAAGTTACGATTTCGCCCGAACAACGTTTCTACTGCGCCTTTGAGAAAACCCCATAAATTCCGGCCGGACATATATTCATCATACAGAACATTCGGCCGTACAAACAAGCAACATCCGATCGCGTACACTTACTTCCCTAAGGTATAGGATGGAAACCGGGACATAAATTTCATAGGCAATTCCGAATGGACGGTAATATGGTCTGCACTCGGGATACAACTCCACATACCTCTTAGAAATGGTTACGCGTGTCATTATTTATTTCTTTATCATTAATACTGTTATATGAACATTCTGTATGTCTTATCATTGTCTTGCTATTAACGCTATGCATGATTATGCACTTTATGGTTATTGGTTTCAAGCATTCCATGACATATCCATGTTATTTGATCTCATGCATACTTCTGCGTTCTGGACTTTCTAGTTTACGAGGACATCTAGCATGTCCGACCATACATAGAATGCTAATATACATATCCGGCCATATCCAAGCTATCTCCGATCGAGTTTGTTTTATTCGTTATTTATTCTGCTTTATTATTGCTTTCATGAGTGCTTGGCTGCTTCATGAAATATAAACTACCTTGTGTGATTATATGCAATATAAATTGTTCTTGTGTGATTTATACATTTAAAGATATGTGGATCATCTTTTAAGCGTGGATATTATACTCGCATCAATAAGGGACCATTCCGAATCCAAACGGGTTTAAGATCAGACCTTACGAGGGGTGTAATGCGACCTTAAATCATTCTCAGTGTCTTATACTAGGTGGCGACTCATTCATTCTATGGTTAGTCCTCTGCGAACTAATCCGTAATCTCTACGAGCTATGAGCTCAACAGTGTAGTGATCGCCCATTTCATAGGCATAACTGTAAGCCCTACTTCGCTCCTACACATGCTAAGTATCGGTAAGTGTCCAAAACTTTGAATTGCTGATTCATTGTTTAACTAAAACCCTAGGTTAGCTTAAACTCTCTGAAACTCTCAATCTCGACTATGAATTCATTGAATGGTTGTCTTAAAGTATAAATTGCATGTTGATTCATTGAATTGATTTTGAAATGTGGAGTTGGAGATTGTTGATGGTGTTTTTTGTAACAAGTATCTTGAACAGTACGACAAGGGTAGAGATGGATTTTCCCCCTTTTAAAAGGACAGATGTTCAAAAGGTAATGGTTACTCATCGACTGGGCATGGTGTTCGGACCTGGTTTCCCAGATCTGGCCGACCAGAGGACGCAATATGATTCAAGTCTCAGAGACCGACAACATCAGAGCCGAGACCAACCACTTTAGCCCGGTAACTCTCTTCGGTACCCTCTGTCCCCCTGGATCGGGATGATTAGCTCGGATATGTTAGGTCAGGTCGGGGTAGCTTGGGTAGTTCTGCAGATCATTTGGCCGACCTCTTGACGACCGACATGTGATTGAGGTAGCTTGGACTTTTCCTTCTAACATGTATCACCACTTGAGATCTTTACAGGCTGGCATCATTATTGTTGAGTGTGACAGTGTATAAACATAGTGATGTGACAGGCAGATAAATGGCAGTTGTTCGACCTGCCAGATCAGCGGTTTCTTAGCCCCGATGTTCCTCTTCAAGTGGAAGGCAAACTAGTCGGCCAGGGGCACGAGGTCGGCATCCATGAGTGCCTCTTTTGATCAGTGCGGTGGCCACCCTGAATGAGAGGCAAAGAGAAATACCTCAATGAGAACCACAAGAACCGCTGGTTCTTGACCGAACTCCAGAGTTGTTCAGAGATGCTTATGGAGCGTTCGGCGTAAAGGGACCCTGTTAGCGCGGTTGAGAGTTTTTAGAATCAAGCTCAGATTAGAAGATGTGATCAGACTACAAGACAAGAACCATAAATGATTGTAAAAGCCTCTCTTAAAATGACCCACAAATTAGACTTTCTCTTTTGAATTAAAAAAATTGTCCACTTTACTTGTTTATTAATTGAATGCGAAAGCCATATTCAATATTCTTGGGATGTGCTCGATGCGAATGGGTGATCGGTAGCTAGGAAGGGCACCAAGCCTGTGGCACGCTAATCCCGGGTGTCATTATTAAACCCCTGGGTGGAAGTGTTTCGACCTGGCTCCCTTCACCTTTGAGGATCCAGAACGCATCAAGGGATGTAGTGCATGTGGGAAAAGCGCGAACCCCTCGTGGCACGCCAGTCCCGGGTGTCATTATCAAACCCCCGATGCAGCAACGTTAAAACCCCATGACTTGTATTTTTGAGGAACCACCTCGAGATGGCGAACATGGGGAGGTTTCTTCCCCCGTGAGTTATTTGTCTAACCAATCTCATGTACCACCTCGGGATATCGAACACGGGGAGGTTTCTTTCCCCGTGAGTTATCTGCCTAACCGATCTCATGTACCACCTCGGGATGGCAAACACAGGGAGGTTTCTTCCCCCGTGAGTTATCTGCCTAACCGATCTCATGTACCACCTCAGGATGGCGAACACATGTAGGTTTCTTCCCCCGTGAGTTATCTGCCTAACCGCGTCAGATCAGGAGAAGCATAACATGGGGAGGTTTCTGCCCTCATAGCGTTTGCAGAGTCCAGAGCCACCCAGCATGAGGAGGTTTCTACCCTCATGGCTTTGGCCGCTCACCGATCCGTAGCCCGACTAGTCGGGACGCTGAATTGTAAGGTTCAGAATTGTGGTTTGGGAGGCACCAGGTAGGACGCTGCCTCGGGGCACCCAAATTGTTATCTTTATGTGTCTGTGTGGAGTATCTGCTAAGTCACCTCCAATGTACTAACCTTGTCATGTTTCCACCTTTTTGTTTTTTCCGATGTCCGATAAAAGGGACGCCTGTGCCAGGATCCGCGGAGCCTCAGAGGTTGAAGTTCTTCCATCGTGATTAAGTCCCATTTATTCCACTAGCTCGAGGCTGGATTCGTTCTGTCGATGCTATCTGTTCCACCAGCTCGGGGCTGGATTCGTTCTGCTGATGCTATTTGTTCCACCAGCTCGGGGCTGGATTCATTCCACCGATGCTATCTGTTCCACCAAGCTCGGGGTTGGATTCGTTCCGCCGATGCTATCTGTTCCACCAAGCTCGGGGTTGGATTCGTTCCGCCGATGCTATTTGTTCCACCTGCTCGGGGCTGGAATTCGTTCCGCCGATGCTATCTGTTCCACCAGCTCGGGGCTAGATTCGTTCTGCCAATACTATTTGTTCCACCAGCTCGGGGCTGGATTCGTTCCCCCGATGCTGTTTTTTCCACCACCTCGGGGTCGGGCTACATCCCACCAAGAGGTTCATCATCGGCATGGGGACGGAGCATTCCCCTATGGCCGGATTCTCTTTAGTTTGGGGAGGTAACATTCCCTTGGAGCCGAGTGATTTTCTACCTCGGTGTCGGGTTACGTCCCACCCAGAGGTTCATCATTGGCATAGAGACATAGCATTCCCCATAGCCGGATTCTCTTTGGTATGGGGAGGTAATATTCCCTCGGAGCCAAGTGATTTTCCAGCTCGGGGTTGGATTACGTCCCACCGAGTGGATCATCTTCGGCATGGGGACAGAGCATCCCCCATGACCGGATTCTCTTTGGTCCTGGGAGGTAACATTCCCTCGGAGCCAAGTGATTTTCCAGCTCGGGGTTGGGTTACGTCCCACCGAGTGGATCATCGTCGGCATAGGGACAAAACATTCCCCCATGGCCGGATTCTCTTCGGTCCGGGGAGGTAACATCCCCTCGGAGCCAAATGTTATGTTAGCTCGGGGTTGGGTTACGTCCCACCGAGTGCATCATCATCGGCATGGGGACAGAGTATTCCCCTCATGACCAGATTTGAATTGGTCGGGATCGAGACTTCCACTCACAGATACAGTATGAAGAACGGGTTATGAAGTTAAAATTGGAAGTTATGCTAAGTATGAGAGAGAAGAAGTGAAGCATTCAAAGATTAATAAGAGAAAGGAAATTGTAAATGTTATTACAAAAACAGAAGTGTATTGTTTATTACACAGGGCCCCTTAGGGTCACCCTCATTCATCAGCCTGCACAAGGGTAACCGGTTCTTCTTGATTGGGTCCGGGTGGTAAGATCTCTGGTACAGGCTCGGCAAGAGGAATCTTAGCTTCGGTTTGGGGGGCATGAGGGGCCTCGACTTCTTCTGTTTTAGGCACTTCGGGGGCAGGGACATGAGCCTCAATTGTAACTCCTCAGGAACTGGGGACATGGGCATGACATATATGGTTCGGGGTCCTGGATCTGCTCCGAAGGCAGGGCAAGTAGTTCGCGAGCTTCATCCTCCGAAAGCTCCCATCTTCAGAATTGGATGGCAACGTGGACGGGTCCCATGTCCACCCCGGGCATCACCATTGGAATAATTTTAGCGCAGTCACTGACCCCTTCAAGCTTGGCGTTCTCCAAATCATCCTCCAACTGGGCCTCTCGGTTTTTCAGCTCTTCTTGAGCCTAATCTCTCTCTCTGATCGCCACTTTGAGCTTGGAATCTGAGTTCGCTGCCTCCCACCTCAGAATTTTGGCTTCCTCCTCAGTGGCCTCCATATTCTTCTTGGCAAGGGTGGAGGCGTTGCAGAGGGAATCATTCAGCGCAGTAGCCTCGACCACGACCTGATTGTGTTAGTATCCTAGACATGCCAAAGATCTCTAAATATTGATTCGTGTGTGAATATATCAAGAAAGTTTGCGGAAAAAACTTACATTGATAGGTTGAAGTTCAAAACTTTTTCCTTGGATGTAGAAGCTCCAAGCCCTCATTTTGAGTTCCAAACTCTTGGGTGAGTTTCCCTATCACCTTTCTTTGACTCTCAAAGTGCTAGATTTGTCCAAAAAATGAATCAAAAATTTCTCTCCAAGAGAAATGATGAATCAGAAAAGAGAGTGGTGAGGAAGAGAGTGAATAGTTGCTTTAAAAAAAGTGTGTGTGTTGTGTGTTAAAAGTTGTAATAAATACTAGCCAACTACATCCATCACTAATAGTGACATGTGATGTAAGTTGTGGGTCCCAATTATTTATGAATTCCAAATTCAAGTTGGCTTACACAACACACTTTGGGCCCGGTTTGTTTAATCCGACTAAATGTATTTTTTCATCGTTAAATAATTAAATCCAATTTAATTAAATAATAATGCATCGTAAAATTATTACGAAAGTCGCTTATGAATTAATTCCAAATTAATTCGTTCGCTTGAATTAAAATCCAATTTTAATTCCAAATTGAAATCCAATTTCAATTAATATATCCGATATATTATTTTAGCCCAATTAAATAAATTAAATAGTAAAATTCAATTTAACTATTAAATTTACTTTGCCGATTAATTCCAAATTAATCGCATTCTCTCTTCTAGTCGAATTAATCCCAGATTAATTCTTGCCGTAATTAATCTCAGATTAATTCTTGGCGTAATTAATCCTAGATTAATTTTCTCTCTCATAATTAATCCCAGATTAATTCTGTTCGAGTCAAATGTCATCGGTTAATCTTTGGGAAGCGACCCAAGAGATCCCTGGATATGTTGGTAGTAAATACGGTTGTCGGACTATCCGACACGTGCGTACCCCGTACCACGTTCTCACCGATTTACAAGACATGGTTGGCTTCTAGAAAAGCACTGTATCTACCCAATTATCCAGAAATATTCAACATGGAATATATAATCTGTATCAGGCGTAGTATACAAATGTATTGCGTAATGCGATCTAGTATCAGATGTCACATGCTAGGCCTGAGACTGGAATTGTGTCTGCCCCGTACGAAGCATATATCAGATCACTAGCAACTAGTCTATGTAATCGGATAATCATGACCTAGTCATACTATCCCGATAGCTGCAGCATTTAAGAATACTAGTTTTGTATCCCTGCGTGATCATCGTTTCCGTATGACTGAAGTGATACTTCCATCTTGACATCACACCCAATACACTATGATTCTCAGTATACCCAGAAGAGGCGTACACAGAACCTGTTACAGCTCCGGATGACCAAAACCAAAGTATACTGATTGTCGCAAGTATTAGTGATGCAAGTCTCAAGTTAAGACCACATACACCTATCCTGATTCGGATTCCCATAGACACATAGTCATACTATCAATGGGACTCCGATGGGTCTATCCAGAGCGAAGCTGTTCCCGGTCCAACGGCTAATCGAACCTCGTATCACACTTGCATAAATATCCAATACTTAAATATATGAGAACTATGTCGTTAATCTTCCATAACGTGCACAAGTGTAATACTAGTCTATTCCGCATTATCGATGTCCAGTCTCGATAATACTACGACTAGGGATATTTAATGAGTAAACCGTTCGTGGATTAATACTGTCTCATATCTTATTAATTCAGAACTAATCATAAGGACTTTTATCTTTTATATATCCAAGTAATCCAATTACAAAATGATAAAAGAGCAATTTCCTTTGTCACATAGTTAATTTGTACAAAAACACCATGTCTTTTACAAATAGTGATGCTATGAGTCATAATTGTCCAACAATTTGAACGTTCGGATTTCTCTCTCTTTTCTGGCAAGCTCGGCCACGACCTGTTTCAGGTCTTCCTCATTCTTGGCTAGCTCAGCCTCCCGCTCCGTAATCTGAGTTTGAAGCCTCTGCACTTGGCCCCTCTCGGACAGAAGACTCATCAGCAAATCCTTATTCCGAGCCATCACATAGCTCGCCTGCAAGAAAGAAAGAAAAAGTCAGAAGTCATCAAGTAAAAACATGGAACAGAAACAAAGAAGAATGCTTACCTCGGTAATTCGGGCAGAGGATTTGGAAATCACTTCCTCGGGTAGATGTCCTCAAATTTTGGGATCCGCTCGGGGGCACTGTTTCGGCCAGTAAATTGAACGTAGGCACCAGATGGGATGTCATATCCCGAACCCTCTCACTAAGGTCATCCACCCCCAGCACTATCCCTCCCTTCCCGGTCTTGGGAGGAGCATCAGCAGTTCACCTCTCTCTCTGAGCAGCAGACTTCCTGGTAATAGGCTGCTCTTATTCTTCTTCCTCCTCGAGCTCGACTACTTATTCTCCGAGCACACGACGTCGTTTGCTCACGGGCCTGGATGAGGCAGGCGATGGTCGAATCATTGGACTCCATGCCGTCATTGTGGGAGAAGATGTCGTCGTTTGCTCTCCAAGGCCCGCCCAATGCCATATTACATGCAGGCCGGCCAGTATCATCCAGCTGTTCAGGTTTAATTGGCAAGAGGAATTTCCATCATGGCCAGCATCCTCGCAAAATACGACTGGATGGGCAGCCGCAGACCGCACTCGAAGAAAGAAGGGAGAAGGGCCACAGAGCCAGATTCGGGCTGACTTGCGTGTTAGGCAAGGCCCAGGACCTCAAGTGCTATGTCGATGGGGATCTCATACTGGAGGCGGAGTATGCCCAAAGCATCTTCCGTGATGGTGGAAGACCGGTCCATGTCCAATGAGGACTAGTCTATTCACTCGATTCAGGGTCTTTCCGGGGAATTCGGTGGTGGTATGTATCATTTTCTTCTTGGGAAGAGGTTGGAGTGGTATCTAACTCCTCTAGGTTGGCTGTCCCCGAGCTGGAGGAAGCTTCTTCAGCACGAGGAGGTTGAGAATTTGAGGGCTGGGCTGATGACGATTCGGCGTTAGACATTTCTAGCAATAGAAGGGTCCGAAAAGGGCCATTAGTGATCAGTTTTTGGGCACCGTAGACTCAAGAGATACTCAAACTTTCGAGGACTAAGGCCTAAAGTCACTGAACGTCCTAGCAATAGCCACAAACAATAAGTCTCTTCCTAAAGCATCAAACCAAACACACGACAGACAACATGCATAGAAAACCCAAAACCCACACACCCCAACCCACAACCCATCACTCGACCCAGAAATACATGCATCTAACATCACCTACACAGCCCAAAACAAACATTTGCAACACAAAGCAAGAGGGTAGACATGCTAGAAAAATGAGCAGGCAAGAACAAATACACAATCATTCGCAAGCAGCAGATGATCACCGAGAGTTTCAATAATTTAAAACAAGGGGGTTGAACAAAAAGCTTACTTGGTTCGAGAAGATGTATCGGCGGTTGGTCTGGTCGGTCTTGAAGTTTGCTGGTCTCAGGCAATGAAGAAGGAATCTCTTGCACTTTGGAAGTTCTGGTTTTCGTAAAAGAGAGAAAAATGTATTACTTCCCGTTTCTGTAGACAGCTCGGGGTATTTTTGGCCGTTGGATCAGAGAGAGGCTTCAGATGTGCTCCGCGTGATATGATACATGGAGCATCAATAAAATAAGCCTCGAAGTATAGATCCAAGCATCCAAGGATGAAGCCTAATAATCCACTCAAGTTATTTGGCAATGAAGGGGTCGAAAATATACAAGCAAAGGCCTCATAGATGGGGTTAATGTTAGTGTTTATTTTAAAGTGGGTCGACTGTTAGGGACCTTAGGTTTTAATATTGGTGTTTATTCTAGAGTGGGCCAAATGTTAGGGGACCATGATTTTATTTGTAATAAGGATTATTACCTAGGGTTATTTCTGGTTTTTTAACATATTACAATTAGGGTTTCCATTGTACTATTTAAACAAGCTTTTCATTAATAAAATGGATGAATGTTTGAACCTAAAAATTAATATTGCCGTCAAGCACATTGGTGGTGAGGCCGTGATGGCTAACCATGGAAGATTGGATTCTCTTCAAAAACTTATCAAATGGGTTACTGTTCTTTGTGGCATTTCAAGCAATTAGGGGTTCGTGAGGCTTTGTTCTTCACGGGTTTTTGACCGGCGTAAACACACACGTATAACGCAAGCGCACGTATAGTTCAAGTAGTATAAAAATATAGATCCCACAAGGACTTAATTCCCACTGTTGTTATTAATTATTGAATCTATTTATTTACAAATATCTAATTGAGGGTGAAGAGAATGATTGCTTGATTGATTTGGTTGATTGTAGTTTTGCAAAAATAAATAAATAAATAAATAAACAAAAGAAAATACTAAGGAAAATAACAAAAGACACAAAGATCTAGGGTTGTGAATCATTCTAATATCTTTTAAAAGATGAAGTGTTTATTTTATGTTTGTGTAATAAATCAGTTTACTAACTGGAACACGAAATTATGCAAAAGCCTCTGTCGATGGTCAGACGCAAATACCCAGTTTAACCCAATTGAACCATATATTTATGTCAACCAAATTATCTGGATTCATTAAGTTTAAGTTCCAATTATGGCTACCCCCGCCTGACAGGTATATGTCTATCCTGTAAGGAAATCTATTAAAGGGTTATCTATCCTCAAGGAAGATCGTGGGCTATTAAGTCTAAGGCTGAAACCTAAAATCCCTATGCCTAGTTCATTTTAGATTTACCAGATCAATCTTATTGGTGATCAGACAACAAGAAGTATTAAGCTTAAGACTTAATAAGTAAACCTTTAACTTACCCAAACTATAAAATAACCCCTTATAAACCGGTGATATTAGAATTCATCACAACCCCAGATAACTAACACATAACTAGGGCTAGTAAAAACTTAAAAGTAAAAGACATAAAATAAAAATGCTGAAAAGTAAAAGACATAAAGTAAAAGCTGAAAAGTAAATTGCTGAAAAGTAAATGACGGAAAGTAAATGATGAAATTAATTACTGAAAATTAAATGCTGAAAAGTAAATGCTGAAAGTAAATTACTGAAAAGTAAATGCTGAAAGTAAATTACTGAAAAGTAAATGCTGAAAGTAAATTGCTGAAAATTAAATAAAGTAAAAGTACAATAAAAGAAAATGCTGAGGTAAAAAGATCCACTTTTATTACTTCTATTTTATATATCTCCCTTAATATAATATATTGACTTTGCATGATAATTACCAACCAGCCATATAGGCGGTATCCAGATTAAGTCAAATTAATAATTAATTACCAACCGACCAATCAGACGGTATCCAGTTTAGTCAGGTTAAAACCAATTTAAATAATTACCAACCGACCAATATGGCAGTATCCTCGTTAAGTCAGGTTTTAACTAGTTTATATATTATAATTAAGGGAGATTAATCTAAATATTAGTAATAAAAGTTTTACATTTTACCCCAGCAAAGGGGAGTTACCTCCTCATTACTGAAAAGTAAAAACTGAAAATTAAATGAAGAAAAGTAATGTGCGTAAAAGTAAATTGCGAAAAGTAAAAACTGAAAAGTAAAGAAAAGAAAGTGCGAAAGCAGAAATTAATTACTAAAAGCTATAAATAAACAAACAAGATACAATCTTCTTAGTATTCTTAAGGAATTCCTTAGAAGAAAGTATGAATTTTACAAATGAAATGACTTGGTATTTATAGGCAAAATTTTGCCTCCATCAAATCATCCACCAAATAAATTATTAATTGCTCCACTAATTGCTCCACCAAATCCATTATTAATTGCTCCACTAATATCTTATCATGTTTGGTGATGATTTGATAATTTTTATAATTTATTTATTTATTTTGAAAATGATTGAAAGTGACTTTAATAATTACACACACACACTTCTGGATGGTTCATCAATTTCGGGCATGAAATCTTCAGAATTCGAAATTATTTTGTCTTTCAAAGTTGTAGATCTTTGAGTCTTCTTTAATCTGGAACTTGAATCAGCTCAATCTAATACTGGAATTTCCAAAACTGCACTTCGTTAAAACGCCCTTTCAAGTTTCCAATCTCCAAAATTAATATGTCAAGTCCAATTTTTGCCCTTATTTGACCCATATTTCGTCCTAAATGATTTCATTAAGTCCCAATATTATTTTATCTGCAAAATAAACTAAAACATATCAAAACGTTCATCAAACCCGAGAAACTAAACAAAATATTAAGTTAAAGGGGCGGTAAATATTGATATATTTTCCGCTCATCAGTTTCTAATCTCCAAACCTCGTTATGCTTTCATGGGCGCTCATAACAATCTTTTGTGGGTTTCACGGGCTTTGTTCCCGCGTGGTTCACAGGAGTTGCGTGGATAACAATCTCTTGTGGGTTTGTCTCGCTTTGCTCCAAGCAGGTTTTCATCAGTTGGTATCAGGAGCAAAGGTTCCAAGGTCAGATTTTATCCTTTTATTTTCTTTGTGTTTTGTTCATTAAAAAAAAATAAAAACAAAAAAAAAGTTTCGTCTTTTGTTTCCATTCAGTTTTGCTTCTTGTTTTTATCTTGTCTTGTTTCCATCGGTCTTTTCTTCTTGCGTTTTGTTATTGCCTTGTTTCAATTCAGTCATTGTCTTAATTTTATATCTTTACACAATTTTCTTGTATTCTTGAGTCATTAGAGTAAAAAAAATAATCAAAAAAAAAAAAAAATCGGTTTCATTGTCCAGAAATTTTTCAGCCGCGCACCAAATTTTGAACAGCCATATCTTTTAATCCCGAAAGAGCTACGAGACCCATAATATATCAATTTATAAGTACTCAAGGAGAGGAATTCGATAGTGGTTGGCCGAACTCTGTCCGTTAATATTTCGAGTCTCAAAATATCTTTCAAACATTAGTTACGAATTCTGTCTAGTTTCAATTTAGTTTGTGTTCTTGTTTTGCTTTTGGTGTTTTTTTTAGTTTGTTTCTTTGTGTTTATTTTCGTATTCTTAGTGATTCTTTGAGTCTTCAATCATTATTGGATTCAAAAATTTCAAAAAAAAAGAAGAAAAAAATGTGGGCTGTGGAAAAAAAAAACACAAATCATGCGCCACAAAAAAAGAACAGAAAGACAAATCAGATTTGGTTAGAGATAGAGTGTTTGGACATTACAAATTGACCTTAAAGATTCAAGGATGAATCTTCTTAAAGAAGGGGAGAATGATATGATACAGGGAACATCAAGAAAACAAGCCTCGAAGTATGGATCCAAGCATCCAATGATGAAGCCTAATAATCCACTCAAGTTATTTGGCAATGAATGGGTCGAAAATATACAAGCAAAGGCCTCCTAGATAGGGGTTAATGTTAGTGTTTATTTTAGAGTGAGCCGACTGTTAGGGGCCATAGGTTTTAATATTGGTGTTTATTCTAGAGTGGGCCAAATGTTAGGGGCCCATGATTTTATTTGTAATAAGGATTATTACCTAGGGTTATTTCTGGTTTTTTAACATATTAAAATTAGGGTTTCTATTGTACTATTTAAACAAGCTTTTCATTAATAAAATGGATGAATGTTTGAACGTAAAATTAATATTGCCGTCAGACACATTGGTGGTGAGGCCGTGATGGCTAACCATGGAAGAGTGGATTCTCTTCAAAAACTTATCAAAGGGGTTGCTATCCTTTGTGGCGTTTCAAGCAATTAGGGGTTCGTGAGACTTTGTTCTTCACGGGTTTCTAATCTCCAAATCTCGTTATGCTTTCTTGGGCGCTCATAACAATCTTTTTTTGGTTTCACGGGCTTTGTTCCGGCATGGTTCACAGGAGTTGCGTGGCTAACAATCTCTTGTGGGTTTGTCTGGTTTTGCTCCAGGCAGGTTTTCATCACCGCGTGTCGCCTTCAGTCTCCATCTGCTCAGATTGCGATGAACGGTTGAGATTGGAAACTTTTTGGCTGCCCGTTGAACGGTTGATTGTCTTGGTTTTTGGTGGGACGGTCACAGATGCTTGACAAATGTCGCGTCCAGATTAAACCCTAGAGATGATTTGATGGGCATTTAAGAGGATATGATGGCTTACGGTCTCCGAGGGGCGGCTATCAGAATGGTAAATGAGGTATTTGGTTCAAGTTAGGGAATCATTCGCAAGGACGTTGCAGTCCTTGGTGACCGAGCATTTTACTCTATGGCTCCCACAGCCGACCGCCCACTGGCTGATTATCACACTTCTGATTTTGTAGTTTCTGGTACCAACTCGTACACTCGTTGAAACCGAGAATTAGGGGACAAATGTTGATGATATTTTTGTAACAAGTATCTTGAACAGTACGTCAAGGGTAGAGATGGATTTTCCCCTTTTTGAAAGGGCGGATGTTTAAAAGGTAATGGTTACTCCTCGACCGGGCATGATGTTTGGACTTGGTTTCCCAGAATCTGGCCGACCAGAGGACGCAGTATGATTCAAGTCTCAGAGACCGACAACATCAGAGCCGAGACCGACCACTTTAGCCCGGTAGCTCGATTCGGTACCCTCTTTCCCCCTGGATCGGGATGATTAGCTCGGATATGTTAGGTCAGGTCGGGGTAGCTTGGGTAGTTCGGCAGATCATTTGGCCGACCTCTTGACGACCGACATGTGATCGGGGTAGCTTGGACTTTTCCCTCTGACATGTATCACCACTTGAGATCTTTACAGGCTGACATCATTATTGTTGAGTGTGGCAGTGTATAAACAGAGTGATGTGACAGGCAGGCAGATGGCATGTTTGCTTTCGGCAAGGCAGTCTTGGGGCAGAGAGCCCGTCAATCAGCTGGAGATTCACGTGGGTGACATCATGGAGATATGAGAATAATGCTATTTTTCTCTTAGTATATAATGGGAAGTTAGTCTTATTTGTAGGGGGATAGCGAAAATTGTAACAAAGAAACAACTACTTGTAAAAGAGTGAAACAAAAACAGCTCGGTTTTCTTTAGACCCTCCTGAAAAACAGGTCGGCCGAGCTCGGTTTGATAATAAAAAGTCACACCCCACTTTGTGCCCGTGGACGTAGGTTGGATTAGCTCCGCCGAACCACGTAAACCCTCTTTGTCGATTTTGTGTTTGTCTTGTCTTTTGCTACATTTGCTTTTGGTCTCCCATAACCAAATAAATTCACGGTTGGAGGAGGATTGTCCCGGGAGCGGTATCCCGATATTGCCCCTGAAACGAAAATCACCCGTCAACAGAGATCTTAAGGTTGACAACAGTCTTTGGTAATTTTACGACTGAAGACGCCACTCGCAATGCCTTGATTCTGGTATGCATTTGTATCAGTTGACTACATTTTTTTGCACATATTTCAGTTTCTGTCTTCTTCAGGAACATATTCATGATCCATTTCCTATTTTTAATATGCAAAAGGATAGTGTGAGATCGCAGGGTATCCAGGTATTCCTGTGGCAGAGGGCAGCCCTGAGACTTTGAAATCAGGCAATCAAAAGGGACTCATCCTTTGCAAGAAAGGTGAAAAACAATGTTATACTTTGCATTGGGAAATGTCAATCCTACCGCTGAAGCGAATGTAAATGTTAGCTTTCCCAACATTTATGGTTTATACACCAAGCAATGTAAAAAGCTTCTCTAAATTGATTAAAAAAGGTTTTTCCCAGTGTTGTTATCTCTGTAAATTAGATTAATAAAACATAAGAGAACTATAAGTTTTGGTCTTTGAAGCAAAACTTGTCTTTGCAGATTTTGCACAAGTTGCTTTTAACCATATACTTGATACTCGGTGTTTCTTGTTTTGAAACACCGACATATAAATCCCCTTTAAGCTTTTTTGAAGTCAAATGTTCTCATTGCAGCAAAAGGAGTCAATTTATTTTTAAAAGGTTCCACTAAAATACAAAATGGTTACTGTAGTTTTGATTCACAATTTGTGAATTGGTTTTTTTGCTTGAACTAACAAAAACCAATTCACTGTTTCCTGAGAAGAAATATGATGCTAAAATTAAATGTCTAGAAGCAGTTGAAGAAGTGATTTTTACATCTGGGTTTGATTATAATGGAGAATGTTTAATTATTATTAGCCAAGATTTGAGGAAAGCATTATGAGTGTTGATAGTGGACTTGACGGTGACCATGAATTGGTTTTGAAAGTTTGGTTTGGGTAAGGATGATGCATAATTCTTTGTGAAAGAAATAGGATTCTGAACTGTTGTTAGTTTATCTAATAATTATAATGTGTGTGTGTTAGAATAGTACTGTGAAAATAGGAGTTTAAATTTTGCTCACACTAGTTTGATTTACTTTAGAATTTTTTTTTTTTGATTCTGATGCTAGCAATAAGTTTTCAATTTTGTAAGAGCTGCTACTATAAGCTTTCAATTTGTATGAGTTTTGTTCTTTGAGTTATTAAACTGTTTCTCTCTTTTTTTTTTTTTTTTTTTTTTTTTTTTTTTTTTTAATTTCATTGTAAGCTTTCTTATTTTATTTTTTAATTTCAGTATACTGCCAAAGAGTTCTTGATTTTTTTTTTTTTTTTTTAAATTTCAGTATACTGCGTACTTATTTTATTTTTATTTTTATCAATAACAATTCAACAATAAAAAGCGGTAGAGTTGGATGAGGTCTGAATTGAATGAATCAATTTTGTTCGTTCCATTATATAGATTAACAAATAGATGTGGTAACTATTTTTTAACAGTATTGTATTAAGATTAATTTTATTTTATTTTTTTTATTTTTTTCTCGTGTTTGACATGATTAGTGTTTTATTTTTATTAAAAATAGTAACAATGAATTTATTTTGGAATTTATTCATATATATATATTGTGGTATTAGTTTAATGTAATTAAATCCTACAAAAATCTAAAAATAAAAAATTGCCAAAAAAATAAAATTATTCTCATTTTCTGCCATTTTTATGACTGCAAACTGTCATTATTTATTGACATATGAATGTCATCGTTTAATGATTGTTAAATGTCAATAATTTATGATTAATATATTACGTTATTTAATGACTAACAACATAAAACAGTCATCGTTAGATGATAGAAAAAATAACAATCATAAATATTTATGATACATGGATCCGTGACTCTTTGAAAACTGTCATAAAATGGGCTTTATGACTGTTTTCAATTGTTATAAATCAACTTTTTTCTATTAGTGTTCACAAGTACTAAAGTGCAGATATTTGTATTTTTGAAACAACAAAATAATATATACATATATACATACATACATAAATCTTTTTTTTTTAATGTATAAACATCTTTTTTAATTGTCTTGATTGTATTATATTATCCTACACAACTGGGGAAATTTTTTTAGAGAATCTCTTGTTGACGGTTGATTTTGGTCTCAGGGCAATATGAGAATATCACTCCCGAGGTAATCCTCCTTCAATAGTGAATTTGTTTGGTTATGGGGGAAACCAAAAGCAAACTTAGTGGAAGGTAGACAATGCACCAATCAAACAAAGAGATCTAACGTGGTTCGGTGGATGTTTGTCCGACCTACGTCCACGGGCACAAACATGACTATATTTTTATTGCTGAAACTCGTAATTCTTCTGTCTTTTCACAAGTTTGATTATGATGATTTTTTACACACACTCTACCATTCTATTTATAATAATGAAGAAATCAGATTCCTCTTAGTATGAGGTTTCCTAGTTGAAACAATCTCCTGCTCCCTCAAGGAAACCTTTATCCAATCTATCTTTTATTTCCTTTACCCTACTAGGACTCTGACTCCTCAGTTTTCCTATGAAAGTAGGGTAACTTTATCTTCTGGAGCATATCCCGCCATGCTCCCGGTCTTCATGTGGTCGGTCATGTTAGTCTTTTGTATCGGGAGTGCTTCTGTCGACCTGATAAGTGCCTGGTCATCTTGAATTCAAGTGCTCGGTTGCCGATCATCAAGTGCTCGGTATCTTCGTGTTGTGGTCGGTCTTTTATTGTAAAACGCTCGGGCCCTTATTGCTGGCTTTTTTATGGGTCGGTTCGGTGTTAGTGATCTCACCCAAGAAGAGAATTACTCTTCTACCCTTGTCGTGCTGTTTTAAATATCATAGTGCCTGAAAACACCATCAACATCTGTCCCATAGTTCTCGGTTCCAACGAGTATACGAGTTGGTGCCGGGAACTATACAAAGATGGTGTGCTGGTTACTCTGCTGGTGGTCGATCCGGAGTTGATTTGAATTTTTCGTCGCCTCTTTTCAAGTACCTTTTCTTGAGACGCGCAACAGTCACGTCTATTTAAATGCCCATCAAATCACCTTTAGGATTTTTTCTTAATCTCGACACTTGTCAACCATCTGTCGGATTCCCGCCAAAAAGGAAGTGAATCGACCGTGTAGAGGCGTTTTTACAGTGTGCTGATCTCAACCGTTCGTTTGATTTTGGCAGACCTCTTTTGCAGTTGACATTTGGCGTCCATCCGGGTTTCTTTTCTCGATCCAACGGCAATGAGAGTCCCACTCATGACTATAAAAAGACGAGGCTTTTACTGTGCAGTCTTATTGGAAAATCTTTCTCTCCTTTCAGTGAATATTTCAACCGTGACTTACTTGACTCAGTACTCCTGGAGTTTTTTCAGCCGTACATTTTTCTTCTTTCTCCGCTGTGACCTGCGAATTTAGGGGACGAGCAGACCGTGCTGTGTAATCTTCAGTCTTTCGGAAAGAAACAAGTAAGTTTTCTGGACGACCTATCTCTTTTTGTGTGTTGTGAATCCTTTGTTAGCTTTGATGTTGCTAGGGAGTGACTTATGGCTTGTCGGATTTTGTTAGGGCATTTTAGAACCCACATGCTTAGCTTTCTAGGAATCCCTGAGTAGTTTTTAGAGTTTTAGCTATAGACTGACTTCCCCTTTCTTTTTGTTTTCCGGACGTCTAGGATGTCTAATGACAGTTCTCCCCTTGAAAACCCTGCTGGACCCTTGGCCCCTATTGCTGAAGAGCTTTCCTCTGGCTCGGGAGCACCCAGCGTGGAAGACCTTGATACTACCCCCACTCCTTCTGAGATCGAACATGATTCTTACCATCAAAGGGTTCCTCAGAAGGATCCGGAGCCCGATGACTTTGACGGCTCGGCTTTAGACATGGTTCGGCCTTCTAAGATAACCGAGGATGATCTGGCACTGCTTCGGCAACGATATGACATCCCGATAGACATTGCTCTTGAGGTCCCTCTTCCATGTGATCGTGCCAGTCAGCCTGACGAGGGTTCCGTGGCCCTTCTTCCAGCTTTTTTCGAATGCGGGCTCCGGTTGCCAATTCAACCCTATTTTGCCTGGATGCTGGCCGAGATGAAGATCGCCCCCTGTCAACTGAGTCTAAACAGTTGGAGGATTTTGGCCGGGTTATATGTAGCTTGGCATCGGGCGGGGCTTGGCGAACCCTCTTTTGGAGAAGTGAAGAGGTTATACCATTTGAAGGCCAACCCGAAGACTCACCATGGTTGGTACTGCCTTTCTGCTTACGACAGTTCATCAAA
This sequence comes from Zanthoxylum bungeanum, assembly GCA_019454045.1. NCBI lineage: Eukaryota > Viridiplantae > Streptophyta > Magnoliopsida > Sapindales > Rutaceae > Zanthoxylum > Zanthoxylum bungeanum. The sequence goes on along the minus strand of SKCR01017067.1, from coordinate 48,811 downwards.
CGTCGTCAAAAAACTCCCTGACTCCAATAAGAATTTTAAGGATCTTTGGTTCTGGGCCACTGGAGATTGGGGACGGACCTTTAGGTCGGATGAATGAGAGATCTTGGTTCCGGACATCTTTAGGGCGGGAGGTTAGGATATTAACCTTTAGCTTTTCTTCCCTTAGTTTTTTTTTATATTTGGATTCTTACCCATTTTCTTCTATTCTTCCTAGCCTGTTGGAGGGATGCTCCCAAAGTTTCCCATCAGGTCCGGAAGCTGGTATTCTGGGCTCGGCGGTATGCCGCTCATTGGAGGGAGTTGGTAAATGATGCGACATTTTTTGAGTCGGGACTTGTTCGGACCGTTCCTCCTAATGTCTCGGGTCGGATATGTAGATGCTTGTTGATTTTCTAGCCACTCCCCTTTTGATGTTGTCTCTCTTCTTCTCTTTTTAATTTTGTATGCTTTCGGTTCTGAACCTTGTTTTTGTCTTTGCTTTTTGTAGGTATGTCTAAGAGACCAAAGTACCTCAAGCGGTTGACCGGTGCCGAGAAGAAACCTAGCCTAGGTGGAGCTGGTACTTCTCTCGAAATGACCTGAATCTTCCGAGGATAGAAAGGGGTCGTGGAGGTAGAACGGCCGAGCTCTCAGGGTCTATCTTTATCTCCTCGGGTGCCCCCAATGGGTGCCCTCGTCCTGATAGCCCCCCAAGACCTCCAGGAGGAGGAAGCGTCGGTTTGAAGCTGTGGATACCCAATTGAGGCGGGAAATTGGAGGAGGAGGAGGCTCCGAGCAGAGAGACTCCAGTTCGGCAGGAGGGTCCTTCCAAGAAATTGAAGGGTGCTGTGGTTCTCGAGTTTGATGACCTTGGGAAGAATATCATGGAGGCTACTTCCCATTTGGTACCACCGCGGCTTTCAACGAGCGTGGCCGGGACTGTACCTCCTGAGAAGATTCCGAGGTTTGAGGACCTTTCGCCTGAGGAGGTGGCGTCGCAAAGTTGTGCTCCCAGTTGGCTCAGGTTATTTCTTTTTCTTCTCTTTTACATCCGAGGTGTCTTTCAGACTTAGTTTGAAACTGACTTCTTTTTCTTCTCGGCAGGAAAATTATTTGGCGGCCAAAAATAAGGACCTGTTCATAAGCCTTTTGTCTGAAGGCGGCCAAGCACAGAGGCTCCAGAACCGGCTTAGTGAAACGGAGGCCGAGCTGGCCCGGAAAGAAGAGAACATAAAGAATCTGGAGTTGGCTGCTGTTGAGGCCCATACCACAATAAAGCTCTCAGGGCCTCAGGGCCGCCGCTTCTTTGGAGAGAAAAAATGCTGATGCTGCCAAGAAGGACTTGGAGGCTGCCCGGGCCGACAACAAGGATCCTGCAGGTGGAAGTGTGCAGCGTTGAGTCCAAGCTGAGGGCCAAGGATGAAGAGCTGGTACGGGCTCGAGACGAGTTCAAGAGGAAGGAAGTTGAGCTGGAGGCCGAAAGAGACGCGATCCGACTTGAAGGGGTCGGGGACTATGCTGAGATCATCCCGATGGTACTGCCCGACCTGGATATGGGGCCTATCCATGCGGCCATTCGCTTATGCAAATGGGAGATCTCTGAGGAGGAGTTCCAGAAGTGGCTCCCCCTTCTTCCGAGGAGGTGATGGATCCCGACCCGATTTCCGTTGCCCCGGGTCTCCCAGGTTTCCCAAGAAAGCCGACCTGAGGTTCCTGCTCCTGGCGAAGACTACTATGAGATCCACCTCCCATTCTTGAAGTAGAGGTCTCCCGTGTTGCCGAGGTTGAAGCTGCTGTTACCGTTCTTGAGACCGAGCCGATCCCTCCATCGTCTGAGCTAGCCGGGGAAGAAACTTCCTGCCCTTGCGCGGGCTGATCAAGGAAGGGGTAACCCGGATGGGGCCCTGTGTATATCTTTTTTTTTTTTTTTTTGTAATAACATTCATATCTTTGTTTTTTTGAATATATATATATATATCTATATATATATATATATATATATATATGCTTTTTTTTTTATTTCGTTCTTTATGTTTTCCTTCGAACATTTGAGACCTCTCCGTGGGGACAATATGAGCTGGAGGGACGTAATCCGACCCCGAGTAGTAAGAAACACTTGGCTCTGGGGGAATGTCATGTCCCCAGACAAAAGGTTGACTCGGTGGGACATGACCCGACCCCGATCTGAGAAGAACACTTGGCTCTGGGGGATGTTACGTCCCCAGACCAGGGCTGACTCGGTGGGACATGGCCCGACCCCGAGCTGAGAAAGAACACTTGGCTCTGGGGGATGTCACGTCCCCAGACCAAAGGGCTGACTCGGTGGGACATGGCCCGACCCCGAGCTGAGAAGAACATTTGGCTCTGGGGGATTGTCACGTCCCCAGACCAAAGGGCTGACTCGGTGGGACATGGCCCGACCCCGATCTGAGAAGAATACTTGGCTCTGGGGGAATGTCACGTCCCCAGACCAAAGGGCTGACTCGGTGGGACATGGCCCGACCCCGAGCTAAAAAAGGCATTTGGATCTGGGGGAATAACGCCTCCCCAGTCCAAAAGTGCTGACTCGATGGGACGTAACTTGACCCCGAGCCAGTGGTACATAGAGGTCTCGGCGGAATGAAATCCAGCCCCGAACCGAGTGACCAAGCGGCCTCGGCGGAATGAAATCCAGCCCCGAGCCGATTAATCAAGTGGCCTCGGCGGAACGAATCCGGCCCCGAGCCGATTAATCAAGTGGCATCGGCGGAACAAATCAGGCCCCGAGCCGATTAATCAAGTGGCCTCGCCGGAACGAATCCGGCCCCGAGCCGATTAATCAAGTGGCCTCGGCGGAACAAATCCGGCCCCGAGCCGATTAATCAATTGACATCGGCGGAACGAATCCGGCCCCGAGCCGATTAATCAGGTGGGACTTATTCAGAAGGGAAGTGAATCAACCTTTTGAAGCCCTACTGAGACCGCATGGGCGTCCCCCTACCAGACCAGCGGAAAACGAAAACAAAACTCTAAAAAATAAAATTATAGGGCGGGGGCGACTTAGCGCTTGTCCCAAAAAAAACTTTTTACAAATGTAAACAACAGCACGGATGCCTCCAAACAGTGTCATGTCCGAGGCTTCCAAAACACAATTCTGAATCTTTCAATTCAGTGTCCCGACGAACCAGGATTTGGATCAGTAGAGCGTTTAAATGGTAAGGGCACATCCTCTAACACGTCGGGTCATTGTGGAGCCTGTGTATTGTACGAGGGCTCCTCCTTACCGCGCTGGAGCAGGCACACGCTACAAGGGCACAATGCATCCCCATACTGCGCCTCTCTTGGATCCAAATGATGAATGGATCAAAGAGTGTCCGGGATACTAAGGGCACATTCCTCCTTAGGTCCGGCATCAATGGAGCTAGCAATCGTCACAGGGGCCTCATCACTCCCCGTGCTATGCTTTCCCACAGATCCATTATATCGGGTAAGTGAGGATCAAAGAGTGTTCGACACATTAAGGGCATATTCCTCCTTATGTTCAGCAACACTGGAGCAAACAATCGCCACGGGGGTATCATCCCTCCCCGTGCTATACTTCTCACGGATCCTATGCATCGAGTATGTCCCTGAATATTCTGAGGACCCCGAGCTAAAGAGATATTTGGTTCTGGGGGAATGTTTCGTCCCCAGGCCAATAACCATGACTCGGTGGGACGTAACCCGACCCCGAGTGAAGAGAGCACTTGGATCTGGGGGAATGTGTACGTCCCCAGTCTGAAGGGCTGACTCGGTGGGACGTACCCACCCCGACCCCGAGCTGAAAAAGGCACTTGGACCTGAGGGAATGTTACGTCCCCAGTCCAAAGAGGTAGACTCGGTGGGACGTAACCCGACCCCGAGTCGAATAACTAAGTGGCCTCGGCGGAACAAAATCCAACCCCGAGGTGTTCGAAGCTTTAAGGGAATATTTTCCTCCCTATGTTTGGTAACACTTGGAGCAAGCAATCGCCACGGGGGTATCATCCCTCCCCGTGCTATGCTTCTCACGGACCTATACTCTGATTCACCTTCGTCTCTGTTTTTTAATGCTTGTATGGAGTCGAACGATTCTGGTGTGACTTTGTGCTTCTTTATGGTTGTAGCCGTGGTCGGGTAGTTGTGGGTTTTGTGCTTTTGACTTTGGACCGTTGTATTGAGTATGTCCCCGGGGTTCTGAATATGGTTTTGCAAAATTATTTTTAGAAGAGCGGGTGATAAAAGAAGTCTTTATTTATATTCGAGTACATACTGCCCTTCTTACAACTCTCTGTGGGTCATTATGAGAGAGGCATTGTATTTGAATTTCTGTCCCTTATTGGGTTGCTGCCAAGGAAGAGGAGGAAGAGAGAATTTACTGAAAGTATTTTCTCAGCATCTCGGCGTTCCATGGCTTTTTTAATCTTGTGTCGTCCAGCTGTTCCAAGAAGTAACCCGCCGGCCTTACCACCTCTGTGATTTTGTATGGCCCTTCCCACTTGGCACCTAGCGAGCCCTCCTCTGGTCGCCGAGTGTTTAAGGTGACTCTTCTTAATACTAAGTCGCCCGGGAGGAAGGAGCGGGTCCGAACCTCTTCTGTTGTAGAAGCGGGCCATTCTTTGTTGGTAGACTGCTACTTTCATAGCTGATTTCTCTCTCCTTTCCCGATCAGGTCGAGGTGGTTTTTGATAAGTTCTTCATTCTGCTCATTTCCAAAGTGGCGGACCCTGTGAGTTGTACCCCGATTTCTGCGGTGACGGCTGGGAGGTATGATGAGAATGTGGTAGGGAAAATGGTGTTCCCCTGTGGAATCTTTGTAGGTCGTCCGATGTGCCCATAGCACTTCTGGTAATTCTTTGACCCATAGGCCTTTGTATGATCCGAGCCGAGCTTTAAGGTTTGCCTTGATGGTCTTGTTTGTTGCCTCAACCTGTCCGTTTGACTTGGGATGGGCTGGCGAGGCGAATTTTAAAGCGATTTGGAGGTCTTCGCAGAGCTTCCTAAATCCTTTGTTATCGAATTGTTTCCCGTTGTCGGTGATGATCGCCCGGGGGATTCCGAACCTGCAGATTATGTTCTTCTTTACAAATTCTGTGGCCTTTTTCTCCGTGATGGTGGATAGCGGCTCGGCCTCTGCCCATTTTGTGAAATAGTTTATGGCCACGATTGCATATTTCGCCTGCCCTCGCCCTTTTGGCATCGGCCCTATGATATCTAGCCCCCACTGTGCGAACGGCCAGGGGCTGGATAGGGTGGTTAATTGTTCTGCCGGTTGATGGTGGATGTTGGCATTTTTCTGACAACCTTCACATTTCTGAGCTACCCTCACACCGTCCTGATGCATGGTCGGCCAGTAAAATCCTTGTCTTAAGGCTTTAAAGGCAATTGATCTTCCTCCGGTGTGACTTCCGCAGATGCCTGCGTGGATTTCCCTGAGCACATAATCTGCCTCCTCTTTCGCCAAGCATCTTAGGAGGGGTACGGTGTAGCCTCTTCGGTAGAGTACCCCTTCGATTAAGGAAAACTTGGTGCTTTTGATTTTTAGTTTTCTGGATTCCTTTCTGTCCTCGGGTGTCTCTCTTATTTCCAAATATTTTCTGATTGGTTGTAGCCATGGAGTTTCATCTTATTCATCCAGGGTTCCTACTTCGAGTTCTTCTACGTTTTTTTCTCGGAGGCAGATTAGGGGGATTGTTCTGGGATTCTCTGTCTTTATTAAAGATGCGAGCCGTGCAAGAGAATCTGCTTCGCCGTTGTCTTCTCGTCCGATCTGTTCGAAGTGAACGTCCCTCATTTTTCTATTAACCTCTTTACCTCGGTCAAGTAGGCTCTCATGCTAGGTTCCCTGGCCTGGAATTCACCTTTTAGTTGCTCAATAGCAAGCTGTGAGTCACTTCTTACTTTTACGTCGTGGACTCATATTACCGTGCACAGTCTTAGTCTGGCCAGGATTGCTTCATACTCTGCCTCATTGTTCGTAGTTTCGAAGGCGAACCTTAAGGCAAACAATACTTCTTCTCCTTTGTTATTTTTTAGCACGATCCCGGCTCCGCCGCCCTGTGAACTGATAGACCCGTCTACTGACATCTCCCACTTGTCTTCCTCTATCGTCAAGATTTCTGGTTCGGTGAATTCTGCAATAAAATCTGCCAAAGCCTGTCATTTCAGTGCTACCCTCGGAAGGTAGGAAATGTCGTGCTCGCTTAACTCCACCGACCACTTCATCAACCTTCCCGAGGCCTCTGGTTTTTGTAAGATCTGTCGTAAGGGGTGGTCGGTGTAAACTTTGATGGGGTGGGCTTGGAAGTAAGGCCGCAATTTCCTAGCTGCGGTGATCAAAGATAGGGCGACTAGTTCATGTACGGGATACCAGGTTTTTGTGTCCAACAGGGCTTTGCTGACATAGTATACTGGTCTTTGGATTCGGTCGGCCTCTTGTACCAGTACCGAACTTACAGCGTGTTTTGTAACAGCCAAGTACAAGTATAATGTCTCTCCTGGAGAGGTTTTGCTAGGAGCGGGGGCTGTGCTAGATATTGTTTCAGTTGTTGGAAGGCCTTTTCGCACTCTGGAGTCCAGTCGATCCCCTTTTGGGCTTTCATGATGGCTTTGAAGAAAGGGTGGCACTTGTCGGTTGCTCGGGAGATGAATCGGTTAAGTGCGGCTAGCCTGCCGGTTAGACTTTGAACTTCTTTCATCGTCATGGGCGATTTCAAGTCCAGTACGGCTTGTATCTTTTGCGGATTTACTTCTATGCCCCTGGAGCTCACCATGTATCCTAAAAACTTCCAGGAGGCCACCCCGAAGGCGCACTTTTCTGGGTTGAGTTTTAAATGGTATTTTCTTAATAATTCAAAGGTTTCTTCAGGTCGGTCACGTGATACCCCGGCGCCTCAGACATTGTTATCATGTCGTCAACATATACCATCATTGTTGTGCCGATGAGCGGTTTGAAAATCTTGTTGACCAGTCTCCGAAAGGTGGCTCCTGCGTTTTTTAATCCGAAGGGCATTACTTTATAACAGTAAAGCCCCTGATCAGTGACAAAAGTTATTTTCTCCTCTTCAGCAGGGTGCATCTTGACCTGGTTGTATCTTGAGAAGGCGTCCATAAAGCTCAACAGTCCCTTGCAGGCTGTCGTATCTACCAGATGATCTACGTTTGGCAGTAAGAAGCTGTCATTCGGGCATGCCTTGTTGAGGTCGGTGAAGTCCACACACATCCTCCACTTCCCGTTTGCTTTCTTTACCAATACTAGGGGTGTGCATCGGTCAATTCGGTCGGTTAATCCTTGATTTTTTAACCGTAATCGAAATTTTCGGTTAAATAAAAGTGTGACCGATTTAACCAATTTATGACACATAACCATTAACCAATTAACCATTATATTTCGGTCGGTTATGGTTAATTCGGTTATTAACCAATCCAATAAATTAAATTTAATATTTTTTATAATTTTTAATTAGTAAAATTATATATGATGTAGTTCGGTTCTACCGATTTTTTTGGAACGTTTCAACCGGTCGAACCACTGACACATTAAATTTTTTGGATCACTAATTCGATCACATATCTGATTCTAAAATACCGATTCTAACTAACATTTGATTAAATATATCTATATATATGGTTTAATTTCGGTTAATCGGTCGGTTCGGTTATACGAATCTCATAACCGTAACCGAACCGAATAACCAAAAAAGTTAAAAAAATTTAACCGCAATAACCGATTTAACCGAATTAACCGAACCGTATTAAAAAAATGGGTCGGAACGGTTCGGTTAATCGGTTAAAATCGATTAATGCACACCCCTAACCAATACCACGTTCGAAGCCCATTCCGGGTACTTGACTTCTCTGATGAAGCCTGCTTTTAACAGTTTTTCTACTTCGGACCCCATTGCTCGGCACCGTTCTTGGTTAAAGATTCTTCTTTTCTGTTTAACTGGTTGTGTGTCGGGTTTACTGCCAAGCGGTGACTGAGGAACTTTGGATCAATCCCGGGCATGTCGTTGTGTCCCCATGCGAAGATGTCGGGGTACTCCCGTAGGCATTCCAGCAGCTCCTTTTTTAGGATTTCGTTCAAGTTCCCCCTATCTTTATGCTTTTATTCGGTCCGAACAGGTTGACTTCTTCTAATTCTTCGGCTGCTTCTAGCCGGGCAACTTTATCTGGGCGAGGACCTGGGTCATTCCTTGGATTTTCCTCATCTTCCCCCCTTTCCCTCTTCCTGGTGCTTCCTTCGATGTAGAGGGTTTCTCGTGAGAGAGTGGCGAAACAACTACGGGCTATTTTCTGACTTCCGCATATGATTCCGATCCCTTCCCGGGTAGGAAATTTCAGTTTCAAGTAGTAACAGGACATCGCAGCCTTTGTTTTCATCATAAAAGGCCGGCCGACAATGACTTGGTAACTGCTCAGGCAGTACACCACGGTGAAGTTTACCATGACTGTCCGGGTTCTGGGGTGAGTTCCGACGGTTGTTGCCAGTTGTATTCTTCCCAGCGGGATGACCGTTAAGCCTCCAAAACCATATAGGGGGTGTCGTCATTAGTTAGAGTTACGTATTATACTCCCAGGCTTTCTAAGGCTTCTTTGGATATTATGTCTACCGCGCTTCCGGGGTCTACCAGGATCTTATCCACCTCTATGCCGCTGATTGTAGCTTTGATTATCAGCGCATCATCATGGGGAAAACTCACCCTTCGTGCATCCTCGTCGGTGAACATTATGGGCACCGACCGACCCCCTTGTAGTGTCGGGGGTCTTTCTGTTCCTAGCACCTCTTCCCCTTGAGCTCGGCTATAGTTCTTTCTTGACCGGTTAGAGTCCCCGGCCAGTGTACTTCCCCCAGCGATGATGTTCACCTGTCGGTTTCGTGCCCTCTGTCTGGCCGCCATGGTTTCATGGTCGATGTAACCATTTTGATACCCATTGCGGGCTAGGTCCTCCATCTGTTCCCACAGATCTTTGCATTCATCCGTGTGCCCCCTCAGGTTATGATGTATGCAGTAAGACTTCTGGTTCCTTCTATCTGGGGGAAACCTCCTGAGGTCGGGTTCTATTAAGAGGCCTTTTTCCTGTATCTCCATGATGATCTGCCCTGGTGGTTTGCTCAGGGGAACATATGTTTTCTTCTCGGACTACATGATTTACCTGGGTCGCGACCCCTCTTTCCTGATCTCTCTGAGGTATCGGTTTGAATTCTTTGGGTTTCGGATTAAATCTTTTGAATTCCCTGTCCGGTCGTCGGGGGGCCTCTGTTCTTGCCGTTCTTTCCCGAATGGCTGTCCCCCTTCGAGAGATGTTTTCTTCGTTTTCTACCAAGATGAACTTCCGAGCTACCTCTAGAGCGGTGGCATAATCTGGCGTGTCCTGTATTCTTAGATGAGTCCATAACCTCCCGACCTTTAGGGCTCCCTTTAAGCTTTCTAGGGCCTCTTTGGACTCGTATCCTCCGACTTCGAGTACCATATTGTGGTACCTTTCGATAAAGATTTTTAGGGGCTCGTCATCTCCTTGTTTCATGAGCCTTAATTCTCCAATTATTTTCTTGGGGGCGCAGGCCCCTTTGAAGTGTCGAATGAACGACTTCTTAAGTTGTGTGAAGCCTCCGATGCTTCCCGGGGCCAGGCTTCTGTACCATAGGATGGCGGGTCCTCCTAAAGTTAGGGGGAACACTTTGCAGATGGCATCTCCCACTACTCCCTGGACTTCCATCAACAAGACAAAGCTTTCGATGTGCGATTTCGGGTCAGAGTGGCCTTTGTAGGGTGCCAGGTCGGCATTTTGAATCGCTTTGGGAATTTTGCCGATCTTATTTTTTCCGCGAGGGGAGATTCCTCCTCACCGTTCCGGGCATCACTTGCGTCAGCCTTGAAGCCTACCCCCCACTTGGTCATCTCCTTTTTTAACCAAGACTTTATCTCACTGGTCGTGTTGCCATGTCGTCTTCTGTGCCTCTCTGTGCGTCCTATGCCCCGAGTGCGGCGTTCCTCATGGTTTGAAATTTCTCGCACATCCTTGCTATATTCCCTGCCTTCTCTTCGGGAGTCGTGGAGGCTATCATAGGAGGGATCAGGTGATTGTCCTCTTCGCCCTCTTTCCTTCTCTTCCCATGTGTCCTCTGTTTGTGAATCTTTTTCTATAACCACAGATTTTATCCCGTAGGGGCCCCTCCTCCTGGGTCCATCATCCTCGCTGGTATCTACCACCCTTTTCCCTTCTGCTTTCTCTCATTTTTTTCGACTGGTTCCGCCTTCGGGTCTCTCGTTGTTCGTTCCTTCCATTCTCTCCAGCCGATCTATCATGGATTTCATGTTTTCTTCCATCTTTTTCATCCAGTTTGTTGCCGGACTCTCTGAAGATTGATGATTTCCACCCTCTTCCATTGTCTTACTACGTGAGTTGCTTTTTGAAAGGTCCCCACAGACGGCGTCAACTGTTGACGGTTGATTTTGGTCTCAGGGCAATATGGGAATATCACTCCCGAGGTAATCCTCATTCAATAGTGAATTTGTTTGGTTATGGGGGAAACCAAAAGCAAACTTAGCGGAAGGTAGACAATGCACCAATCAAACAAATAGATCTAACGTGGTTCGGCAGATGTTTGTCCGACCTACGTCCACGGGCACAAACAGAACTATATTTTTATTGCTGAAACTCGTAATTCTTCTGTCTTTTTACAAGTTTGATTCTGATGATTTTTTACACACACTCTACCCTTCTATTTATAATAATGAAGGAATCAGATTCCTCTTAGTATGAGGTTTCCTAGTTGAAACAATCTCATGCTCCCTCAAGGAAACCTTTATCCAATCTATCTTTTATTTCCTTTACCCTACTAGGACTCTGACTCCTCAGTTTTCCTATGAAAGTAGGGTAACTTTATCTTCTGGAGCATATATACGAACCCTAAGGGGTTGCCTCAGTGGTAAATGATTTGAGCTTGAGTGGTTTGCGCCCTCTCAGGTTCAAGGTTCGAATCCCATTAGATGCATTTCCTTGGGGCCATGCCCCATGATGTGAAAAGCCAGCGACTTACCCTGATCTGTGTTGGGAAACTTCTGAGGGCACGGGGCACAGGTCCCGGGGATTAGTCAAGGTGCGCGTAAGCTAGCCCGGACACCCCAGTTATCAAAAAAAAAGATTGATATATACAGGCAATGTATTAAAATAGTTGTATCTCATACACAAAAATTTCTACTATAAATAGGGTAGGAAGAAAATCATGAGCTTACTCATTAAATAAACCATTTAAATGTTGTAAAACAAAACCTTACTCTAATTGGATTATGTATTACAAGGGATGTGATGTGAAAAACTGAGAACAAGTACCAAGCCCATATATCACAAGACAATGAAAACCCAAAATTAATGAAACCCAATAATTTGCAACACTCTGATAAGGATCTTTGCTAATAGTTTAGATAACTAGAGACTTTCAAACTCTTTTGTTATGTATCTATATCCAATGTAATTTGAATGTTTAGACAATGATGTAACTTGTATATAAAGAACTATATACACAATAATAGAAATCAATTCAGCCCGTATCTAAATATGTGCTTCACAAACTTTCCTATTCTGAAACTCAACATGGTATCAGACACTCAAGATCCTCCTGCTGCCTCTGCCTCGGTCTCACCAGCCTCTTCCACCACACAGCCCTCCTCTTCTTCGCAGCCCTCTCTTACTAATCCTCTCTACTCCTCTTCACTCATTATTATAACACTACTGCTCAGTGCCCCATTAAGCTCACTCACAACAACTATTTCTCATAGTATCGCAAATTTCAGACCTTCCTCATCGGCCATATTCTTGGTTACGTTGACAATTCCACACAGTGTCCTCCACCCACCCTCATGACTGTCATTGGCCCGATTGTGAGCCCTCATAACTCTCTTTGGGTGCGCAGGATCATCTCCTCTTAAACGCTATTGTTGATAGTGATTTTTAGGCCCCAGGATTCATAGCAAGTTCAGAAGGATATAATGGAAATTTGGGCTCAGTAATCGAGGGCATCTGGCTCAGTAGGGTGGTCGGGCTCGGTCCTCATTTCCTCATCGAACCGAGAAGTAAAAGTATCCAGAAAAGCAGGGCGATTAGGGATCTCCAGTCCGACCCAACCCGACCCGATAGCTTGGAATAACGGGATAAGTGTTGTTACAACTACCCGACCTGATTGGGGTAGGTCGGGGTGTATTAGGTCAGGTCAGGATAACCTTGATCAGGATTAAGTATCGAGGTATAAACACGGCTTGGAAACTTGCATCATCCATAAAGTCTCGATATGATAGGTGCAACTTGTCGGACTGTCTTTTGACACATGCCACCGCATGAATGGGTAGATACAGGCTAGAATCATAAAGTTAGCGTATAGTGGCTGACGTCACGAGGATAGTGGAACAAAGTTATTTTCCTTAGTATATAAAAGGGTTGAGAGCACTTTTGTAAGGGTTGGAAAAATTTACTATAAGCTTTGTGAGAAAGAGAGAAACAATTAGTAGGATAGAGAGATAAAGTAGCTCGATCATACCCGACCACCTGTAAAAAGAGGTCGGTCAAGTTCCACCACGTATAAAAAGCTTCTTTTCTTTGTGCCCGTGGACGTAAGTTGGATTCATTCTGCTGAACCACGTTATATCCTATGTTTTCATCTGTGTGTAGACATTTTTCCATTAAGTTTGCTTTTGGTTCCCAATAAACTAAACAAATTCACAGTTGGGGGAAGATTGTTCGAGGAGTGAGTTTTCAGATTTGCCCCTGAAATGAAAATCAGCTGTCAACAGTTGGCGCCGTCTGTGGGGAATCAGTACAAAAAGCAGTGGACGTGTTAAGAAGATAGCATAAGACGAGAACCGCAGATCTTCAGAGGCCTCAACCACGGAATGAATGGAGAAGATGGAGGAAAACATGAGAAATGAGAGGGAATCAACCCAGGCATTTCTCCAGTCCATGATGGAGAAGCTGGAAATACTAGAGAAGAGAAACGAGGAACATGTTGAAGCTGGTCCGAGTGGATGGAGGGGCGAGATATCCCGAGGAAATAGGGCTGTTGGGGTAGGTGAGGATGATGAAGGCAGAAGAAGAGACGTCCAAAAAGTGAGATCTGTAGTTGTAGCCAAATCCTTGCCGGTGGGTGAGATGTGGGAAGAGAAGGACGGTAGGAAATCGCCGGAGTTATCTAGCAACAACCCGTGTTTTACGGAGAGTAATCGTGGGGGACATCCTGAGGAAGAGCAGAGGATCCCCAGTTATAGCACGTATCGTGCGCGGGGTGGAAAACGTGGGGAAGTTCGTGGAAAGGAGCGTGATAACTCCGAGAATCAGATGAAGAGTTGGTTCAGGAGGGAGATGAAGAAGTGGGAAAAAAACATGAAAGGGGGGACATGAGACGGCAAGGATAAAGAGACAGCCTCCCCCTTCACGAAAGAGATTTTAGCGATGGAGTTCCCCAGGAGGTTCACCATGCCGTCCATGTGTAGGGGTTTTTAGGGGGTGGATCCGGTAATGCAGCGGAAGCGGTGAAAATCCGATTTTCAGATTTCAAATTTTTTTCTCGGATTAATAAATAAACATATTTATTTAATATTCCAATAATCAAATTATGAAAATAAATTCAATAAAACAATTTTAAGTGAATTTACCGAAATGCCTTGCTTTGGTATTTTGTCCGTTTTAGTACGAAATTGATCCAATCAATTTTGAATGATTCTAAATCATTTCTAAGATGAACTTATATGTTCATAACATCAAAACACCAAAAACACCAAAATTCCCAAATTATTTTGTCAAAGCCGAGAGCCCCTCCAAGGAGCACATTTGTGCACTTTGTCATTTCATGTCTCAAAACACATCTAAATGTAATCCAATGAACATGAAAATTTATATGCATCATATACACACACAAATACACAACATATATGAAAATCCCCAATTTGGAATTGGTCAAGAACCCTAATTTTTCAATTTCCACAAATTGGACAAATTAGACCAAATACACTAAATCAATTACTTCAATCATCATTCTTCCATCCAATCCAAGTCTCAAAACAATGAAACAACTCAAGATCAAATCTAGGTCATTTAAGAGTGGGTCAAAAACTCTAGATTAGCAACATGGTTTCCAAAACCTTAAAAGAATGTTTATAACTACAATAGTTACAAACTTTCTTCATCACACATGCTCAACACTTTCAACCAAATTTCCATCATCAAAAACACAAGAAATAATGAAAAGAATAACTTAAGAACATCACAAGATTTGCCTAGATCCTAAGGAACAAATTCCTTTCTAATAGTAAGTTTGAAAAACTTACAAAATCCAAGCTTTTCTTTGAGTTTTTCATTTTCTCCTTCACTTGCTTTCTTTGTTTTCTTTAATGGTGTTTCTTGTAAAGTGTATTAGGTTATGAAATGAAATGAAATGAAAACAATATATACTTGTGCATAAAAACCCTATGGCCGAAATTCACAAGCATATACAACAAAATTAATTTCAATTTCATTTAACATTTCATTTAGTCAACTTGGTTAAATATCTAAAAACAACTTTATTAGATATTTTAATTAAGTCAACAAAGGCAACTAATCATTTACATCAAATATCCTAATGTAAGATATTTATATTTTAATTAATTTAATCATTTAACAATTAAATAATCAATTAATTAATCAAATACAAATATATTAAATATATGTATAATATTTACATTAAATATTAAAAACATATATTCATTTAGGATATAAGTCAAATAACTCATTTTGACTATTAATTAATGTGTATTTAAATTAATCAAGTATTAAATGTAAATACACAATAATTAGGCAAATGACTATCTAGTCCCTTTTTGCACGTATATTGCGTTTAACCTTTAAACGACTTTATAAATAATCAATATTATTTATTATATTGCTCTAGTGCTCTACGAGTATGTTTCATTATTGAGACTCTCTAGATTCAGGTATATCCGTCACGAAATCTAATTTCGTGTCCATAATCTATCCACCCGTAGATTATGACGATCACGGATAATCTCGCTGAACCATACAGGTCGAGGTCATGGCAAATGTATAATTCCTCCGTCACAGGTATCCGATAAATCCCAGAGATATAGATGTAAACGTCAAATCTCTATCGGGATTATCCAGTCGACTATTCTATTAGCAATCTCAAAAGAATGTTTAGAACTAGCTTCTAAACTTTACCACGGGCCCATGGTTTTATCTGATTGCTAATCATATGGACTACCTATGCTCTGATACACAGAACTGACGGATCCTATCTTGATACACATAGGACACCCTGAGGATCTGTCTACACCCAACGAACAGACGGAGGTCTGATCTAAATAGATCGGTGACGTGACTGCCGTCTAAGTGTAGAAGATGTCTCATGTGCCCATAATGGCATCTCAAGTCTAAGAATCACAAGTGCTACTCAACCCAAGAAGATTCTTATTGACGCTGGTGTACCATCCATTAAGAATCTTCGGTGAGTCGTTCAGTGTTTATCCACTATAAACACCTACACGTCTATACTAGTCTCTAAGACTTATGGTTCATTGAGAAACCATTGAAATCATATATTCCAGTATACGACATGTACCGGTCTCAACGGGTTTACTATACTGACCAAGTAGTGTAAACCTTGACCAGGAACTGTCTGAGAATGACAACGTCATGATACATCTCAATGTCCGTTGCGACGCTTTTTCAACTGTATCATGAATAATCATTCTAGGGTCATTACGTCTTTACCATATAGAAAGATAGATTATATTATAGAAAATGCATATATTATTCATAAATAATAATGTTTTACAGAAGTATTCAACAGAAATACAATCGGGAATTGGCGATCTGAGCACCAACCCCAACAAAATCTCCCACTTGCTCTAGTGCCAATATCGATTGTATCTAATACCCATCGACTCCACGTGTTTATCAAACAACTTCGGAGGTATGGCCTTCATCAGTGGGTCTGCTACATTATCTTCACTTGGTACCTTGCACACGACAATATCCCCTCGCGACACGATCTCTCGAATGATGTGGTACTTGCGTTCCACATGCTTCGACTTCTGATGCGCCCTCGGTTCCTTTGCTTGCGCAATGGCTCCAGTATTATCACAGTACAACGGAATCGCATTCTCGATACTTGGGACAACTCCCAATTCTGTGATAAAATTCTTTATCCACACAGCCTCTTTTGCAGCTTCAGAAGCTGCAATATATTCCGCCTCAGTGGTGGAATCAGCTGTCGATCCCTGTTTGGAACTCTTCCAACAAACTGCACCTCCGTTAAGGGTAAAGACAAATCCAGATGTAGACTTTCTATCATCGGGATCCGATTGGAAATCGGAGTCTGTATACCCATTAACCAGCAGTTCGTTTCCTCCATATATAATCAACTTATCCTTAGTACCTTTAAGATACTTTAGGATATGTTTAATGGTCATCCAATGGTCATTACCTAGATTGGACTGATATCTACTAGTTACGCTAACAGCGAAACTGATATCAGGCCTCGTACATAACATGGCATACATTATGCTACCCAAACACGAAGCATAAGGTTGGTTAGACATTCTAACTTTCTCATCTTCTGTTTGTGGACACATCTTCTTAGAAAGATGAATCCCATGTCTGAACGGTATGTTTGCTGTCTTACAGTTACCAAAGCTATACCGTTCCAAGATCTTATCTACGTATGTTGATTGGGATAACCCAATCAGCCTCATTTGTCTATCTCTATAGAGTTTTATCCCTAAAACATATGAAATTCCTTCGGGAAGCGGAATCAAGTCCCAAACTTGATTTTCATGCATTGAGTCTATCTCGGATTTCATGGCACTTTGCCATTTCACGGAGTCAATGTCCAACATCGATTCTCTATAGGTGAAAGGATTTGTCTCTTCAACTAAGAGAACATCCAGACTCTTTTCTTGTATCAAATACAAGCGTTCAGGAGGTCTAGATACCCTTTCCGACATACGGAGTGTGTGTGTTGAAGGTCCTTCATCTACTTGAACTTCAGGTTCCTCCGTTGGTTCGTTGTTTTCAGGTTGGACTTCATCAAGCTCA
This sequence comes from Zanthoxylum bungeanum, assembly GCA_019454045.1. NCBI lineage: Eukaryota > Viridiplantae > Streptophyta > Magnoliopsida > Sapindales > Rutaceae > Zanthoxylum > Zanthoxylum bungeanum. Next base: position 31,747 of record SKCR01017067.1, on the reverse strand, counting down.
ACCTGTCTATGATTACCACCTTCTGACAAAAATTATACTTCTAGAAATTTTACGAAGCGAGCTACGAACACATTTCGATGCTCGGTATCATAGAACAGATATCCCCTCGTATTCGAAGGATATCTAACAAACCTAAACTTTTGCCATCGAGGCGAAAGCTTATCTTGCTGAGTCACCCTGACATAGGCAGGACAACCCCAAACCTTTATATAATTAAGATTTGGTCTCCTACCGAACCATATCTCATACGGTGTCGTAGGAACAGCCTTTGAAGGAATCTTATTCAAAAGATGTGCGGCTGTTAAGAGACAGTAGCCCCATAAGTAATAGGGCAAATTTGTGAAACTCAACATCGATCGGACCATATCCAATAAAGTCCGATTCCTCCTCTCAGATACTCCATTATGCTGTGGGGTACCTGAAGGAGTATATTGAGCGAGAATCCCATTCTCCTTCATATAATCCGTGAACTCACCACTTATATATTCGCCGCCTCGATCTGATCGAAGGCATTTAATATATTTACCAGTTTGTTTTTCTACTTCATTTCGGAACTCTTTGAACTTTTCAAAGGTTTCCGATTTATGTCGCATCAAATACACATAACCGTACCGTGATAAATCATCGGTAAAGGTAACGAAGTACGAATAATCACCGTGAGTAGTTTGACTTAGTGGACCACATACATCAGAATGTAACGAGTTCCAGTAAGTTAATGGCGCGGTGTCCAACACCAGAAAATGGGGCTTTGGTCATCTTACCCTGAATACAGGATTCACAAGTTGGATAGGATTCAATGGTAAGATCTGATATCAAACCATTCCTAACCAATTGGGTAAGGCGTTTAACGCCAATGTGACCAAGTCTCATATGCCAAAGTTCAGTATTATTAATTACAGGTAAACTACGTTTATTAACTCCAGTATTTAATATATCTTTTGAAGTTTGCAATGTATAATGACCATGCTGGTTTGGACAACTAAGGATCTGAATATTATTTTTATCATATAAATACAAAGAACTATTCTTAATATTAATACAAAAGCCTTCTGTATCCAATACAAAAAGTGATATAATATTAGCGACACATCCCGGTACAAAATGACAGTCATATAACAAAAGTGTCCCATTCGGCAATGAGATCTCGCATACTCCCACTGCAACTGCATCCAAAGAGTCTCCACTCCCGAATCGCAACTGCATCTCTCTAGGCTTTAGTTTCCTACTTTCCTTCAGCACCTGCAACGAATTGCAAATATGAATGAGACAAACAGAATCTAAAATCCAGCTGGATGTAACGGCTTCACAAGCCAAAGATAAATCAATAACTGGAAAAAATAAAAGTACCTGATGTAGAAGCTCTGTCTCTCCTCACTTGGGCAATGTAATCAGACAGTTCCTTTTCCAGTGCCCGACTCTGCCGCAGTGGTGGCATTTGTCTTCAGAAGCCCTTTTGGGCTTTGCAATCTTCGCCTGTTGTTGAGGACCAAAAGCCTTCTTCTTCTTCTTGCCTTTCTTGTTCTTTCCCTTGGACCATCCTTGGGAAGAAGCTGAAAGAGAAGTAGTTCTAGGAGGGCGAGTCGGTACTCCCTTCTTAAGGTCCTCTTCTGCCGTGAGCAACATCCTATGTAGCTCCCGGTAGGTACAGACAGTCCCGTGCATGTTGAAGTACATCACGAACTGGCGAAATGAAGCTGGCAGTGAACCAAGAATGACACTCCTACCGAGAATGTCACTCAAGATGAGATTATGTTGCCTCAATTGATCGATCAAATCGATCATCTGAAGAACATGTGGGCTAACACTCAGCCCCTCATCCAGACGCGCATGGAACAGTTCCATGGCGACTTTGTGAACAATCACTTGTTCCTGGTTCTCAAACGATTGTCTAATCGCGTCATCATACTATAGAAATCTAGCATACCATAGTACTGTTGCTTGAGTTTCGGAGACAGTGAACTAATGATGTATGATTTAACCCTTAATCATAATCCTTCCAAGTTTCAAAAACTTGGCGTTCCTCCTCCGAAGCATCCGCACCCACTGCAAGGGGCAACTGACCCTCAAGAACATAACCCAGCTTCTCGGAATCGAGGACAATCCTAAAATCCAATTCCCAGTCTGCAAAGTTCTCAGCGCCTTTCAGTTTGTTCGCATCAAGCATACGCGCAAACTGGTTTGTGGATTTTGCCGCCATCGCCAATCTATCATATAGATCACGAAAAACGGTTAACAGTTTTAAAGCAGTTTTATATAATATCAAAAGCATAAACTAGATCATGGATTTTTAATCTAATATGCCCCTCCCACTAAATCATGCAATACTGTAATCCCAAAACAGAATACAAATATTTAATAATTAAATTAAATATTAATAGTGAAAAGTGGATCCCGTGAATATATTTCGGCTCACAGTAGAGGCACGGTCTCGCCTACGTATATTCATCAGGTAGACAACTCATTTGTCAATCATTCACTAATGACTCCTAAGTATCCGGTCCTGGTCGTTTCTCGTTGTCGCTGCGAAGGCAGGCCCACAAGGAGACGTACCAAGGTTTAACTCGTCAATGATAAACTCAAGTTACTTACGTAATCCTGACAACTAGGGCACGTTCAGAATTCCGCTTTTACTTGAATTTACCTAGTATCTGATATACATCCGGTATAAATAAATTTTTATCGGCTACATCCTCACAGCAGAGGCACGGTCTCAGATGTAGTCACAAAGAAGTATTCATAAACCGTATTGACAAGACGGACCATATAACATGCATCAAATACATAATTACATTCAAACCTTATTAATTAGGGATTTTCCGCTAAGTGTCATACACCCTAAATCTAACCAATTTAGATCCTAATAAGCATGCATAAAGTCAAGAAAACATGATTAAACATTGATTCAAGGAAGACTAATCATATTAGATGGCCTAGAATCATACTCGCTCTGATACCATTTTGTAGGGGTTTTTAGGGGGTGGATCCGGTAATGCAGCGGAAGCGGTGAAAATCCGATTTTCAGATTTCAAAACTTTTTCTCGGATTAATTAAATAAACATATTTATTTAATATTCCAATAATCAAATTATGAAAATAAATTCAATAAAACAATTTAAGTGAATTTACCGAAATGCCCTTGCTTTGGTATTTTGTCCGTTTTAGTCCGAAATTGATCCAATCAATTTTGAATGATTCTAAATCATTTCTAAGATGAACTTATGATGTTCATAACATCAAAACACCAAAAACACCAAAATCCCCAAATTATTTTGTCAAAGCCGAGAGCCCATCCAAGGAGCACATTTGTGCACTTTGTCATTTCATGTCTCAAAACACATCTAAAAGTAATCCAATGAACATGAAACTTTATATGAATTATATACACACACAAATACACAACATATATGAAAAGCCCCAAATTTGGAATTGGTCAAGAACCCTAATTTTTCAATTTCCACAAATTGGACAAATTAGACCAAATACACTAAATCAATTACTTCAATCATCATTCTTCCATCCAATCCAAGTCTCAACATAATGAAACAACTCAAGATCAAATCTAGGTCATTTAAGAGTGGGTCAACAACTCTAGATTAGCAACATGGTTTCCAAAACCTTAAAAGAATGTTTATAACTACAATAGTTACAAGCTTTCTTCATCACACATGCTCAACACTTTCAACCAAATTTCCATCATAAAAAACACAAGAAATAATGAAAAGAATAACTTAAGAACATCACAAGATGTTGCCTAGATCCTAAGGAACAAATTCCTTTCTAATAGTAAGTTTGAAAAACTTACAAAATCCAAGCTTTTCTTTGAGTTTTTCCTTTTCTCCTTCACTTGCTTTCTTTGTTTTCTTTAATGGTGTTTCTCGTAAAGTGTATTAGGTTATGAAATGAAAATGAAATGAAAACAATATATACTTGTGCATAAAAACCCTATGGCCGAAATTCACAAGCAGATACAACAAAATTAATTTCAATTTCATTTAACATTTCATTTAGTCAACATGGTTAAATATCTAAAAACAACTTTATTAGATATTTTAATTAAGTCAACAAAGGCAACTAATTTCATTTACATCAAATATCCTAATGTAAGATATTTATATTTTAATTAATTTAATCATTTAACAATTAAATAATCAATTAATTAATCAAATACAAATATATTAAATATATGTATAATATTTACATTAAATATTAAAAACATATATTCATTTAGGATATAAGTCAAATAACTCATTTTGACTATTAATTAATGTGTATTTAAATTAATCAAGTATTAAATGTAAATACACAATAATTAGGCAAATGACTATCTAGTCCCTTTTTGCACGTATATTGCGTTTAACCTTTAAACGACTTTATAAATAATCAATTTATTTATTAATGTTGCTCTAGTGCTCTACGAGTATGTTTCATTATTGAGACTCTCTAGATTCAGGTATATCCGTCACGAAATCTAATTTCGTGTCCATAATCTATCCACCCGTAGATTATGACGATCACAGATAATCTCGCTGAACCATACAGGTCGAGGTCATGGCAAATGTATAATTCCTCCGTCACAGGTATCCGAATAAATCCCAGAGATATAGATGTAAACGTCAAATCTCTATCGGGATTATCCAGTCGACTTTTCTATTAGCAATCTCAAAAGAATGTTTAGAACTAGCTTCTAAAATTTACCACGGGCCCATGGTTTTATCTTATTGCTAATCATATGGACTACCTATGCTCTGATACACAGAACTGACAGATCCTATCTTGATACACATAGGACACCCTGAAGATCTGTCTACACCCAACGAATAGGCGGAGGTCTGATCTAAATAGATCGGTGACGTGACTGCCGTCTAAGTGTAAAAGATGTCTCATGTGCCCACAATGGCATCTCAAGTCTAAGAATCACAAGTGCTACTCAACCCAAAAAGATTCTTATTGACGCTGGTGTACCATCCATTAAGAATCTTCGGTGAGTCGTTCAGTGTTTATCCGCTATAAACACCTACACGTCTATACTAGTCTCCAAGACTTATGGTTCATTGAGAAACCATTGGAATCATATATTCCAGTATATGACATGTACCGGTCTCAACGGGTTTACTATACTGACCAAGTAGTGTAAACCTTGACCAGGAACTGTCTGAGAATGACAACGTCATGATACAACTCAATGTCCGTTGCGACGCTTTTGCAACTGTATCATGACTAATCATTCTAGGGTCATTACGTCTTTACTATATAGAAAGATAGATTATATTATAGAAACTGCATATATTATTCCTAAATAATAATGTTTTACAGAAGTATTCAACAGAAATACAACCGGGAATTGGCGCTCTGAGCACCAACCCCAACACCATGGACCTGTACAAAGCTCATACTTATCCTAAATCTCATATTGAGAGGTTTGTTTTAATGATGGAAGTCCAATAGATGGTAGAAGAGGCCATCTACAAGGTGTTCCCATTGACCATCGGCGAGTTGGCAAGCTCGTGGTTCAGAAGCTTGACCCCATGGAGTATCGGTAGAATCTCTTAGTTGATGAAGTCTTTTATTCGGCATTTTGAAATGGTCTATGTGCCAAGGAAAACATTGGGGGCGTTGAGGTTGATGAAGTAAGAAGATGATGAGTCTCTGAAGAACTTTGTTGAAAGGTACCACAATATGGTGCTGGAGATCGGGGGTATGAGTCCCAAGAGGCATTAAAGAGTTTTAAAGCGGCCCTCAAGGTCTGGAAGTTGTGGACTCACTTGAGGATCCAGGATGTGTCAGACTATGCCACGACTCTGGAGCAGGCTAGGAAGTGTGTTTTGATGGAAGATGAAGAGAAGGCTGCCCGAGAAGGGAGTACTCAAAAGTAAATGATGGTCCGACCTGAAAATCAGAAGAGACCGAGCAGAGAGGTGAAGAGGCCATCCCCAAGACAGAAAGAGTTCAGGCCGATGCCGTAGAATAATGCTCCCCAAGATAGGAGGGAGCTTGTCTAGGTCAACCACGTGGCTGGAAGGGCGGTCTACAAGCCTTTGAATAGACCTTTGGCTTAGATAGTCAAGGAAATCCAAGATAATGGCCTATTAGTGGAGCCCGACGTGAGGAAGTATCCCACCGAAAAGAAAATGAGAGATCATATTTTGTGCACCACAATCTGAGAGGGCATACAGCGGAAGGATGCAAAGACCTGCGAGAGCAGGTGGAAAATTTGGTGCAGAATGACTATATTAACGACTACATTGATCACGAAGCCATAATGGCCCGACAACGCAGAAAGCTGAGGTCGATGTTCACTATTGCGGGGGGAAGGACATTGGCTGGGAACTCGAACCGTGCAAAAAAGAATTACTGTCGGACAAGGGGGTCAGAAGTTCTAACAATGGAGAAGGCCCCGAGGATCCAAAGTGGACGGCCTGTCCCTATCATGTTTACAGAGGAGGATGCCAAGTGTGTAAGCTACTCTCATGATGATGCACTGATAATCAAGGCCGTGATCGGTGGGGCCAAGGTGGACAGAATTCTGGTAGACCTCAGTAGTGTAGTAGATATAATCTCCAAGGAAGCTTTGGAAGGATTGAGAGTGGATTACGCCACTTAAACCCAGGATGCTACACCGCTATACAGGTTTTGGGGTGCAACTGTCTTCTCATTAGGCCAGATATAGTTGGCAATGACAATTGGGACGACCCCCCATACTCAGATCATGATAATGGATTTCAGAGTGGTCGATTACTTGAAGTTGAAGTTCCCGACTCGGGAGGGATTTGGGGTGGTCCGTGGGAGTCAGAAGACGGCGATGAGTTGTTTTACCACCGTCTCCAAGGAAACGCTCTTTATTGAGGAGAGGGAAAAAAAGGAAAGAAATGGGGGAAGAAGACACAAGAGTCGAGTCCGCAGATCCTCGAACCGAGGACCCTGCTCAGTTGGTGGCATGAGAAGAATTGGAGCCGGTAGATCTCTTCGATCCCGGGAAGGCGATAAAAATTGGGTAGGGTTAGAACATAACCTGAAGTAGGGATTGTTCGAGTTTTTGAAGGGGTATGCTGACATTTTTGCCTTGGAGCATGGTGATATACCCAAGATTGATCCTAAGTTCATTAGTCATCACTTGGTAGTGGATATGGCTCAAAAGCCGGTCAATTAAAAAATAAGGATCTTCAATCAGAAACGCTACGAGGTGATACGAGCTGAGGTGGAAAAGTTGCTGAAGGCTGGCTTCATCAGGGAAGTGAAATACCCGGAGTGGGTATCTAATGTGGTTTTAATAAAGAAGGCCAATGGGAAGTGGAGAATGTGTGTGGACTTCTCCGACCTTAATAAAGCTTGCCCGAATGATAGTTTCCCACTCTCAAATGTGGACCAGCTGGTGGATTCCATAGCATGTCACAGATTACTCAGTTTCATGGATGCCTTCTCTGGTTACAACCAGGTCAAGATGTATCCCGAGGACGAGGTGAATACAGCTTTCATCACTGATCAAGGACTGTATTGCTACAAAGTGATGTCGTTTGGGTTGAAGAATGCAGGGGCTACCTATCAGAGCTTGGTGAGCAAGGTTTTCAAGCCCCTCATCGGCAAGACAATGTAGGTCTATGTTGATGACATGATAACAATGACCCAGAAGCCTGAAGATCATCTGGATGGCCTCATAGGGACTTTTGAGCTGCTAAGGAAGCACAACATGATGCTGAATCCGAACAATTGTGCTTTTAGAGTGTCCTCGGGTAAATTCTTGGGGTATATGATCAGTGCTCGGGGCATCAAGGCAAACCCATAAAAGATCAAGGCGGTGCTGGAGTTGAAGTTCCCGATGATAATCAAGAAGGTGCGGAGCCTCATAGGTTGGGTGGCCGCGCTGAACCGGTTTATCTTTAAGGCCACAGACAAGTGTCACGCATTCTTCAAGTTGATTAAGAAGGCCAAGAAGGAGGTCAGCTGGACAACATAATGTGAAGAGACATTCCAGTAGTTGAAGAAATATTTGGCTCAGCCTCATCTGCTAGCTAAACCGATCCCAGGTGAGACCTTTTTCATGTACTTAGTTGTTTCTGAATATGCTGTGAGCTCGGTTCTAGTGCAGGAAATGGAAAAGGTCCAAAGGCCAGAGTACTATACTAGTAAGGCCTTGTTAGATACGGAAACCCGGTATCCGACCTATGAGTTGGTAGCTCTTTCTTTAGTCACGACGGTAAGGAAACTGCAACCCTATTTGCAGGCTCATCCTTTCGGGGTCTATACCGGCCACCCATTGGGGCAAATTTTGCAGAAATCAGAGGTTTCAGAGCGGTTGGTAAAGTGTTCAGTGGAGCTGAGTGAGTATGATATATCTTACCTGCCCAGGGTGGCAATCAAGAGGCAAACATTGGCTAATTTTGTCACCGAGTTCACGGGGCCTCAGGTCTTAACAGTGGATGAAGCCAAATAAGAGCTGTTTGTGGATGGGTCAGTCAGTTCACAGGGCTGCGGGGCTGGGATGATCATCTGAAGTAGTGAAAGGGAAGAGCTGGTTTATGTTTTGAGGTTTGCCTTCGAAGCAACAAATAATGAGGCCGAGTTTGAGGCCATCTTGGCCGGGTTGAAATTTAACATGGCAGTTGGGGTCTGAGATGTGACGGTGAAGAGTGCCTCTCAGTTGGCTATCCAATAGTTGAACGATGAATTCCAGGCAAGGGAGCCGAACATGATCACATATCAGGCCGAGGTAAAGAAGATAGATGAGGGGATGATGAGTGTGCTGTTTGAGTAGGTCGGTCAGGAAAATTATCACCAACCAGATTCCCTGGCCCGACTGGCGTCATCTATAAATTCTAAGACACCCAAAACTATCCCCTTAGGGTGCCTGCAGACGAGTAGCGTCGGCGAGCCAGAGGTCATGGAGGTGGATGCAGAGGGGAATGCCTCTTGGATAGACCCGATCAAGAAATATTTGGAGATGGGAAAGGTACCTAAAGACAAGAAGGAAGTAATGAAGCTAAAGTATCGGAGTACCAAGTTATGTTTGATAGAAGAGGTTTTGTATCGGAAGGGGTACACGACACCTTTCCTGAGATCTTTTGGACCTGAGAAAGCAGAATATGTGCTCAGGGAAATACATGAAGGGATTTGTGGGAGTCATGCTGGAGGGCAATCGAGTGTGCACAAAGCACTGAGGTAAGAGTTATTTTGACCAAAAATGCATCAGAACGGAGCCATGATAGATCGAGCATGCAATGGGTTCCGGAAGAACGCCAATATACTGCATCAACCAGCCGAGCACTCGACCACACTAGCCAACCCATGACCATTTTCCCAGTGGGGAATAGACATCATCGAGCCGATGCTAGTTGGTCGGGGCCATGCAAAATATGTCATCATTGCCAATGATTATTTCACCAAGTGGGTGGAAGCCGAGCCGCTGTCTACCATTACAGAGAAGATGGCAACAGACTTTGTCAGGAAGAACATTGTTTGCCGGTTCGGGATTCCCCGAGCCATTATTACTGATAATGGTAAGCAGTTCGACAGCAAAGGTTTCAAGAAGCTTTGTGGAGATCTCCAAATTTCATTAAAATTACCTTACCAGCTCTTCCAAAGTCCAATGGGCAGGTCGAAATGACTAACAAGACAATCAATGCTAACTTGAAGGCGAGGCTCGGGTCTTGCAAGGGTTTTTAGGTTGAATAGTTACTAGAGGTTTTCTGGGCACATCGGACAACCTAAAAGAACTCCATGGGAGAGACCCCATTTTCTTTGGCCTATGGATGTAAGGCAATCATCCTAGCAGAGATCGGAATGGCGACCCACTGGGTACAATATTTTGAGGTCGGGTAGAATGAGGAGCTCGTCAGGAACCACCTCGACTTGATATAAGCGGTAATCATCTGTCACCTGAAGAACGACCATATAGGCGGTGTCACATTATGTTACATAAATAAAATCAACCATTAAGACAGTATTAACTTTTAATCCATGTGATTAGATTACAATTTCTATATTATAAATTAAGTGAGATTGACTCAAATAATCATATTAAATGTTTCATCACCTTTCACCCGTCCCCCAACGGAAATTAAGTACGAAACATAAAATAAAAATAAAACAAATAAATTATTATTAAAACTAAAAATAAAAGTACATAATTAAAAATACAAAAATATAAACACACGAGATACAATTCTCAGATCCTTATTCAGAACCTTCTGGAAAGTATGAAAATTCTAAATGAAATCGAATTCTATTTATTGGCAAAAAATGCTTCTGCGCGTCGCGACGCAGATAGCCTTGCGTGTCGCGACGCGATGAGCAGTCAACGCATTCTTCTGATATCTTGACACATGTCCACAGAGTACAGCGCATCGCGACGCATAGGTGATCTAAGTCATGACGTGCAATAGTAATTTTCGGCATCTTCATAATAGAGGCGCGTTGCGACGCAAAGAAATATACGCGTCGCGACGCGTGAGCAGTGCAATTCCATTTTTGCCTTTTTTGTCTGTTCTTCATCGTTTTATCTCCGATTTGATTTCATTGAGTCCTAAATCTTTATTTATCTGTAAAACAATACAAAACACATCAAAACGTTCATCAAATCCGAGAAACTAAATAAAATATTAGGTCAAATGAGTGGTAAAATGAGATATATTTTCCGTTCATCACACCCCCAAACCTAACATTTTCTAGTCCTCGAGCAAAACAAACAAAATAAAATGCAATAAATAACTTTAAAATAAAATTTAAACTAAGCCACTTTCGTAGGGATCACGGTTGCAGTTAGCGTATGCAACAAGCTTTTAAACTCCTAGGTGTCCCCAGTGGACGAGTTGTAGTCTCGTGAGGGCTTACAGCGATGATACCCACAAACGTCAAACTAATACACACAAAAGCAAAAAGATAATAAAACTAATGCACACAAAAGCAAAAAGACAAAAGAAAAGAAAAGAAAAGAAAATAAACGAAATAATAGTTATATAAATAATGTCCTGAGAATGTCCAGCATCAAAGTTAAAGGAACCTTCAAAATGCATACTACAACTAAAATCCTTTCATTTGAATAAAATATCTAAATCAGACTCTAAGTGTGTATGTGAATAATTCTGCAAACAGCTTCGACTCTAAGTTATCAACTAGGTGATTTCGTCTCAATTCTCAGTAGCTAATGGGTCAAACCAACCTGAGAATCTAAAATTGCTCTGTCTACTACAGTCTGCGGAAAGTGAGGTATGCTGATTATTTTTTTACAACATCTTTAATCCATGTAACGAGCTTTGGGCCAGTGACTTCCAAGCCAGTTGGCTTTAGAGCACTAGGTGTTAAGACACCCATACGGGCTTAATTACTTGGATCTCAGATGTTTAAAGGTTCTACTGTTTGACGTGAACATTCACTGCTTACTGAGATAATACGCCCGGTTACTATGTAGAAACTTTATTATAATTAACTCAGGCTTTTACCGTTTGACGCGAACAATCACTGCTTACTGAGGCAAGACGCCCGATTACTAAGTAAAGGCCTGGTTAATTATTTATATACAAGATTTTTTTAATCATTCCTCACATAAAAAAAAGCTGCAGACAAATAGATATTCAGGCACGGTCATTCATCAACCACCGATTATTTTAACTAGTCACTTTGTCAACTCCTTATTATATAACTGTTACATAATTAATTTTTAAGTGCATACGAGTCTGGCCTAGATATTATGCTCAAAATTGGGATAAAAGTGAAATTAGCATTTATTTTTTCCTAAAACTTTTTAACTAAGACAAACAATCTCATCATCAGACTTCCTTCCTTTATTATTTTTATTTTTATTTTTTATATTTTTTTCTTCTGGCATTTTTGAAATAAATCATGTAGAAATTAAAAACACGCAAAAAGGAAAACAAACACACGATATGCAGAGAATAAAATAACAGAAAGAAAAACATGCAGGGAATAAAATAACAGAAAGCAAATAAAAATGAACACCCATACCCCCAAACCTAAACTGAGCATTGTCCCCAATGCATTACAAAACAAAAGAAAAATAAGGGAACAATGGCACCTAGGTTAGATCATTCCTCATCTCCGTCGTCATCGCTATCGTCCTCTGGTAGGTTAGAGAATACTGGAATCTGCTCAATGATTTTATTCAAATAACGAGCCATTTGCCGAAGCAATTGACTCATGTCCAAGCTATTTTGATCTAGGAAATCAATGTGAGATTCCAACCGTTCAACACGTTGTGACACGGAGCGAGATCACGATAGTCGCAGAGCAGGGTGAGGTTGTGGTGGTGGAGCAACAAGTACAGAAGAGGAAGGGCAGCCAGTGCAGGGATTCTCTCTGCTCGTTGTTGATGGACAATACGTGCAGTAAGGGCAGTGATGGGCTGTATGGACTTCTCTCTAGGGTCAATGGGCACCCCAGCTATTGCACAAAGTTTATTGATCAGACTGTAATATAGCAATCCAGATTGTGCAGAGTGAGCTGCCCGAACAATATTACTTGAAATCAGTCAGCCACCTATATTTATTGAATGTCCAACGAGTAAAGCATAATCATCCGCTCATTGGTGACATTTGTAATGTGGGTACCAGGCAAGAGGGTGCGAGTCAAGAAATGGAACCAAACTCGGGCATCGGGCTTTAGAAACCTAGAACTCATCTTAACACGTTCCCCATTATTGTTAATATCCCATACAACATTGGGGATGCATAGAGTTCTAATGATGATCTCTAAGTCATGGTGCTCGATTGTCTCAGTGTATTCATCCTCTTCTAAGTCTGGCAACCTATAAAATCTATTGATCGTAGACCGATCAAATGCCACCATTTGGCCTCTCATTAGTACCTGGTATGCAATATGCTCGTAAGCATTCGCGTAAATTTCTCTCATCATTGGTATACAAGCAGGGTTAGGCTACTGGAAAAGCTTATGCCAGTGCCTTTGGGCAATCATGGAGTTGATTTGGGGTAATTGTCCCGGATTAATCTCAAAACCCCGCTCGATAATAGGGAAGTTTTGTCCCATACTTCTCTCGTAGCGTTTCTCAGCGGCCGCTGACATGAATTTTTCATTATTATAGGATGGTTGCGCAGCCGCTTTGTTATGGGCTCGTTTGGGTACCATTTGGGATTTTTTTAAAAATCGGACAAAGTTCCCCTAAATTTTTAAGATTTCCAAAATTATCCCTAAACTAATACTTCACAATTTCACAAATTACCCAACATTCACCCCTAATTCTACGATTTTAATAGCCAATATCCACAACATACACAATACAATACGAACACAATCACACAAATAGATTTCTAAATCTACTTCACAAATTTCACAAATCACACACTCATTCGCCCCCAATACTACTATTTTAACAATCATAGTTATAAATTCTTACAAAACTACCACAATCACAAAATTAACTAAAAACCTAAAATTTTCAAACCAAAAATTTAGATAAAATAAACAATAAAAAAGAAAAGGAAAGAAATTACCAAATTTGTGAGGTTGAATACCCGGATTCGAGCTTTAATCACCAAAATTGAACTTGAATCACACCCAAGTGAAGGAATTTGTAATTTTTGGGTTGGGTTGTATGTTTGGGTGAGTTTGAGGAGTGGATTTTGGGTTGGTGATGGTAAGAGAGTGTTTGGTTTGAGCGGAAATGGAAAGAAAATAGAAGAATTGAGAGAGAAAACGAGAGTGAGAAATGAAGAAAAAAAAGCGCGTGGGGTCTGTTTTAAGGCCTGAGATCATGGGCGCGCCTAGCCCTAATTTTTGGGTAATCATTTGTTTTACTGGCGCGTCGCAACGAGATGAGGATGTTGTGTCGCAACGCCAAAGGCTTACGGGAATGCCACATTCTGTCTAGGTTGCGTCGCGATGCGCGAATGTTACGTCGCGACGCGAAAGGCTTAAACAAATGACATATTCTGCCTCAGTTGCGTCGCGACGTGGGTAAGTTGCGTTGCAACACAATTTTTTTCGAAAAAATCGAGCCTTTCGACGAATAAATCCACTGAGACGCGTATCAAGAATTGACTCCTTACTCCGCCATCTTGACTGGATTGAATTTTTATCCTCGCGATTTTGTCAAATTTTATTCCGTGATATCCCAAATTTTACTAGCCCGCTCTACTTTAAATGCTCTATTTTTGTTTTTCCCTGCATAACTAACACACAAAATTAAAAAAAAATTCTACAACATGTATGCACAAAACCGAAATTAAAACATCAACAAAAGTTGCATGGGCTGCCTCCCTTCTAGCGCTAAATTTTACGTCTTCAACCAGACGTGACTGAAGTCCATTCATCAAGGAGGCTTCAACGTGGTTTTCGACGTCCAAGATAGGAGAATCTCGTGTGTGTTGCTTTTAAAGGGTCTCTTCCAAGGTGAGGTGGCCAAAAGAATCTTGTTTGTCTCGGTGCTTAGCCACATTCTTAAACTTTATCGTTTCAGTGGTTCCTGAAAAGTATGAAAGAAGATCAGGCGGTCTCGTATGTTGCTTGACTTGGAATGGGAGTACCATTCTGTCAAGTTTCTGGGCGATGTCTTTGATATGTACTCCCCAAAACAGTGATGTTTCTCCTGAATACATTAGATCGTTAATATAGTCAGACATTTGCTCCTCCATTTGTTCTGCTTCTTTCTCCATATTTTCTACATATATGTATTTTAAAATTTCCGTATTCAGCTTTTCATCTGTCATATGTGAAATGCATGTTCCATAAGTGTCAACTTGATGATGGAAAGATGTATATGATTTTAGGTCTTCATCCTCTGTGGTTGATATGACTGGATTAGGTAGCTCTTCTTCAATCATCAGTGCAATGCATGCTCCAAGATCTTCATTTTGAGGATACATAGTTTCATACTCAATTTTTGCTGGTGTAGACATCTCTGCTTCTTGATCCTCGTCAGAGTCCTGTAGGCATTGCATTTTTGCATACCAGCCCGATGATGAGCCTCGTGCGGAGGCACTACCTTTTAAGTTATGGAAGTCATGGAAAACGGTCGTCGGAAAGGAAAAAGTCAAGAATTGACACATTGTTGGATTTGATTCGCTGAATTAGCTCGGAGTTCGCTTGTTGAATCTTCGTTTCGAGGCACGTCTTTGGCCCAAAATCCCCGCAAATCGCTCTAAGCTCACCTAAACACCAAAGCCCACACCCAAAACCCATGAAACCAAACCAAATCACATGCCAAAGCCCACACCCAAAGCCCATGAAACCAAATCAAACACACACCAAGCCCCCCTAAACCAAAGCCCACACCTATTACACACATTTACCACTCCATCAACTATTCAAACAACCAAATTAACCTTCCAACAAGACATACCCCCCACTCACCTCACCTTTCAACAAATAATCAAAGCTACTCCCCCACCCCCATGTGAATATATCATCAATATTCAACAAAGCAAATTCAATAAATCACAAAAGCCCCTAATCACTCTAACCACTCCATAATTCCCTAACCCTACAAATGCCAATCACTCTAACCACTCCATAATTCCCTAACCCTACAAATGCCACCAACTTTGCCTATAAAAGAACCCAAAATTCATCATCCTTCCCCCCTAAATACATAGCACAGACCTAGCATACATCAAGCATAGACTTAGCATTTTTTAGATCAAAACAGCCCCTCATCCCCTCTACAAGTCACATCCAAACCCCCTCATTCACTGCCTCACCCACACTCTCTTCGGCCTGCCCTTGCTCCTTCATTAATGCCACCCACGCCTGACTTCAATTCAGCCCACAAACCTTAATCACGTAACAGCAGCCATAAGCCGCACGTCACCCTCCATTCACCTTGTCCATCATGCCACTTGCACACATTGCGCACACTGCCAAACAGCAAACTTGATTTCGTCCCCAAAAAACTGTCCCTTAGAAATTGCACCGAAACCACCCTTATTTTAGCCCCCCAACCAGTGCACAGACTGCCCTAAATACCCTCTGAAATTCGCCCAAAAACAGCACTCAACACACTCAAAACAGTCTCTAAATTCATCAAATCACAGTGAGCAAAAACTGCACTTGAAAGTCCTTAAGTAAACCGAGCAAACGACAGTCCAACGCCTTCCAAAAATCACCAAAATCGACCTTAATTCACTGCCAACCAGCGAGTTAATTGTGGAGACTTGAATCACAGAGAACGAACTCAAAACAGTGGACAAAACAGCGAAACAACGAGCAAAAAAGTCAAAACAGCGAACCAAAAAAGTTACCGAGTGATAGCCCTTCCGACGGCCGTATAACGCATTTCCGAGAGACGACAAAAAGGTTAGACCTGAGGGCACCTATTATTAAATTTATTTACATGAAATAATGACTTAGGAAGTTTATTTTATGGCATTTTTCATGAATAATTAGTTTAGCATGTATGGCATTTTTGCATGAATAATTAGTTTAGCATGTTGTTTAAATTTCTTCACATGAAATAATGACTTAGAAAAATGTTTTTATGATGATTATCATGAATAATTAATTTAAATGTCATTTATTTTAGGTTATGTAAATTAGTAACGTAGAAAAGCATGTAACTTACTTTTTCGTCGCTTGAGAATTATGAATTAGTGTGTGATGTGATTTCGGGTGAATGGAATATGTGTTCTTTCTTGTGGTATATTGGATGGAAACCCGGACACTTTCGAATCCGAATGGACGGTATTATGGTTTGCACTCGGGATACAATGCCCCGTACCACTTGAAGGATACATGTATTTTATTTCATCCAAATTTGTATTTGAGCATGACTAGGCCA
Source organism: Zanthoxylum bungeanum (assembly GCA_019454045.1). NCBI lineage: Eukaryota > Viridiplantae > Streptophyta > Magnoliopsida > Sapindales > Rutaceae > Zanthoxylum > Zanthoxylum bungeanum. The sequence continues at coordinate 15,009 of SKCR01017067.1, read as the reverse complement.
TTAGGAAGTTTTTTATTTTTTGCATGATTTAATTATTTTAAATCGCAATAGGAGTTTGATTTACAACATGTCTAAATCATATCTTATTTAATATGCTTCTGTATGATTTTGAATGTTTTTCGTAATAAAGTTTACTTTTGAAGCATGCAAACCTAGGTTTAGGCTTTATAAGAATTTAGACTACTTTGACCAATATGTATGTTAAGTAGACTTGGTTAATATTACACAAATCCATTCATTACAAACGACATAAGTAATGGACCATTCTGAACCCAACAGTTTGAGGTCTTCTCTTGCGAGGGGTGAGTGCGGCCTTAAATCATTTTCCAGGTTCACACCGGGTGGCGACTCCATTATTCTCCGGTTTAGTCCCCCGCGGGCTACTCCGTACTCCCAACTAGGCCCTGAGCCTAAACAGCATGTGTCGCCAAGTTTCTGTGTCCTACAGTCTGGCGACTCCACTGGGGATAGAGAATCGGCCTCAAAATAATGTCTTGTAATGTTTGGATTTGTGTTTTAATTAATCATGTCTACTGTGGGTTTAGGGAGTTTAATTAAAGGCATTTTTAAGGCTAGGTAGTGGTTTGGTGTCTTCCTTCACTCATTACCTTTCTATAAGGAAACACTGTGAAGGCACCTAGATAATCATTCACCCGTAGCTCATTGTGATAGACAAATTTGGAGGACTCGTTGTTTATTCCTGACACCAAGCGATAAGAGCCTAAGAGGTTTGGGTAATTAAGAGAGCCTCGCTCCAACCTCCCTCTGGGGAATCTACAATGGGAAATCCATTTGACAGTTAGTCACATACTTTAACTTGTTGGCACGTACCGTAAGGTATAAAAAAGGTGCGTTCACTTGGTCGTTTGAACCCTTGAGTGGGGAGTCCTAGTCTTGAACAATCCTTCGTCAACGAAAACCTTTGTTTACACTCCTAAAACCTACATGTGAACCTTAGTTGTATGACCATTAGAAAATATTTGATGATGCTTGTGTTTTGGACCATTGTTATTTCGATTCAGTTGGACTCTTTGTCAAGAAATATGAACTTGTTGGGCCATTTAAACAGGGACAAGTTCATGTTCTTTGACAATTGGGCCAGAGAAGCTTCTAAAATGCCAATGAGCCATTTTGTGTTTAGGCCTCTTATTATTTGGAGTTATTTAGTCATGTTATCGCATAGTGTAAAACTTGTTGGGCCTTTTCAACTGGGATAAGTTTACACCGCGCAATAGTGTGACTGGATACTTTGAAATGATAACGGGCCAATTAGTGTAAATTCTTTTATGAGCTTATTTATTCCATATGTTGCACACATGTCATGCATACATGCATCATGTTAACCCTTTTTGTGTCTAAAAGTCATCATAGATTCCCGTTGGGTTAGGGAAGAAGGTAGGCTCATCAAAAGATCAGCAGTAAACATGAGTGAATCTGTCAACGAGGGGTCCCGAATGGATCAGATTGAAGCAAATCTTGCCAAAATGACTGAACAACTGCAAGCTCTGACTGCTGCCATGTCTAATGTAGCTGTGCCCCGTGCTGGGGGAAGTTCTGAAAATGAGAGGCGTGAGGAGCCTCCAAACAGGGTGAATGAGGATATTCCTATGTTTGATGATGATATGACTGAATACGCCGCTGGGAAGATAGCCGGGTCTCAGGCCGAGATACAGAGGCTCCGGGATCAGATGGAGTCTGTCACCTGTAAGCTGAGGGGGAAACATGAGGATCTACTGGATTATGTTTCAATGACCTTTGAGGAGCAGTTGCCCGCGCAGTTCAAAATGCCTGACATCGCAAATTTTAATGGGAATGGGGACCCGAGGGACCATTTGCGACAATAGTCTCGGTGATGAGTTCAGTTGGCCTATCTCAGCGCCAAGTTCAGAAAGTGTTCGAGATGTCACTCGAGGGGGCACCTGTGGTTGGTATCATAGCCTTGAGAAGAAGGTTAAAGAAGATTGGAGGGAGTTAGCTGATGCCTTCCTAAAGCAGTACGTGACCGACTTAGAGATCGACTTGTCACTCCGCGACTTGGAGAATACTAAGCAAAAGCCTGAAGAGAGCTTTAAGGAGTATGTTGACCGCTGGAGAAGCCAGCTCTTAAAGATGCAAACCAGGCCTTCGGAGAAGGATCAGATAAAAATGATCATCAAAGGAACTAAACCCTCGATCTATAGTAAACTGAGGAGAATGACTTCGATGATTGCGGATTTCCGCCAGCTGAGAGAAGCTGTAATGGATATTGAGGAAGAGGAAGCTGAGAATCGGAAGTTCTATAGTCTGAACATGAGGGCTGTCGGAGGATCCTCAGGTGCTAAGCCTGTTACTGCGGAGGTTGCGGCCATAAAGAACGGGCGTTTTTCTAACTTGGGCAGACCTTTGTCCAAGATACTGGAGAAGCTACTGAGGCAAGGGCTGTTAAAACCCCTGGAACCAAAACCACTCCCAAATCCTCCCCCATCAAACCTAAACATGAGCCGCTTCTGCCATTTCCACCAACAGCATGGGCATGACACCGATAATTATGCCCGGCTTCGCCATGAAGTCCAAGACCTAATAGACTCCCGCAAGATTCCCTACCCTGAAAAAAAACAACCAAGCACTCACCGCAATCCCCTACCCAATTACCATTCGGTTCCCCCACCTACTTACATGATCAACTCTGGCCTACCAGAAGACCTTGTCCTCCGAACCTTTGACCAAACAGCCTTTTGCCTCGGTATTGGGGACATTAATAGTGAAGATGAGGCAGAACAAAAGAAAGATTTATGGGACAACTTCTCAAGTAGTGGTGAGGAAGAGGAAGTTAAAGGCATGACTCGGAGTGGGCGCTTTTACAATGATACTGCTGAGAAGGGAAAGGAGGTGCTGACAGACGGCCGAGAAGTAGCTTAGAATATTGAGCCTGTTGAGGGAGACGTAGTGCTACGACAACTGAAGAAGACCCGAGCACACTTGAGTATCTGGGAGTTTTTGTGTGTGTCTGGAGAGCACAGGCGGGCTATGGTAGAAGCCCTGAACAAAATAGTGGTACCCGAAGATGCTAATCCGGCAATGTTTGTGGGGTCGGTGCAGAAAGAGGCCCTGCAAATAACCTTCTCTGACGAAGAACTTCTGCTGAGGGAAGAAACCACAACAGGCCTTTGTTCATCCGAGCTGAGGTAAGGGGCAAGAAGACTTCTTGCGTGATGGTAGATGATGGCTCTTCCATCAATGTATGCCCATTGAAAATTCTGGCAAGGCTGGGTATTAAGCCAACTGAGTTGAGTCCTTCTAACATGACTATCAAAGCCTATGATGATAGCAAACGAGGAGTCGAAGGTACTTTTGCCGCGATAGTCAAGGTTGGTCCAGTTGAGGATGAAGTGGAGTTCACTGTGCTGGATATCCCAATCACTTTTGCTTTGTTTTTGGGAAGGCCCTGGTTCCATAATCTTGGGGGTGTGCCCTCTACTTTACATCAGATGATCAAGTTCCCTTATGACGGGAAAATTATCACTATCCGAGCCGAGGTGGATAATGCTGTAGCCACTTTGGAAATACAACCTTTCACAAGGTTCCAAGTGTCAGCAACTTTTGAGGAGTGGGTGGATCCCAAAGTAGCCCGAATTATGGAGAAGATGAAGTTTGAGCCAGGACAGGGTTCGACACTGCCAGATTTCAAAGGGCGGAATACTCGGAAGGGTTTGGGATACCGTTCTGATGAGGACAAGCCCAAGGCCAAGAAGAAAGGGCTAAAGCTGATGGAGTGCTTTGTTAAGGCCTCGGGGTATCAAGGAGAACCTAAACCAGTGGAGGTGAACGGGATAGTGGTGCCCGGGTTTGAGATCTTCCAGGACCTGTTGGGAAAAAAGCCGCTGATGGAAGAAGTTGCTAAGGAAAGAGACAAGTGGGAGGAATAGTTGATGATATTGGAGAGCCTGGCCCTTGAAGAGAGTAAGAAGACTAAAGAAGACCCAACTGCGGGAGATGGAGCATCTGTGGATGAGGAAGATGTTTATCTCTTTGACCTATTTGAATGTATTTCCGCATCTGCTAGCAATAAAGATGTTCATTCTGCTTATTTGTCTGAGTCTCTCAATTTGCATGACTTGAGCATATTTGACATCAACTCAACTAAAACAAACACATTCAACCTTGGCACGTCTGAAAACCCCAAGGAAATTCTGATTGCAAGTGAGGTTTCTCCTGAAGAACGGAAGAGATTAGAGGAGACGTTAGTCAAATATGCTATAGTATTTGCCTGGTCTTATGAAGACATGCCTGGGGTTGACAGAAGTATCGCCCAGCATGCAATACCGACTTATCCAAATATGAAGTCGGTGAAGCAGAAACTCCGAAGAATGAGGCCTGAGTGGGCCGAGAAAGTCAGAGAAGAAGTCAAAAAGCAGATAGATGTGGGATTCCTCGAAGTGGTGAATTATCCTGAGTGGTTGGCAAATATTGTGCCGGTGCCGAAGAAAGACGGGAAGGTCAGAATATGTGTGGATTACAGGGATCTTAATAAGGCTTGCCCGATAGATGATTTTCCTTTACCGCATATAGACGTACTGGTTGATAGTGCGGCTTTATCTGCTATGTATTCATTCGTAGATGGATTTTCAGGATACAATCAGGTCCTCATGGCTGAAGAAGATAAGCATAAGACTGCATTTGTCACTGAATGAGGTACTTACTGCTACAAGGTGATGCCATTTGGGCTCAAGAATGCGGGAGCTATTTATCAATGGATGGCCACTACATTATTCCATGATTTGATGCACAAAGAGATTGAAGTGTATGTGGATGACATGATGGTAAAGTCAGAGACGAGGGTTGGGTATATTGAAGCACTGGAGAAGTTCCTTCAGAGAGTTGACAAGTACAACTTGCGGTTGAATCCCAAGAAGTGTGTATTCGGAGTGACGTCGGGTAAGTTGCTTGGCCATACAGTAGGAATGGGCGGAATAGAAGTAGACCCCGAGAAAACCAAGGCAATTACTGAGATGCTAGCACCGAAGATAGGAAAAGAAGTCAGAGTATTCCTGGGGAAAATCCAGTACATCAGTAGGTTCATTACCAAGTTGACGTCAGTATGTGAGCCTATTTTCAAACTGTTGAGAAAGGACCAGCCAATGAAGTGGAACGAGCAGTGTCAAGCAGCTTTCGACAGAATCAGAGAATATTTGGTGAAACCTCATGTGTTCAGACCTCCGAGACTAGGCATGCCTTGATACTATATCTGGCCATAGAACCAGAAGCACTGGGGGCGATGATGGTACAGGCAGATGAGACAGGGGTGGAACATGCAGTTTATTATCTGAGTAAGAAGATGCTCCCGTATGCGGCTCACTATCAGGAGGTAGAGAAGATTTGTCTAGCAGTGGTGTGGGCTTCCAGAAAACTACGGCATTATTTTTAGTCTTACAAGATCCAGGTGGTGGCAAATGAGAATCCTTTGAAATATCTGCATTCAGTGCGTTCATTGGTTGGGAAATTGGGTAAATGGTTGGTGTTGTTGACAGAGTTTTACATTGAGTACCTCGCCTCCAAGGTTATCAAAGGACGAGCCGTAGCAGAGTTCCTGGCATTGCGGCCCGTTGAAGAGGATCAGTACAAGTTTGAATTCCCAGATGAGGAGATCCAAGCAATAACAGTTCAAGGATGGAAGATGTACTTCGATGGAGCAGTAAATTACAAGGGAGCCGGAATCGGAATCGTGGTAGTGAATCCTGAAGGAGAAACTTTACCTATGGCCAAGAGGTTGATGTTCGGAGTAACAAATAATATGGCCGAGTATGAAGCATGTACTTTTGGATTGACTGATTTGATAGCCTTGAAGGCTGAGAGAGTGGAGGTTTACGGAAAATTCGATGCTGGTAATCCGACAAATACATGGAGAATGGGAATTAAAGGAAGAACGGTTGAAACCTTACCTTTTCCACCTCAGAGAGTTGATACAGGCTATCCCCGATTGTAAGTTTCAGTACTTGCCGCGAGAAGAGAATCAGATGGCAGATGCATTAGCTACACTTGCAGCAACTTGGGAAAATCCAGAGAAATTAGTGATGAGACCTCTGGTGCTGACGACAGTAAGCAAACCGGTTTATGAGATGGAAAGAATCCTAGAGGTGGAAGTCGACGATGGGAAACCTTGGTATCATGACATCCAGAGATATCTGGAACACGGGGAACTCCCGGAGGGAGCAAACAGAAAAGACAGGTTAGCCATTCAGAAGTTAGCTTCCCAATATGTGATTTTGAAAGGGGAGCTGTACAAGAGACAAGCAAACGGTATTCAGTTGAAGTGTTTGAGAAAAGAAGAGGCTCAGCGGGTAATGGAAGAAGTACATGCCGGAGTATGTGGTCCGCACATGAACGGGTTGAATCTGTCACGCAAGATAGTGAGACAAGGTTTTTATTGGTCGACCATGGAGACAGACTGCGCAAAGCTAGTGAAGCACTGTCATGATTGTCAAGCACACGGCAATTTGAACCATTTGCCGCACACAGAGTTACATGGGTTGTCAGAGCCATGGCCTTTCTCAGCTTGGGGAATAGATATGATCGGAGAGATTCGACCGAATGCATCGAATGGACATCGCTTTATAGTAGTGGCTGTAGACTACTTCTCGAAATGGGTGGAAGCCGAATCATTCCGTAATGTGACAGCAAAGCAGATGGCAAAATTTATAGTTCGAAATCTTATTTGTCGGTATGGTATGCCGCACCATGTGGTCACGGATAACGGAGTTCAGTTTCAGGGAGAGACAAAGGCGATGCTACAGGCCACAGGCTAATGGAGCAGTCAAGGCAGCCAACAAGACAATCAAGATAATATTGGCCAAGATGACAGAGAACTGCAGGGATTGGGCCGACAAACTACCGTATGCTTTGTGGGGATACAGAACATCAGTAAAAACAGCAACAGGGGCCACACCTTACTCTTTGGTCTACGGAATGGAAGCAGTATTCCGGTGGAAGTTGAGATACAGTCCATGCGGGTGTTAGCAGAAGCAGAATTGCCTGAACAAGAATGAGTCGCGCAGAGGTTTGAACAGTTGACATTGATGGATGAAAAGAGGATGAAGTCCTTGCATCACGTGCAGATATATCAGAAGAGGTTGGCACGGGCATTCAATAAGAAGGTGCGTCCTACTAAGATCAGAAAAGGTGATTTGGTGCTCAAGCAGTCGAAGCCGTCGACAACAGACCCGAGGGGAAAGTTTAGGCCAAACTAGGAAGGGTCGTACATCGTCCAGAAGGTAATGGGAAATGAAGCAGTGAGACTGTCCGACTTGGAAGGGAATGAGTTCACAGAGCCGATCAATGTTGATAGGTTGAAGCTGTACTTTGCCTGAGAATGAGTATTCACCAGCAGAAGACCTAACCCTACGGGATAGGAAAACTCATGCATGCATGCATACACGTAACATATTTTGCATCCTTTTTGCGTTTCTTTCATTTTGTGTTCACAGGTATCAAAGACAGAAAAGAGAAAATGGCAAAGACAAGTCAATCAGAAACAGCGAAAGCACAGTATCAGATTCGGGTAGTGATCTGAGGGTTGAGGCCCATATGAGTTTGGGGGCGAAGCCCACATTGCCAGCGGTTGAAAGGAAGAATTCCTTGGAATGAGTGAGTGATAAAAAAAATGAAAAAATGATGAGAGAGAGAAAAATCTTTGGTAGATAGACATATGTCCGGTGATGACATTGTGTGCTGTAGGGAGAAGCCTTAGAAACGAGAAGTGCGAGACACGCTCTTATCTGGTGTTCGAAATGGATCGATCTCGGCTAGACTCATAAAGCACTTGATAAAGGTATCCCAACAGTAGAAGCCTGAGTGGTTGGTAAGATGACTAGTTAAAGAGATGATGGATCAGTGAATGACCGTTTGCCTGGATGTCCACCCTGGTTTACTTGTTCTACGATATATGATATGGTTGGAAATAAATAAAAAGTCTCTGCAATGAAAAGAAAAAAAAATAGACCACATATAACCGATAAGCGTGAAGCTACCCAATGGGCGAGTATTAGGACCACCATTAGGAGAAATGCTACCTTAAAGGGTAGGTGTGTCAGAAAAAAAAAAAAAAGGAAAAATCAAAATGAAAAGAAAGAGACAAAAGAAAAAGACGAAGACCATATCATGTTGAGTATGCTGAAGTAATCACAGAATGTGATTAAGACATTCAGGTTGGTTAGACCCACTGGTTCGATTCTCTAAAACGAAATCATCATGTAGGCCCACTTAAGGAACAAGCTGCGAAAGAGCCTTAGCACACACACACTAGAAGTCTAGTTCAGATCACCCATTCAGACGATCGAAGTTGAGTGTATCAAGTACTTTGAAGGTTCTCTGGTTTTGAAACAAAGCATTCGTTGAGGACAAAAATATGTTTAGCTATCAAGATTATCTCGAAGAGAGGCACTATAATGTGTTGAAAGAGAGTATTAGAATCAATGACAGACTTGCCGGGTATGACATTCTGGGGGCGAGGCCTACATTGGTTCAGTATTAGTTCCGCCGGGTAAGGCACTATGGGAGCGAGGCCCACATTATCATCAGTATTAGTTCAGCCAGGTACGGCACTCCGGGTGTGAGGACATCAGATCAGTTCAGCCAGGTACGACACTCGGGGTATAGGGACATCAGATTAGTTCAGCCAGGTACGACACTCCGGGTATGGAGACATCAGATCAGTTCAGCCAGGTACGGCACTCCGGGTATGGAAACATCAGATCAGTTCAGACATTTGTGGCTCTCTAGGTACGGAGACGTAAACTGCCACACCCTGGGTACGGGGTTAGCACTCAGACATTTATGGCACTCCAGGTACGGAGGCGTCACCGCGACACCCTAAGTACGGGGTTAACACTCAGACATTTGTGGCTCTCTAGGTACGGAGACGTCACTGCCACACCCTGGGTACGGGGTTAGCACTCAGACATTTGTGGCACTCCAAGTACGGAGGCGTCACCACGACACCCTAGGTACGGGGTTAGCACTCAGACATTTGTGGCACTCTAGGTACGGAGGCGTCACCGCGACACCCTAGGTACGGGGTTAGCATTCAGAAAACTATGGCACTCTAGGTACGGAGGCGTCACTGCGACACCCTAGGTACGGGGTTAGCATTCAGACAACTGTGGCTCTCTAGGTACGGAGACGTCACTGCGATACCCTAGGTACGGGGTTAACACTCAGACATCTGTGGCACTCTAGGTACGGAGGCGTCACCGCGACACCCTAGGTACGGGGTTATAACTCAGACAACAACAACATCACTACGACATTCTAGGTGCGGAGACGCAACCGCGACGCCCTAGGTACGAGGCTTAGCACTATCAATTCAACACAGCAGGCAGACCAAGTGGCAGCTGGCGAGCCAGGTAAGTAAAAATGCATTGCACGTACTTTGATAGGATTGTCATTGTCACACACTGCATAAGTCACATCAAAGTGGGGGCGACTGTTGGCATTGCATTTTTGTATACTAGCCCGATGATGAGCCTCGTGCGGAGGCACTACCTTTTAAGTCGTGGAAGTCGTGGAAAACGGTCGTCGGAAAAGAAAAAGTCAAGAATTGACACATTGTTGGATTTAATTCGCTGAATTAGCTCAGAGTTCGCTTGTTGAATCTTCGTTTCGAGGCACATCCTTGGCCCAAAACCCCCGCAAATCGCTCAAAGCTCACCTAAACACCAAAGCCCACACCCAAAACCCATGAAACCAAACCAAATCACATGCCAAAGCCCATGAAACCAAATCAAAACACATACCAAGCCCACCTAAACCAAAGCCCACACCTATTACACACATTTACCCCTCCATCAACTATTCAAACAACCAAATTAACCTTCCAACAAGACATACCCCACTCACCTCACCTTTCAACAAATAAATCAAAGCTACTCCCCCACCCCCATGTGAATATATCATCAATATTCAACAAAGCAAATTCAATAAATAACAAAAGCCCCTAATCACTCTAACCACTCCATAATTCCCTAACCCTACAAATGCCAATCACTCTAACCACTCCATAATTCCCTAACCCTACAAATGCCACCAACTTTGCCTATAAAAAGAACCCAAAATTCATCCATCCTTCCCCTAGAATACATAGCACAGACCTAGCATACATCAAGCATAGACTTAGCATTTTTAGATCAAAACAGCCCATCATCCCCTCTATAAGTCACGTCCAAACCCCCTCCTTCACTGCCTCACCCACACACTCTTCGGCCTGCCCTTGCTTCTTCAATTAATGCCACCCACGCTTGACTTCAATTCAGCCCACAAACCGTAATCACGTAACAGCAACCATAAGCCGCACGTCACCCTCCATTCACCTTGTCTATCACGCCACCTGCACACATTGCGCACACTGCCAAGCAGCAAACTTGATTACGTCACCAGCTCTCTCTCCCCAAACTTCACGCTATCACTCCACGCAAGTCATCACCTAGCAAACTCTACACTCGCCTATTACCTTCAAGCAACACATGCTCCTCACGAACAAGCCCACTTAGCCACCTGCCCACCCCTCACGAGCCAGTAGCCTCCACGAAGCCAACCCATCACCATACTGCCTCCAAGCACGCCCTAAATCCCCAAAACTGCCCCTTAGAAATTGCACCGAAACCACCCTTATTTTAGCCCCCAAACCAGTGCACAAACTGCCCTAAATACCCTCTGAAATTAGCCCAAAACAGCAGCTCAAACACACTCAAAACAGTCTCTAAATTCATCAAAACAGTGAGCACAAACTGCACTTGAAAGTCCTTAAGTAAACCGAGCAAACGACAGTCCAACGCCTTCCAAAAATCACCAAAATCGACCTTAATTCACTGCCAACCAGCGAGTTAATTGTGGAGACTTGAATCACAGAGAAACGAACTCAAAACAGTGGACAAAACAACGAAACAACGAGCAAAAACGTCAAAACAGCGAACCAAAAAAGTTACCGAGTGATAGCCCTTCCGACGGCCGTATAACGCATTTCCGAGAGACGACAAAAAGGTTAGACCTGAGGGCACCTATTATTAAATTTATTTACATGAAATAATGACTTAGGAAGTTTATTTTATGGCATTTTTGCATGAATAATTAGTTTAGCATGTATGGCATTTTTGCATGAATAATTAGTTTAGCATGTTGTTTAAATTTCTTCACATGAAATAATGACTTAGAAAAATGTGTTTTATGATGATTATCATGAATAATTAATTTAACATGTCATTTATTTTAGGTTATGTAAATTAGTAACGTAGAAAAGCATGTAACTTACTTTTTCGTCGCTTGAGAATTATGAATTAGTGTGTGATGTGATTTCAGGTGAATGGAATATGTGTTCTTTCTTGTGGTATATTGGATGGAAACCCGGACACTTTCGAATCCGAATGGACGGTATTATGGTTTGCACTCGGGATACAATGCCCCGTACCACTTGAAGGATACATGTATTTTATTTCATCCAAATTTGTATTTGAGCATGACTAGGCCATTAGGAAGTTGTTTTATTTTTAGCATGATTTAATTATTTTAAATCACAAAAGGAGTTTGATTTACAACATGTCTAAATCGTATTTTATTTAATATGCTTCTGTATGATGTTGAATGTTTGTCGTAATGAAAGTTTACTTTTGAAGCATGCAAACCTAGGTTTAGGCTTTATAAGAATTTAGACTACTTTGACCAATATGTATGTTAAGTAGACTTGGTTAATATTACACAAATCCATTCATTACAAACGACATAAGTAAGGGACCATTCTGAACCCAACAGTTTGAGGTCTTCCCTTGCGAGGGGTAAGTGCGGCCTTAAATCATTTTCCCGGTTCACACCGGGTGGCGACTGCATTATTCTCCGGTTTAGTCCCCCACGGGCTACTCCGTACTCCCAACTAGGCCCTGAGCCTAGAACAGCATGCGTCGCCAAGTTTCTGTGTCCTACAAGTCCGATGAATAATAAAAATCAAATTGAGATTCTGCTGGTTCGGGCTCCTAAACTGATACCTCTGGTTCCTGATACTGCTCAGCCTCTTCCTCTATTAAGGTGTCATCATGAAACTCTTGGTACTCAAAGGCTTCATCGGTGTCATTTGCTCCGTGAGATATGTAATTCAGGGTGTCTGTTAATTTTCTAATTTGATTTGTCATCATCTGGATGGATGCCGCTTGACTCTGAAATTGTGCATCAAATGGAGCTTTCCATTCCTTGAACCAATCTTTGATAATGTCAATCATTGATCTTCCTCTGATGGTTCTGGTTCTTGATGAAGATCGTAGGTGGACGGTGGATACGATGGAAAATATGGTTCAGTGAAATATGCTGGTTCTTCGTACCCTGAATGATTCTGATAATTCTGCCACCCTGAAAGATATATGTATTGATTGCTCGGGTGGTTACCATCGCATATTTCACATCTCCCCATTGCGTTCTGTTGAGCAAATATAGTATTGCTTGGTTTTGACATCCAGTGATAGTTGTTGGGCTGGACAACAGGGCTCAGAAAACCGGACTGTTGCTCTCTGATTTGGGGTGTATCTTCTTATAGTAAAATTCGTAATCTCTCAATCGCCCAATAGTGATCCATTTCAACCACCTGAAAAATAAAAGAAATAAAAATTACAGATAAAAATAAAGAAAATTAGATACAAGTAAACTAGATTGCTTCAAAATTAATAACTTAAGAAAAATATGTCCCCGGCAACGGTGCCAAAAAGTTGATCCTCTAAGGAAATCACACACGTAACGCAAGCGCACATATCGCTCAAGTAGTATAAAAATATCGATCATAAGAGGACTTAATTTCTACTGTTGTTATTAATTATTGATTTTATTTATTTACAGGTATCTAATTAAAGAGAGAAGGGAATGATTGTTTGATTGGTTGGTTGAATGTGGATTTGCTGAATAAATAAATAAATAAATTCACAAAAGAAAATACTAAGGAAATAAAACAAAAGACATAAATATCTAGGGTTGTGATTCCATAAAATATTATTCTAATGATGAATTGATTCTCTTATATATGTGTAATAAATTAGTCTGCTAACCTGGAACACGAGTATATGCAAAAGCCTATGTCGATGGTCAGATGCAAACACCCAGATAGCTCAATTAATCATATGTCTATGTTAACCAAGTTACCTGAATTCATTCAGTTCAAGTTCCAATTATGGCTACCCCCGCCCAACATGTATATGTCTATCCTGGAAGGAAATCTTTTAAGAGTTATCTATCCATAAGGGAGATCATGAGCTATTGAATTTAAGGTTGAAACCTAAAATCCATTTTCCAAGTTCATTTTAAGTTTACCACATCAGTCTTATTGGTGATCAGGCAAAAAGAAGCATTAAGCTTAATATTCAATAAACAAACTAAGGTATTACCCATAATATAATTAAATCAATTATTAAGCATGTGAATATTGTGTTTCATCACTTCCCTAGAATAAAAAGGAAGTGTTGGGGTTAGAGGATCCACATTTAATATTTCAAACCTACGAATCTCACTTATTATAATATGGAATTTGTCATTATTATCCAATTAAGTTAAACTAGCCAAAAAGGCGGTGTCATTACTTGTCCATAAACCAGCCATATAGGCAGTAATCATCTGTCACCTGAAGACCGACCATATAGGCGGTGTCACATTATGTTACATAAATAAAACCAACCATTAAGGCGGTATTAACTTTTAATCCATGTGATTAGATTACAATTTCTATATTATAAATTAAGTGAGATTGACCTAAATAATCATATTAAATGTTTCACCCGTCCCCCATCGGAAATTAAGTACGAAACATAAAATAAAAATAAAACAAATAAACTATTATTAAAACTAAAAATAAAAGTACATAATTAAAAGTACAAAAATATAAACACACGAGATACAGTCCTCAGATCCTTATTCAGAACCTTCTGGAAAGTATGAAAATTCTAAATGAGATCGAATTCTATTTATTGGCAAAAAATACTTCTGCGCGTCGCGACTCGATAAGCTGTCAACGCGTTCTTCTGATATCGTGACACATGTCCACGGAGCGCCGCGCGTCGTGACTCATAGGTAATCTACGTCGCAATGCGCAAACAGTGATTATCAATAGCTTCATAATATAGGCGCGTCGCGACACAAAGAAGTATACGCGTCGCGATGCGTGAGTAGTGAAATTTCATTTTTGCTCTTTTTTGTCTGTTCTTTGTCGTTTTAGCTCCGATTTGATTTCATTGAGTCATAAATCTTTATTTATCTGCAAAACAACACAAAACACATCAAAACTTTCATCAAACCCGAGAAACTAAATAAAATATTAGGTCAAAGGAGCGATAAAATGTGATATATTTTCCGCTCATCATCTCCGGATGTCTTTATTGCCTTCACAAGGGTCCTAAATCCATCACTGAGTATAGCAATACGTAAAGTCCCTATCCGATATGCTCACTCTCATGAATGCTCCATTTGCCCTTGACTGCCTCACCGATAAAATTTTAGCCGATCTTGGCGATGAATACACCTCTCTGAGCTCTGCCAATTGGGCTCGGGAATCCTCTATTTCTTTCGACGAGCTTTATGAAAAGCTAATTGCTTTTGAAGCCCAACTCCAACAGGCCGATGTCATGCCCCATCCAAGCCCCATTTCTACCAATACCGCCCATAAACTACCTCACTTCAACCATAAATCATACCTCACTCCACAACCCTCATTCCCTGGCCACATGCGTCCCCATCAGGCTTACCCTCAGCGTCCACCCACTCCCAATGTCTCAGTTCTTGGCCTGTCACCTGCTTCTAGCGCTACACTGAGTGGCTAATGCCAATTTTATAATCAACAGGGCCACTTGGCCAAGCATTGTCCCTATCTCTAAAATATCCCTCATCCACCTTAAGCACCATGACCCTCCCATCACTCCCGCCTCCCGTCACTACAGGAAATTTTTACCGCTCCAGAACCCTCTCCTACTTGGATCCTTAACTCCGGGGCCTCTGATCACAACACCAATGACCTTCATA
>SKCR01017066.1:0-250903 GCA_019454045.1 Zanthoxylum bungeanum | reverse complement strand
CTCTGACATGTCAGCAAAGTATCCTCTATTCATCTCATCTGCACTGCCCTAAATCATATCAAACAATATTAATATCATTCCAAATTACACTCATTCTCAAGTCTCAACCATAAAACCTAAACAAAAGGGAATTTGACCCTTAGGTCCCCAATATTTCTCATTTTAAGTGGATAATTTGGCATTTTAACATACATAAACATAACCCTTCCTACTAGGGTTGGCAATCGGTCGGACTGGGCCGGATTTTCCAATCAAGATCCAAGCCCGATTATATAATCAGGACGAAAAATCATCCTAAATCCCTAAATCTGGACGTAAAATCATCCAAATTCCAATCTAGATTTGGATTTTTTAAGCAACGAGTTGAGACACACAATTGACGAAAAATCATCTTAAACCCTGGGCTCCCGGTAAAAAAAATTTAATCGGGACAAAAAAATCATCCCAAATCGCTATCTTATTTCACAATCGAGATGACAAATCAAACCGAAAACGATGGAGATTTTAGATTTTCTACCAACCCTACTCCCTACCTTTGTACGAACCCATCATATTAGACTGATTATAATATTATAATTAAAAAAAAAAAAACCGCAAAAACTGTATTTTTCCTGTTGCAGTGAAACTTACAGCCGGGCACGCTCTTTCTCGATTGCCTGTTTGTTCCCAAGCTGCAATTACAAGTGCCCATTAGACAAATTGCACTGGAATGTAATACGAATGCATTGAAAAACAACAAAAAGAAAAAAAAAAGTTTAGAAATTGGGTATATTTTAGTTACCTGGTAAATGTCGAGGAAGCGAGTGGATGATTTTTGAGCATAGTGTTGAGGAAAGAGCTTCTGTTCTTGAGTTAAGAGTTGCTTTGAACTGATAAGTGAAGCTCTTGTTTGATTTATCACTCGATTAATTCTAAACATGTTTGACTTATCTTGATTTTTTGTTCTTCGATCTCTAGTGCCAAGAATCGAGTTGAAACTTTTGTTTTTGTGCGACTCGGGATGTACAAGCAATCGGTGTGCTGACTGCTGAGGGCTTTGCTCAAGGCGTGATCCGAGGCTATTTTTGTAAATTTAAGGTCCAAAAATGTAGAGTAGGGTGTGTATATGAGTTAGTGTTAAATAAAATTATCATTTATTTAATTATTTGTTATTATTTAACTTACTCCATATTTGCCCCAAAAATAAGATCCCGATTTTAGAGAATTTTTAATTTTTAATATATAATATGACTTATATATTTATCATTTATGATCTTATTTTAAGAACTTGTATAAAATTCTATAAGATTTAAGACAACATAACCTTTTTGGACAATATATTATTGGTTTGTTGTATTGGTGTGCGGTATAATTATTGTATAGTATAATTTTTTGATAGGTATAACTTGGATTGATTGATCATCTTTTTTGTACTAAACTTTTTATAATATTTTATCATATCTGCATATTTATAAATTTTTATTTAATAACAATTTATCATAATTTACAAAAAGATTAACTCAGTATCAAATCTAATGTCAGTAAAAACCCTTCTTTTAGAAAGCATCGTGAAGTATGAGCCTTCCTATACCTTATTTTGGGTATGGAGCCAGCGTCGGTCAAATATAGCGTGTGTCTACAAATAGGCGTTTAGGGGTCCACCACCTCCCGTCTTATTTGCTTTCACGATCTCGGACATAGTGAGTAGACTGATGAGAACAACAGATAGATCACTTCATGTCATCATGTGTCTATCCCACGATAACAATTCCGCTCATGGAGTTCTACGCGTCGCCTTTGTACTAGTGTACGTGAAAATTATATTATGGAGACAATAATAATGATATATGAACAGGAGGATGACAGAATAACTATATAAACATGGATATTGTTCATGAACATAACATTGTTCATATTCAAAGCTACTGCAATATTCACACGCAATGTCTTTTGTCGCCCCTTTATTGTCCCTGTGTTTGTATATATCGTTTTTGCAGAGATAAATATACTTTCACTAAGATTACTTCGAGAATTAATTGATATAAATTTAAAACAACTTTCAACTCATGAATTTTTATATTTAAGCGGAATATGTAAAACCCCCGATTATCTCAATTCGTTAAAAGAAGAAGAATTGTTTGGATGCTGAGAAAATGTCTGAGAACTAACAGAAAAACTAACAACTAAATACAGCTGGCGTCCTCAATCTCATGGTCTAGGAGAGACTATAAGCTTGGAGCGCAAGTAAGCAAAATGATCAAAGGGAAGAGGCTTGATGAGGATGTCTGCAACTTGAGCTGATCCAAGAACATGTTGAATAGTAAGATCCCCACGAGCAAATTTATAGTCTTGTAAGTGTGACATATTGCAAGGAACCCATAATGTTTCTGTTAAGTGTGGGATTCTCAAATAACTTGTCCATGGTCGAAGAAGTTGAGTTTATCTCTATCATCCACTACATTACTTTCTCGGCATGGAGGTATCTCGCTCCACCTATAAACTTCGTCTATTTTTGAATCCAGCCGCGGGGTATGAATAAATTTTCAATGAGATCTTTAATATTGGACTAGAAAAATTCATGATGGAATAGACTTTAATTGATCTGACCCCATCAGAACGGAATGAAATTTATTTGATTGATATATATATATACCGACCAACATTCCAATCCGAACTCAAACCTAGAGACATCCTTTGCTCTCAAGCATATGAGCTTTCTTAAACACATCATCAATATATTTGGACTGAGAAAGATAAAGACCTGTCATGGAAAGTGTAACTTCAATCCCAAAAAAGTAACTTAGATCCCCCAAGTCCTTTAAGGCATATTAAGTCTGTTAGCACCATTTTTTATTGGCACCCGTGACAAAACAAGTTCAATTGAGTTGTAATCTTTCATGAAGTTCTTTGTGCAATTGGACTAGTTTCTGGCTGCAGTACATCAGACATGCGTTCGTGGTGCGTTCGTTGCAGTGTTCGAACGTGTGGCGTTAGTGGCACGTTCTTTATTGGGTTCGAACGGGAGCATTCCAGAGAGCAAACGTTCGAGTCACGTTCTTGGTGGGTTCGAAAGAGATCATTCCATAGAGCATCCGTTCGTTGTGCGTTCGAGTGGCGTTCGAACGAGTCTTTCTAGTGGGCACACGTTCGTGAATCGTTCGATAAACCGTTCGAACGCCAGTTGCATCTGGACGCGTTTTTGGCCCTTTTCACCTTGGGAAACCCTAGATTTTCACACTACCTATATAAACAAACTTGTAGCCGCCATCCCGATGAGTTGAAATAGTTGAAACATATTTTCCTTGAGCCAAATCTCTCAAAAGCTTTCAACTCTCTTTGATTTCACCTTGAAGACTCTTTGATTCTTTTGTCTTCTATTTGTTTGGTGAAATCAAATCTTTGATAAACCTTCAACACAACTTAACCCAAATTCTCTAAGCCTTTAGAGTTCTTTAGGATGAAGTTTGGTAGTCGAAGTTCCGGCGTCATTGGTGATATAATCTACTCAGAGACTTCAGAGGTTCTGAAGAAAACCGTGGGTCGCAGGCTTGAGGAGCTGCCTTGAGTTCTTGCAGTATTGAGGTACTTGAGTCGGTGGAGTTGCCACCATAGGTCTTGACCATCGCTGTAAGTTTTTCTCTATATAGTGGATTCGGGTGGTAGCCTATACCCGGAGTGGTTTTTTACTCGGAAGAGTTTTCCACTTCGTCACCAAAATCATTGTGTTGAATTTTGTGTGGTTTGATTTATTTTGCTGCTTTAATTCCTGCTATTGTTTTAATATTTTGCAGCATAATTTTATTTAATTGTTATTGTGGTTGCCTGTTAATTTATCCATAGTATCAGTAACAGGACTTGTCCTGCTTATTGTTTATAATTCCGCATAGGATCAAAACTTTTGATAACCCCGAATTTTCAAAGTCCCCAGTTGATGAACTATGCCTTCAATAAGGTCCTGGTTAGAGCCAATAATCAGAATATCATCAACATAAACTAACACCACTAAAACATGAACATGAACATGATTGATGAAGAGAGATGTATCTGACCGAGATACACAAAAACCCCACTGCACCAATAAATTCTTCAACCTGCCATACCAGGCCCTTGAAGCCTGCTTAAGACCATAGAGAACCTTATGAAGTTTGCAGACATGATGGGGATACTTGGGATTAAGATAACCTTCTGGTTGATGAACATAGACATCCTCAAGTAAGATCAAGTTGCCTAATCCTCCAATGATTCATAACAGACAAGTTCAAGATAACTCGAATGGTAGCTGGTTTAACTAGAGGACTGTAGGTCTTAAAAAAATCAATACCATGAGTTTGGTGAAACTTTTGCAATAAGTCGTGCTTTGTATCTAGATAGACTCCTATGTAGATTGTATTTGACCCTAAAAACCTACTTAGTGCCAATGATTTTGGAGGCAGTATCAGAGGGAACAAGATGCCAAATATCATTCTTTTCTAAAGCTTCAACTTCTTCTTTCATAGCATTGTACCAGTTGGGACTGTCTAAGGCAGCTTTAACACTCACAGGTTCAAGTTCATTATTAACAGCAAGATAGGTTTTGGGTTTAAAATGCCATTTTTGGATCTGGTTATCATGGGATGAGTAGTAATAGGAGAATAATTTCTAGTGTCTGATGAAGGAGAAGGAAGGTCAGTCTTGATATTGTCAGACTGTAGTGGATTGGCAGAAAGGTCAGTGGATGCTTGTGCAGGGGATTCATGGAAAGTTTGTTGTGTGCTTCTGTTAGCAGTTGAACTTGAGTCAGGTAACAATGGCCAGAGAAGTAGAAGGATGATTCAAGCCTCTAGTGGTGGGAATGATAATTGGGTTAGATAAACAGGTAGGATAAGAGTGAGAATGAGAAGGCGCTGACCTAGTAAGTAATAACTCTTTATAAGGAAAATCTAACTCATTAAGGTAATATGTCTGGCAATATAAAGCCTATAACCTTTATGCAGGAGACTGTACCCTATAAATAAGCATTTGTTAGTGTGAAAATTGAATTTATTTCTGCTACAAGGCCTAAGAAGAGGGTAGCAAGCACATTCAAAGACTTTGAGAAAAGAGTAATCGGGTTTGACAAGGTGCAACTTCTCATAAGGTGATACATTCATCAGGACAGTGGTTGGCAATCTGTTGATTAGGAATGAAGCTGTGACAAATTAGTGAAGCTTGAGTTAGTAGAGTTAAGCCAGTTTCTACAATATGCATGTGCTTTCTCTCTACAAGACAATTTTGGTGATGTGTGTGAGGGCAACTATGTCTAAACTCTATTCCTTCAGCTTGTAAAAAGGATACAAAAGGTCTGCACTCTCCTCCCCAGTCTGACTGTAGAGTTTTCACATGAAGATTGAACTGTCTCTCACCAAGGGTTTTGAATGTTTGAAAGGTTAGCAAGGCTTCTGATTTAGCTTTGAGAGGAAAGATTCAATTGTATTTGGTGTAATAATCAACAAAGTTGATGTAATACCTATATCCATCTAATGACACAACTGGAGATGATTCCTACAAATCTGTATGTATTAATTCAAGAGGAGCTCTAGTTTTGATATGAGAGGTAGGAAATGAGAGCTTATGAAGTTTGCCAAATTGACAAGCATTATAGAATTCAACACAATAAAATTTAGGAGGCATAAGTTATCTATTACTTGAAGGCAAGAACAGACTGACTTGGATGACCAGGTCTTTAATGAAACAAATTTGAAGAATCAACAGTAGCAACAAGTGCAGTAGTTGATGTTTGAACATTATTCATATTTTTTGATTTGTCAAACTGAAGTAAAGCATTATTTGTAGCTAAACAAGACAACATGGACCTAGGTATTAAAACAGATGAAATATTTTGATAAGAGGAACATGAATCACCACCAATCAGAAGCTTGTACAGTCCATCCTCAGCAATCCCCAGTGCCAGTATTGAACCCTTCTTCTTGTCCTTTACCAGGCAAATATCATAAAGAAATTCAATCAGTGTGTCATTATCTTTTGACAACTTAGAAATATTGATAAGGTTTTTAGTAATATGAGGTACACACAAGACATCATTAAGAACCAATTTGAAATTAAAGGTGGTAAGAAGGTGAGCAGAACCCATGTGAGTGATTGGCAGCCCTTGACCATTACCAACAAGAAAAAGATTCTTACCATTAAACTCCTATCCAAACTGCAAGTTTTCAAGATCATTGGTAAGATGGTGAGTTGCTCCACTGTCTAGATACCAGCTTTCATCTGCAACACTTTCAGGTGAGGCCAGAAAAGAAACAGCAGCAGCTGTATTGCCTTGGAGCTGATTGGGATTAGGAATGAATTCCTTATTGAACCCGTTTTTACACTATGCTGTTGTATGAAATGCTTTGAAACAAATCTGACAAATGACATCATTGTTAGAGCTGCCTCCTCTTCCATAACTAAGCCTGCCTCTTCCAAAGTTTCCATTTCCACCTGTCTGAGTACATGTTATAAGGTGAAGACCAGTTATTACCTCTTCTATTGCCTTGATTTTTCCAATTCCCACCATATCCACCATTGTTATTGTTACTTAAATCACCAAAGTTGCCACTATTGCTCCACTGTTCCAATTTCTACCACTATTTCAGATATTGCCTCTCCCTGGTGAGACACTAAAGTTTCCTCTGTTGAAACCTCCTCTATATTGACCACTTTTTTGATTCCACCCAGGATGTGCAACATTAACACTAAAGGCATTTTTCACATCTTTGTGTTTAGAGGAATGATGTCATTCTAACCTAGCTTCGTGTAACAGGAGCTTTGCATATGCATCATTTATGCTAAGATTTGCTAGGTTAGATCATAGTCTTGATCTAGTGAATTAACTGATTTTTAAGCTGAACCTTTTTAGCTTCTGATTAGGATCCAAATTGTGTTTCAAGATTTTTCCACAATTCAAAATGAATTTTAAGAACTTACTTCTAAGGTGAGAATCTCAAGGCTCATTAATGACAGGAACCAGACGTTAAGCAATTGATCTTACCTTCTCCACACTGCACGATCAGCTCATGTGACTGGTGCTTCAGATTCAACGAAATCTTCTAAACCATTACCGATGATTGATGAGAACACTTGAGACTTCTAAATCAAATAATTACTCCGATCTAGTTTGATCGGTGTTGCAAAATTTAACGATGAAACTGAATTATGAGATCCACTTGATGAAGCCATAGAAACAGAAATTGAATTTCGATCTGTAATCTAAGATCTAGGAAAGCTAGCCTGATACTAAGTTAAGAAGAAGAATTGACTGCTGGTATTGTTTGGATGCTGAGAAAATGTCTGAGAAAGTAAAGAGAAAACTTATATCTTTGATGAAGAGAAACTTGTTTATTGAAATCTCAGTATGATGCCAAAACAAGAATACACTGTTTATATAGCAATACATCTAATAACAGAAACTAACTAACAAAAATAGAAAATAACTGATATCAACAAAAAGCTAACAGAAAAACTAACAAGTAACAACTAATACAGCTGGCGTAACTGACTTGCCAGGTCAGCAAAAGTGAAATGATAAATGAACCCTTAACTCTAATAATAAGAAACATATATATAAACGATACGCTTAAATTCAGTACATGATAATCAAATTTTAAACTATCTATCGTCAAATCACATTTCATTGGAGAGAAAATCTATAATACAACGGAGGTATCATGTCATCCGTACAACAATCCAATAATTCATTGTCACGTGCTAAAAATTCCTCGTGACTTCTTATATAATTTTTGGTAGGATGATAAATTTCCTCCCTGGCTTACACACATGGAAATAGTGATCAAACAGAAAATGTGCATTTCTAAGCTGTGTGCATACATTAATAACTTATTATAATTTCATAATTATCCCAACATGAACCCAAAATATATAACTAAAAGATAATATATTACTAAAATGAAAAAAAAAATCAAAAATATAATGGTGATATCACGTCACTCATATAATAATTGAATGATTTCTTATCATACATGTTAAAATATTAAAAAAAAAAACTAAATAAATGGGCATATGTATTGTACCAAAACAAAATTAAAATCACTCCTAAATTATACATTAAAAATCGAAGTCATCACTTTTGTCACATAGTCTCAATCTCCTGAGAAAAAAACAAATAGAAACTTTGAGAGACTATTAGAACAAAACCAAAAGACATCAAAAACAAAAACCCTAACCTTGATCCCATGTAATTGTTGGACTTTGATCATTGCTGCCATTGCCACTATCCATCTTTGCTAGCATTAATTGTCACCACCATCATCATCATCTCCATTGTTGTGGTGACGATCAACGACAACTTTTGTGCCTTTTTTAACTAACACAAGTGCTAAACAAAGTTCTTCAGCTGGTGGGATCCTGAAGGACCATACTTGAACTGTATCACCCTCTTCAAGCTTATTCCTCTTCTTAACATTTTTCCATCCGTTTATCAAAACATAGGAAACGCTTCGTGGGTTCCATTTCGTTAAAATCAAATCACATTCTTGAAGCAAAGGCTCAATCAACTTCACTTTCATCTTTCCTCCATTGACAACATTGTATTCCCCATTACCAGTCAAGAACTCACGTGATATTATTTGATTTGAAGGCATCGAAAGGCGGTTTTCGTCATCACATACGTCTGAAGCAAACAATCTCTTTTGTATAATCAAGCAAACTCTATAACCATTCATCTCTTCTATTCTTGCCCTAAAATCTTGGGGCAAATCCGGAATCACGTTTTGAACAATCTGTCTCTTTCTCTTAGGTTTTTTGTTCTTATAATCTCTTTTCCACTTCTTCTTTTGCTTCATACAATATTCAACTTCACATTCTTTATCATGAACCTCTCTATACCTAAAGTTATTTGACTTCACTGCATCACCCATAAGCCTTTTTGGAGAAGAAGAAACAAACCCTAATTCTTTTTTCTTGGGCACAGCATTAGTTTCTTTTACATTCTTCTTGTAATGCATGTTAAGAATTGAATGAGGTAAAATCCTGACAGGTTTTTGTATACCATCATCGCAAATTCTTGAAGAAATTGCAAGCTCAGTAAACTTAGTCTTAACAGGAATATTTTTCAAATTTTCTTCCTCAAGTTTCTGCGAAGCCACACTTGCAACAGCCACCAAAGCACCGAGACGAGTCCATTGTTGCTCAATCTTGACTCCTCTTTCTTCAAAATCATTCAAACTCAACAATGAGAGACAGGTTTCTTCTTCTTCACCCATCTTCAAAACTCAACAAGGAAAAAGAATGGCAACGATTTGAGAGAATTTTAGATATGCTGAAGTTTTTTTTTGCCCCTGTTCTAGCTAGCTAGGCGTAATTTTAGAGGAAAGGAGAATTTATAGATTTGAGACAGGAGAATTTTATTATGATGTTTCCTAATAATTTGAGGTTAAATAAAAATAATTTCGTTTGATTTTCCTTGAAAAAATTTGTATTACTTTTCGAGTTAGTCACGTTTCCTAATCGAAATCAGTTTTTAATTGAAATTCTTTATATGTGGCATTATCGTTGTTGTTGATAATGATTTTGAGGTACCTACAAATCGTTGTTGATAATAAAAATATTAAAAAGTATGATTTACAGTTATTTTATACAATATTATTAATTAGAATTAAAAAAAATACTATTATTATTATTATTATCATTAAAAGTTAGATATTTTTCTACTTTATGTACTATATATAATTATTATTTCATTTATCGCGCCAAATGACACCTCTATTATTTATTAGATAATTTTCGGATCAATTAGCAATGATTGGAATTACTTCTTTTCATAGATCCAAAAACTCAATGGTTTCAATCCTACATAAAGAGGAATAGATACTCAATTTAAAGTGTTTATGTCAACCCAAAATCATTATCAACAACAATTATAGACTGCGTATTTGGGCAATGCATGCATGCTACAATTATACATAAATATCATAATAAGGCTATAAATATGAGTAAAATCAATTTAGGAATATGTGAAACTCGTTATCAATTTATCATTTTTAGAAATCAATCACGGTGGAAATGAATTTTTAGAAATTCACTATTTTTTTTTAATCTGCTATATTCAAGCAGTTGTATATTTTGGAGAGAGATTAAAATGTACAACTGCCTTGAAGCATAAATTTCATTAAAATGTCTCAAAAAATATCCAACTAGAATTATTGAAAAAATAATAATTTAGATTTTATCCATATTCTTATCTTTTATATATATATATATATATATATATATATATATATATATATATATATATATATAAGTAAAATAATAATAATAAATCATTGTGTTGTGAAAAAAATAAAATAATATTGTTAAATTAAATAAGGGTATTATAGATAATTTAACACTTTAAAAAAAATTCAAACTCTACTCCCAAAAACTTAAATTTTGAACTTACTAATATATGTAAAATAATTTTTTTTAATCCTCAAATGCTCTTTTACCTCTGTTAGAAGTCATAAAAAAATTTCAAAATAACATTTAATACTTACATTATTAAGAATGTTTATGTCTAACCCTTGAGCCTATAAAAGAATTGGCATCTTACGACCCAAAAAAAAAAGATATCTTAAGATTCCAAATTGAGTGAAAAAAAATTAAAATAATTGATTGAGGCATATTATTTTCAAAGTTTTCCTAATTAAGCTTACTTCTATCAACCGGTAGGTTGGCAGCAGCGGAACTAGGATGACATTGGCCACCCTTAAATAATTGATTAAAAATTTCATATTTTATGTGAATTTAAAGTTTATTTCATTTTATTATATTCTATATAATTTTATGATTTGTTTTTATTATGATCCTATTATTGACTTATTTAATTTTTATATATTGTATATCATAGTTTAATCAATTTTATAGTTTCTACATTTTTACTTGTTCGAGTAAAAAATCTGGTTCCGTCAATGCAGGTGGGTGTGCTATCGGAACACACAGTAGGCAATCTATATGCCCAAAGGGGGATTGGGGGGCTCCCTCATTCAAGTCGGTATCAATATCACAGTCTAGTAATGTCACGACCTCCTCCCTAGAACGGGTTCAACCCTAGAAAATGGTTCGCGAATTTCTTTAGTTTGAGCATTCTACATGTCAAACAAATCAAACAAATATGCACAAATAATACTTCTTAAATTACAAATTAGCAAATCCTTGAATAATATCTCTAATATTAATGTTTACAACACAAATCTTAAAAATATGAAAATAATGTCATAAATGTCTGGACCAACCCGAAAAGGGACTGTGACATGTGGATCAATTCCTGGTACTACTACTGTTGTGCTGGCGAACTACCTGTGATGTTTGAGAAAAAGGATGAGCTTAAAGAGCTCAGTAAGTAAAGCACTCATACTCTCAATATAACCTCACAACAAAATATGGATATGTAAATATATGTGTGTGTATATATACATATAATATTTGAAAATAACATATACTATAATAAGCATAATCTCAAGCAACCATTATTGCAACAGTACAAATATCCATCAAATATGGTTGCTAATCCGGGTTCGGTATAATAGTGAATTGAAATCAATAGGAGGTACCGCACAACTCCCAATATTTCCCACCAACTCATCTCGCATAAATATATAAGTGGGAATTGAAACATGATCAACCACTAATTATGCATAACATCGCATAACCTCTCATGAGTTCTCTCATCATATCTCATCTCAGCTCCGACAACTATTATACAAAACTCGACAGCATAACATAACATCACACATCATCCAATACAATCACATCTCACATCCAATCAATCAATCTCATATCAACAATCATTAATTCATATTTCTCAAGCCTTCAATAACTCAATAAATATCTATATATATATATATATATATATTGACTTTCATGGCAAACATCAGTTAACAAATTATGTTAAATGAATCACCACCTCAATCCACGCAAAAGTCATTTATATGTTTATATAATCGCTAAGATCTGAAAAATATAAAATTATGATCAAGTCTCTCAACTTTGCTAAAATTATGATTTTACCCATAAACTTTCTAAATTTCCAATTTAATCCCAAAACTTTTCTACAATGTCCATATAATATTAAAACTCTCACATATTAGTTATTAACCCCTGTAAAAATTTACAGATTTACCCTCATAATCATACCAATATGCAATTAAGTCCAAAACTTTCAAAATCTTACGTTTACACCCCAAAACGGTAACAATCACGTACCAAGCTCCAATGACCTCCAAATCTCACAATGAATAAACCAATTGTCAGTATACGTCACAATGATCACAGTGATGGTGATGGTGAGGGCTGAAGCACGATGGTTACCGTTGAACGGTCAAACGACGATAACTATCATTTTTGGCTCGTTTCTTAACAAGCGAATATCAGATTTGGACAAACGAAGTATCCACACTGTGTATCTCGACGAGGGGAAAATTCGGGTCCAAGAGGTTTCGTACACGCGCGGCGGCACATGTCGCATGAAGCAGCAACGTGGTGGCTTGTGCAGGCTCGTTCGGTGGTTTATCGGTGGTGAACCGATACTGTTGGATTTGTCTCGTCGAGATGATTCTCCAGATGTGGTCACTCATCGAAATCGGAGATCAGATGACGACGAACGAGACATTTTCTCTCTCTGAACAAACTTTCTCTCTCTAGTTGTTTCGCTCTCTATTGGTTTCAGTTTCTCTCTCTAAAAATCTTTGAAATTTTCTCTCAAAACTCTCTTATAATAGCTCAACACACATCTCACCCTCTCCTTTAATCTCACATAAAACTCTTACACAAAATGGTAAGGTTGGTTGATTAATAAAAGGAAATGATGGTGGTTAGTAGGGTTTGTTGTTTGATTGAATTAAGTGTGGGGTTGATGATTTTATTTGGTTTTGTTTGTTCTGAGACATATTCGAATTCGATGATAAGAGTGTGATTGTGTTGGTGATTAAAAATAAAATTTTAAATTAGGTTTGTTATGATAATGTTTGGTATTAATATATATATAATTCGTAGGGAGGCAAAAGATGAAAATAAAGGATTATTTTTTTTTTTTTTTTTTTTTGAAATCGTTGGAAACCCCGCCACCAAACCACCCATTCTGGGCCGCGGCGCAGGTAAAACTCCCGGCTGCCCCAGGCTCTTACAAGAAGTTGCACCCCCTGGATTCGAACCCAGAACCTCAAGGTGAGATTCTGGACCCTTCACCACCAAGCCACACCCATTGGGGCGAAAATAAAGGATATAACAAAGGTGAAGGACAAAAAGGTGTGCAGTCATCAAAAGTAGAGAAATGGAGGTGGCAGCCGCATATACCATGGAAGATGCTATATATATATATATATACCCTTGGGAGAGACACACACCCAACCCACCCACTCACCCACCCACATTAATTCATCATATATATATCGAATCATGTGATTACGGGATGGTTGTCATCCTAAAATTTGGGTTCTTGTTTGTTTTTTTTAATATAATTATAATAATATGAATTTTATGTGTAAAAAATCAATTTTAAAAATTCATATAGACCCTCAAAATTTAAGACAATTCAGGATGGATCGTATCTGATGATCTCATCACCTGCCTCCCACTCTTCTTTTGTTTATAAAGCTCTCTCTTCTCCATCTCATCAAAGCCACTTCACAAAGAAAAATGATGAAGATCTTCATTTCCATATCCTTTTTCCTTAGTTGATCTATTGCCACCCCACCAAGGCTCTAATGCCGCCCCTTGACTGGTCTCGTGCCTCTATCATGTATGGTGGCGGCGGCTGAATAATCTATGGAGAAGAAGAAGAAGAAGAAGATTCAATCAAGCGGCTGGTTTCTCTCAAGCACAGGGCAATTTCAATCCTTTGGCAATTTTATTTACTTTATGTGAATCTCTCTAGGCATCAAAATATGTATAGCATATGGCTGCAAGAGAGATTTGTCCTTCTTGTATTATTAATTCTAGCTTTATTATTATGTGTTGGTGCATATATAAACTTATATTTTGATATGGATTTGTGATTATATTTTCTTTTGCTACTCATGTTGAATTAATGTATCACAAATTGGGATGCAACTTATTTTGCAAATATTTCAAGTGTATTAATTCAAGAAAGATTCTATTTAACTATATATGGGAAATGCTAACGAGTGCCATAAGGGCATTCGTTAAGAATCCATTTAAGAAAAGTGTCCTAATGATACTCGTTATCATAACCCTTTAATTATTTGTCGTTGGTTTTGTGTGTGTGTGTTAATTCAAGCCTTATGATGTATGAAATAAGCTATATAATTATGTGTGTGGCTATCCTTAATTTTGGTCAATTTAAAAGAATTCTTTCAATAAATAGTTAAATTTATGATTTTGAACAAAAATATCATTTTGTTTATCTCTCAAACTTTTTTTAAATAAAAATAAAAATGTACAAGATTTTAAACGTACTCTTTGCCGCAAATTTAGATATCTTGAAACTGGCTCTTGCAATACTAGCATTATATTTAGGGAAAATTGTCATTTTTGGATAATTTAAAGGTTTCGTTCAATAGATGAACAAAAATTTATGATTTTGAATAGAAATATCATTTTTCCCTCTCTCAAACTTAAAAAAAAAACAACAACAAAAACAAAAACAACAACAAAACAAATACAAGATTTGAAAAGTAATCTTACGATATATTAGATATCTTGAACAGATTATGCGACACTTTTTCTTTTTTTTTTTAAGCGGAACAGATAAAATCTCTTATTCTCTCAGACTCTTATAAGATTTACACGAAAGTGAACTACGACATCTCATGACAGGCTTAAATACCTTGTAACGACTTACAATACCTTACGACACCATCGCAAATTAAAAATAAAAATAAAAAATTACAGCAATTTGCTACTATGTTGCTGCCATGAATGTCAAAAATCTAATGTTGCCACCACAATTTTTCATTTATATATTTCTTTGGGGTATGGACGTTTTACGTAATAAGCAGACAACGCTTAGTGGGTTGTAGTTTTTGTTGGGGTTTTGGGGTCGGGGCGCAGCGGAAGCGCGGGTCCGGGCGAAATCGTATTTTTAAATTTTTTCAAAATACCGAATAAATTATTCAATATCTAATATGAATAATTTATTCATATATCACCTAAACCAATTTATTTAATATCAAATATTAACATAAATATAATTGAAACTCGCGAAACTTTTACGAAAATCGTTTTTCCGCAAAATTGCCTAAAACACGTTTTTGACTGAACCGACTACCCGACACTTATGGAAACTGCCCAAATCAGCTCCAATAGTGTCGGGGCAGTTCACGGACTGCCCGAACAGTGACAGAATCACTGTTTTCACAGCCGTCACCCAGTTGGCTCAAAATCTACCTGGTAACGCCGTTTTTGGCTGTTTTCACTTATTTCAAGTCAGAAACACTTTCCGGCAATTGTGCCAACTTCCAAAACACATCCAATACATTCTAAAGACAACATTTTCATCACAAAATCAGTAGCTCTTCCAGGTCTGAAACAGTGACCAAATTTGCCAAAATACATACTTTAAATCCAATTTTTTTGCCAAGATTAATCTAATTAATCCAACACCAATCAAAGTCCCACCATATGAACAACTCTAGAACAATTCTAGGCTATTTTAGAGTGGCTTAAATAACTCTAGAATGGCAACAAAATGTTCAACAATAATTTGAACAAATTGGATACAAAATTTCATTAATTCCATCCAATTTCAACTTCACACATGCCTACAAACTTCCAATCCATCCACTAAACCACAAAGCCCCAATTTTCAGATTTGAAGTAAACCCTAGAACATTTCTAAGTCATCAAGAAACAAGAAATCTAATTTCTAAGCTTTGGGGTTTGAAGACTTACCTTAAATCCCCAAATCTTTAGACTTTTTCTTTGATTTTTTTTTTGCTTCAAATCTTCATGAAATGATGAAACAAATTTCAAACCCATTTCTTTTCTTTATTTTCGGCAGTGTGTGTGGCTTAAGGGAAGAAGAAAACAACTTTTCCCTATTTAAAATTAAATGGCCGAAAGTTTGGGTAATTGGGGCATTTTTGTCCTTTTTCAATTTAATAAATTAAATAGTCAAAATAACTTTATAAATATCCAATTAAAATTAGACATATATAAAGCATAATTAATTCATGCCATGTTTTCCAATCAAAATTCACCAAGCATTATTCAATTAATAATAAATGGATAAAGATTGAAAAAATAATTATTTAATTATTTAACTATTAAATAATTAAATAATTAATTTATACAAATATATGTATTTTATTTCCATTAAATAATAAATACATATATTTATGGCATGTGTCAAAATATCATTTGACAAATAATTAATGTGTATCTAATCGAATTATGTATCAAATACAAATACACAATAATTATTAACGGACAAAATCCCCTAATTGCATGTGTTGTCATTTAACGATTAAACGATCCGAATTAACTCGTTTAATCCGGTGAAGTATTATGAATAATCCATATTATTCATATCGAGTTGCCCAAGTGCTCAACGAGTACACTTCATATTGTGGGACTCTCTAAGTTTAGGTTTATCCGTCACAAAATCCAATTTCGTGTCCATAATCCACCAACTAATGGATTATGACGACCACAGATAATCTCGCTAAACTATACAAGTTGAGGTCACTGCATACGTATAATCCCTCCGTCACAGGCCATCCGTATTATACATGGGATATAGATCAGAACTTCAAATATGTTCGGTATAATACAGTCGACTTTCAATTTACGATCACGAAATAACACTCGGAATTAATTTCCGACGTTATACCACGGCCATGGATTTACTAGATCGTAAACACGTACACAGGACTGACGGGTCCTATCTTGATACGCACTGGATATCATGAGCATCAGTCAACACCCAACGAACAGGCGGAGGTCTGATCATGAATATATCGTTGACGTGACTGTCATCAAAGTGTGGAGGATAACTCATATATCCCACTGTGATATCTCAAGTCGAAGGACCACTATGCTCGCTCAACTCGAGAAGGTTCATATTGACGTTGGTGTACCATCTATTAGGAAACCTTCAGTGAGTCGTTCAGTGTCTTATCAAATAAACACCTACATGTCTATACGAGTCTCCCGAGACTCATGGTTCACTAGGATAAATCATCGGACCAATTCACGATATACGACATGTACTGGTCTCAACGGATTTTACTAACCGACCTGTGTTAGCAAATCTTGACCATAAACTTTATTTAAGGATATACAACTAATAGTGCGCTTCCTAATGTCAATTACAAACTGCGTTGTAACTGCGCACTATAAATCCTAGGGTCTTCGTCTAGTATAAACTTATCACTGAACCAGATTCAGTTTCAATCTAATCGTAATCAGATATCTAATCGTAATTAAATCGAATAAGCGTATAAAAGACAAGGGTGCTACCGTTAAAATTAGTAATATTATGGAAAAAGAAATTGTCTGTATTTATGAATCGGACATAAATACGATCCGGATTGACACTCGGAGCACCAACCCTAACAGTTTTGTTCATGATCAAGAATATTATTTGCATCATAAGGGATTTTTCAAGTTCAAAACATTTTTAAAATGTTTTTGTTTTAACATTTTCTTTACTTTACATGTGATTTTGACGTTTGAGAGAGCACATTTCTGAAAAGGTATGTTGCATCTTCAGTCGATTATGACGACACTTTTTTTTAAAAATAAAAAACTCTATCGTTAAATTATTTTTTCCGGGATTAAATGGACCATGTAAAATTTCTGATTGTCCCATATTCTTACAAAAATGTAATATTTGAAGTCGAACCTAAGACCGGAAGGTCAATAGAATTCTACATTATCAAATCACTCCACTTCACGAAGAAAAATGATGAAGATCTTCATTTCCATATCCTTTTTCCTTAGTTGATCTATTGCCACCCCCACCAAGGCTCTAATGCCGCCCCTTGGCTGGTCTCGTGCCTCTATCATGTATGGCGGCGGCGGCTGAATAATCTATGGAGAAGAAGAAGAAGAAGAAGATTCAATCAAGCGGCTGGTTTCTCTCAAGCACAGGGCAATTTCAATCCTTTGGCAAATTTATTTACTTTATGTGAATCTCTCTAGGCATCAAAATATGTATATCATATGGCTTCAAGAGAGATTTGTCCTTCTTGTATTATTAATTCTAGCTTTATTATTATGTGTTGGTGCATATATAAACTTATATTTTGATATGGATTTGTGATTATATTTTCTTTTGCTACTCATGTTGAATTAATGTATCACAAATTGGGATGCAACTTATTTTGCAAATATTTCAAGTGTATTAATTCAAGAAAGATTCTATTTAACTATGGGAAATGCTAACGAGTGCCCTAAAGGCATTCGTTAAGAATCCATTTAAGAAAAGTGCACTAATGACACTCGTTATCATAACCCTTTAATTATTTGTCGTTGGTTTTGTGTGTGTGTGTTAATTCAAGAGCCTTATGATGTATGAAATAAGCTATAAATATCTTTATGTGTGTGGGCTATCCTTAATTTTGGTCAATTTAAAAGAATTCTTTCAATATATAGTTAAATTTATGATTTTGAACAAAAATATCATTTTGTTTATCTCTCAAACTTTTTGTAAATAAAAAAAAATGTACAAGATTTTAAATGTACTCTTTGCCGCAAATTAAGATATTTTGAAACTGGCTCTTGCAATACTAGCATTATATTTAGGGAAAATTGTCATTTTTTGGATAATTTAAAGGTTTCTTTCAATAAATGAGCAAATTTGAAAAACCAAAACAAAACAAATACAAGATTTGAGAAGTAATCTTAAGATACATTAGATATCTTGAACAGATTATGCGATATTTATTTGGGCTTAAACGAAACAGATAAAATCTCTTATTATCACAGACTCTTATAAGGTTCGCACTCCATGAATTCGAACTCAATATCTTACGGTGAACTGCGACATCTCATGACAGATTTAAAACACCTTGTAACGACTTACAATACCTTACGACACCATCGCAAATTAAAAATAAAAATAAAAAATTACAGCAATTTGCTACTATGTTGCTGCCATGAATGTCAAAAATCTAATGTTGCCACCACAATTTTTCATTTATATATTTCTTTGGGGTATGGACGTTTTACGTAATAAGCAGACAACGCTTAGTGGGTTGTAGTTTTGTTCATGATCAAGAATATTCTTTGCATCATAAGGGATTTTTCAAGTTCAAAACATTTTTAAAATGTTTTTGTTTTAACATTTTCTTTACTTTACATGTGATTTTGACGTTTGAGAGAGCACATTTCTGAAAAGGTATGTTGCCTCTTCAGTCGATTATGACGACATTTTTTTTAAAAAATAAAAAACTCTACCGTTAAATTATTTTTTTCCGGAATTAAGTGGAACAGGTAAAATTTCTGATTGTCTCATATTCTTACAAAAAACGTAATCTTTGAATTCGAACCTAAGACCTAAATATCAGATCATGAATTCTGCATCATCAAATCATGCATCTTGAGGCTCTTGAATCCATGTATCAAATGAGAAATGTGTTGACTCAACTGTGGCCGAAAGTTGCATGTCTTATGCATGCAACTTGCATGCAACTTTCGGCCCCTTTTTGGCAGCCAACTAATGAAGCAACAAGCAACACACGCTTTGCCAAAACGTGTTGCAATAGTACACACGTTTTGGTGGCTATATAAGGAGCCCTTGAGACCATTGTTAATCATCCTGAAATCCCAGTAATCCCAGAATTTGTATAATAAAGAGTAAAGAGAGATGAGAGTTTTTTGTAAAGCTTGGTATTGAAGTTTTGTAATTCTTTTGTTTGTGTGATATAAAAGAAGAATTTTCTCTCACATCTCCTCTATTGTGTGTGTTTTATCACAACAAGTGGTATCAGAGCAACGTCAGCGAAACCTGCACAGTCAGCAGACCAGTCAGCGGCCACGTGTGCATCCAGTCAGTGTCACGTGTCCGCCACGTCAGCAGAACTGCCACGTCAGCGGTGTCTGGTAAATTTCAGATAGGTTCCTGAACTTTCTGGAAATTACAATTTAGCCCCAATACTTTCAGAATTTTTCAATTTAGTCCCTGAACTTTTTTGGAAATTGCAATTTAGTCCCTAAACTTTTCCGTAATTTCACTTTGGCCTCTGAACTTTTGGAAATTGCACTTTGACCCCTGTAATTTCTGAAATTTGCAAATTGGTCCATGTGTCGGATTTTGACAAACGAAGTGTCATTTCCACTATTTTCGACCATTCCGGACGCAACGGTGAGGTCCGTTTTTTGAAATTCTGCTTAGAATTTTTTGTGATGGAATGGGGCAACGGAAAAATGGTTTTGTTAACCAGTACCAACTATTTCACATGGAGATGAAGGATAAAAGACCTTCTGTATGTGAAGGACTATGATGGATCAGTATTTATGGAGCAGAAACCAGAAGGAATGGCCGATGGAAAGTGGGCTAATCTTCACCATAAAACTTGCAGTACTATTCGTCAGTGGATCGACGATAGTATCGTCAACCATGTCAGTGAAGAAACAAATGCACGTGTCTTATGGGGAAAGCTGGAGGAGCTTTTCCGAGCAAAGACTGGCAACAACAAGCTGTACTACATCAAGAAGATGATGGGGTTGAAATACCAATAAGGTACAGCTGCGGCGGACCATATCAACGATTTCCTCGGCACCATGAAAGAATTGTCGGGATTGGGCATAGACTTCGGTGATGAGGTAAATGGCTTAATACTCCTTAATACGTTACCAGAATCTTGGGAAACGTTCAGATCTACGGTGATAAATTCAGCCGCAGATGGGAAAGTCACTATGGAGATGACAAAAACCAAGATCTTCGAGGAAGAAAAGAGGACGAGAATGCAGGAGTCAGCATCAACCTCAACCTCAGAAGCTCTAGTGACAGAAAAAAACACCAGAAGGGGGAGGAGTAAAATCCGAGGCCCAGGGAGATCAGACAAGAACCGGGGGAAATCAAGAATGAAGGATATTGAGTGTTATTACTGTAACAAGAAAGGCCATATGAAGCGGGATTGCTACAAACTGAAAAACGAGCAGTCCAGGAGAGATGGTGACTCTAATCAAGAAAGAGTTGCTACAACCACCGAGAAAACCTCCAAAGACTTCTGCATAATATATGAAGAAGATGTTGTGAATCTTGCCAGCCACGAGACCAGTTGGGTGATAGATAGTGGCACCTCCATACACGCCACATCTCGCATAGACTTCTTTTCATCTTACACACCAGGAGACTATGGTGCTGTAAGGATGGAGAATGACAGACAGTCCAAAGCCGTCGGTATTGGAGACATCTGCCTTGAAACAGACAACGGGACAAGGCTAGTGTTGAAGGGAGTCAAGCACATCCCAGACATTCGGTTAAACCTGATCTCAACAGGCAAGCTGGATGATGAAGGTTTCTGCAGCACCTTTAGTGACGGATGCTGGAAGCTAACTAAAGGGTCAATGGTCGTGGCACAAGGTAAGAAAGATTCAACTCTGTATTTGATGCATGCTAAGCTTTCAAATATTAGCATAAATACAGTCAACAATAATGAGGCAGCCGAGCTATGGCACAAAAAGCTCGGTCACATGAGCCAAACGGGGATGGAGATACTACGCAGGCGGAATGTTCTTCCGGAATTGAAGAACTCACACTTACGGAAGTGTGAACACTGCATGGCTGGAAAGCAGAACAGAGTATCCTTCCAGAGCTCACTGCCTCAACGGAAACCGGAGGTACTAGATCTCATACATTCAAATGTATGTGGTCCGATGCAGACACGAACACTTGGTGGGTCACTGTATTTTGTGACATTCATAGATGATCATTCAAGGAAGACCTGGGCATACACCTTGAAGAGAAAAGACCAAGTGCTGGGAGTGTTCAAGGAGTTTCATGCTCTGGTGGAGAGAGAAATCGGCAAAAAACTAAAATGCATCACAACAGACAACAGTGGAGAATACAGAGGTCCGTTTGATCAGTACTGCAAGACGCAAGGAATCATACATCAAACGACACCTCCGAAGACACCTCAGCTGAATGGCCTAGCTGAGAGGATGAACAAAACCTTGTGCGAAAGGGTCAGAAGCTTGCTGTCACAAGCCAAGCTGCCGAAGACATTTTGGGGGGAGGCACTCAACACAACAGTACATGTTTTGAACATGTCCCCAGCGGTCGCACTGAAAGGTAATGTTCCTAACCAAGCCTGGACAGGTAAATAAGTGTTATATGAATACTTGCATGTCTTTGGGTGCAAAGCATTTGTACACATCCCAAAGGACGAGAGATCCAAGCTTGATGCAAAGACACGACAGTGTGTCTTTATTAGCTATGGTCATGATGATTTCGGCTACAAACTGTATGATCCTGTGGAGAAGAAGATCGTCAGGAGCCGAGATGTTGTCTTCGTTGAAGACCAGACCATAGAAGATATCCGGAAGGAGATGAAGACAATGCCCCAACAATATAGAGATGTGAATCCAGAACCTCACACACCGGTGCCAGTACGAGTTGAAGATGAGGTTCCCAGACATGAGGGTACAAGTGATGAAGCTCCCAGAAATGATGATCATGATCAACCACCAGTACCAGAAGCTACACCAACAGTTCCACAGAGAAGGTCTGACAGAGAGAGGCGACCTTCAACCAAATACTCTGCATATGAGTATGTGCTGCTTACTGACGGGGGAGAACCCGAGAGCTACCAGGAGGCTGTGGAAACAGAAGACAGAGAAAAGTGGGAGGAAGTCATGCAAGATGAGATGAAATCTTTGCATGATAATCACACTTTTGAGTTGGTGAAATTGCCAAGTGGAAAACGGGCTTTGAAGAACAAATGGGTGTACAGGGTGAAGCAACATGAGCACACTTCACAACCCCGGTACAAAGCCAGACTAGTTGTCAAGGGATTCAATCAGAGGAAAGGCATTGACTTTGATGAAATATTCTCTCCATTTGTGAAGATGTCATCCATCAGAGTGGTACTCAGCTTAGCAGCTAGCCTCGATCTGGAAGTTGAGCAGATGGATGTCAAGACCGCATTTCTTCACGGAGATCTGGAAGAAGAAATTTACATGGAGCAACCAGAAGGCTTCAGAGTCAGAGGGAAAGAGGACTTTGTGTGCAGACTCAGGAAAAGCCTATACGGTTTGAAACATGCACCGAGACAGTGATACGTGAAGTTTGAGTCAGTTATGGGGGAGCAGAGATACAAGAAGACTACTTCAGACCATTGTGTTTTCGTTCAGAAATTTTCTGACGATGACTTTATCATCTTACTGTTGTATGTAGATGATATGTTGATAGTTGGCCGGAATCAATCGAGGATTGATAATTTGAAGCAGCAACAGAGTAATTCTTTTGAGATGAAAGACTTGGGGCCAGCTAAACAGATTCTTGGCATCAGGATCGGCCGTGATCGGAAAGCCAGGAGGTTATACTTGTCACATGAGGAGTACATCGAGAAAGTACTTCAGAGATTCCAGATGGACAAGGCTAAAGCGGTTAGCACTCCTCTTGCTACCCACTTTAGATTGAGTACACAGCAGAGTCCCTCTACTGAGACAGGGAATGAGGAAATGAAACAGGTTCCATACACCTCAGCAGTGGGAAGTCTTATGTATGTCATGGTGTGCACGAGGCCAGACTTAGCACACGCAGTTGGATTGGTCAGCCGGTTTATGTCAAACCCAGGACGGGAACACTGGAATGCTATCAAATGGATTATGCGGTATCTTCGAGGCACATCCAAAATGAGGCTATGTTTTGGAAGCAGCGACAAACCAGTGTTGATGGGCTACACCGATTCAGATATGGCAGAAGATGTGGATACCCGAAAGTCTACTTCGGGGTATATGATTACTCTCTCAGGAGGAGCTGTGGCATGGCAGTAGATGTTGCAGAGATGTGTTGCACTTTCTACAATAGAGGCGGAATTCATTGCAGTTACAGAAGCTTGCAAGGAATTACTGTGGATGAAGAAATTCGTCCAGGAATTGGGTTTCAAGCAGGAGAAGTACACTGTGTACTGCGATAGCCAGAGTGCTATCTATCTCGGTAAAAATTCCACATTTCATTCGAGGTCAAAACATATCGATGTGAGGTATCATTGGATACGAGACGTCCTGAGCTCAAGGCTGATAGAACTCAGGAACCGACGACAACGGTGCCGATATATTCACGAAGGTTTTACCGAATGAGAAGCTTGAAATCTGTCGTGCCATAGCCGGGATGACAAAACTCTCCACATAGTCAGAGTGGGGAGATTCAGAGAACTACGATTGGCTTGATCCCAACTCATGGTACGTAGGCAGTCATACAGATGCAGCCATGGGTGGATCCTTTGGAGGATCCGGTTTGGATGATGATGGTCGGCTCAGATTTTGGGGAAATCTTCACCGATGGGGAGATTTGTTGACTCAACTGTGGCCGAAAGTTGCATGTCTTATGCATGCAACTTGCATGCAACTTTCGGCCCCTTTTTGGCAGCCAACTAATGAAGCAACAAGCAACACACGTTTTGCCAAAACGTGTTGCAATAGTGCACACGTTTTGGTGGCTATATAAGGAGCCCTTGAGACTATTGTTAATCATCCCGAAATCCTAGTAATCCCAGAATTTGTATAATATAGAGTAAAGAGAGTTGAGAGTTTTTTGTAAAGCTTGGTATTGAAGCTTTGTAATTCTTTTGTTTGTGTGATATAAAAGAATAATTTTCTCTCACATCTCCTCTATTGTGTGTGTTTTATCACAACAAAATGAAAATAAAATAGTGGGAGATATTACTTAGAATACTTCCAAACCGATTGAAACCAAACAAATGTAGTTGATGATGTATCATTTTCTGATTGGTTCTGGTAAAATTGCTTGTAAGCTCACCCACACACTAATATCACACCTCCCACTATAAAAATATAAATGCAGGGCTAAAATAATACAGTGGTAAAATCTTAGAGATTAAAATATAAAATATGTAAATAAAGTTGGATATAGAATGATAAATTTTTAAAGTTACAGGGATTAAACAAATTTAAAGATTTGAACCAATAATTTGAATCGGTTCGATATAAAAAACTTGGTTGGATCAATTTAGACTCAATTCAATCCGACATGATTTGAATTTTAGACTCAAACCACCCCTAACTACTTGTAATATTTAATATGGGTGGGCACTATCAGATTCGGTTCGGATCGGACCGAATCCGAAACTGATTCGATTCATTAAGGACTGAATAATTCAATCCAATCGGATTTTGAATCCCTATCAAATTCGATCCGACTATCGGAACAAATCGGATTTCATTCGATCCGGTTTGAAACCTTAACGAATTGGATATATTTGATTTGATAACGGATCTAAATCCGATTGAGCATCCGATTTGATAATGAATCTGGTAGTGAATTCGATTTGATAACATATCTGATTCGATAAAATTAATCGGAATTTTATGTTATTTGATCCGATCCGATAATCAGGGATATTTGGACTGGATTTTAGAATATAATTTAAATCAATTTTATCAAATCGGATTTGTTATCGAATCAAATTCGTTATCAAATCGAATCCACTACCAGATTGATTACCAAATCGGATGCTATATATTAGATTCAGATCTATTATCAAATCAAATTTATCTGATCCGTTAAGATTTTAAATCGAATCAAATGAAATCTGATTTGATTCGATAGTTATCAGATTAATCCAATCTAACATCCGATGAAACAAACAAATACGATCTGATGGCCAGGTTTAATATTTACAAGGAAATATTTGCTTGTTGAGAATAGTCTTGCTCTCGAAGGGATTTTTTTTCATAGTTTGCATGTGGCCTAGGGGTGATCACGGTTTCGGGTCAAACCGCAACCCGATCCAAACCGCACCAACCCGAACTGCAACGCGCGGTTTGAAAAAATATTAAAAATGATTTCGGGTCAATCGGAACCGAACCGTAAATTTCGGGCCAGTGTGCGGTTTTGACCCAACCGCGACCCGAACCGCTCAAAACAGTAAATTTTGACTCAAATCGCGATCCGAACCTCCTAAATCGCCGACCCGCGTTCAAATTATATATTATTTTATATTTTATTCTTGTTTAACCATGAAATTTAAGATATTTAATGATCATATGACAATATACAATGTATAAATGAAAATTATGTATTTTTTTATATTCAATTATTATGTGAAAACACACAAAATTTCCTTAAAAAAAATTTATAATCTAAACCGCAAACCCGAACC
Source organism: Zanthoxylum bungeanum (assembly GCA_019454045.1). NCBI lineage: Eukaryota > Viridiplantae > Streptophyta > Magnoliopsida > Sapindales > Rutaceae > Zanthoxylum > Zanthoxylum bungeanum. The sequence continues at coordinate 224,663 of SKCR01017066.1, read as the reverse complement.
TCCCAAACCGCTAAACCGCCAACCCGAACCGCTGCAGTTTTCCTTATCAAATTTGCGGTTTCGGTTTCTAATTTCTCAAACCGCCAACCCACGCGGTTTGAAGTGAAAAACGAAAAAATCGACCCGAACCGCACTGCGAGCACCCCTAATGTGGCCTGAACTTATTTTTTTCAATTTGCTAGAGACCAATAAATTTGGTTTAAGTTCGGTCATATTAACTTTATGACATGAAGTAATTAAGGCTAATTGTTGCTGCATTTAGTATAAATGTGATCATTTAATTACTAATTTTATGCTTTTGGGCTTAATTTTAATGAAATTATCACTAAGGAGTTTGCACCAATATCCGAGGCCGGTCTTGGGCAAGAGGCTTTAAATATGATATACTCCCAAATCAGAAATGAAACGGGGTGTAACAAAAATGAGCATTAAGTCATTGAAAATTAGCTATCCAAATCAGAGTTTGGTTGATGGAATGTAATTTTTAAAAATTAACATTACATGTGAAGATAAATTTGCTCATTAAAAAATAACATTAAAATATTTATCTTTTGTACGTTTATAATATAAAAAGACGACAATTGTCATTGAGACCTACTTAGTTACATTTCATTCAATTACCGTTTATTTACCGAACAATATTTTGAAATATCACATTATAAATCTCTCATTTTATTTTCCCAAACAAAATTATTGTACGTTACTCTCCATTCTATTCTATTATGTTCCATTCTATTCCATTCCATTGAGTTACATTTCATTATAAATCATCCACTTGCATCAATCCAAACATAACCTTAGCAAAATGTTATTCTCTCCTTAAATTATGCAGAATATTTTAACTCACACAATACAATTATTAAATATTTTAACTCACGTAATATTAATCATCTAAGTTATAAAGGAAATTAACATAAATGATATTTTTTTAATATAAATTAACACATAGAGTTATAGAGAGTTTTAGTAAAATCATTTTATAACTAAACATAATAATCATAATAAAGTCATGTTATGACTAATCAAATATTGACAAATAATATTATAGGTAGCTAACACTAAAATTACAAGGTTAGCATACAAAATTAGGATCAAGCTTTGAGCTAGGTTGTGCTAATTTTTTATAATATTTTATCACCAGTATATTTATATTAATAGACGATTAAAATTTAGTTACATAAAAAAAATTATCTAATAATTATCAATCATAATTTATTTAAAAAAAAAAATTTGATACCAAATTAAAGTACTATCATATTTACCATTTGGAGATATATATAATTGAATGCTCCATCATGAAGCCAAGTTAATCAAGTATTAATTCTTATATACCTAATAATATGAATATGGTTATGGAGTCACATATGATAACTATTTGTATGTCACTATTCAATCACATTTAAATTACGTTGTAATTTAAGAGGGTCCACTCTATTTTTTTTTTTTTAAAGGAAAAAAGATTTTCATTGCTTACTTAAAAGAGATGAAAATACACATAATGTTTGAAGGAAAATTATATTTCCAAATAACAGGATAATAAACGCTAATTGTCAATTTTGTAAGAGCGCGGATAATAAGATTACAAAAACGAGAAACATAACCAACAAATTTAACTAGCTCTTCAATAATCCACATAATTTCATAATTGAAGAAATTAATTTATAAAGTACATACGTTATAATTGTTGGAAAATGCCTATTCATAAGCATTTTGAGGCACAATTTCAAGCATGGTCCACTTCGTGTTAGTGGTTGTTATTGAATGATTCGGATACTCCTCCGTGAGTACTTCGAAATGGTATATTCATATGCTTAAAATGGTGCTTGGGTGAATGAGAAATTGTTATTCAAAGTTCACCCATTGGTGTTGGAAAATAAAGAGAAGTGAGCTTGTCCCACATGGGAAAGCTATAGAGAGAATATTAAGCTTATATATGATTGCTCATATGTAGATGGGTAAGAGTTGTAAGGATAGAGGCTCTCTCTACGTGCGCGGGGGGGGGGGGGGGGTGCAAATCAAATCCGAACCAAGCTTGGCTCATGTGCACCCGCGTGTCCTGCGTACACGAATGCCGGACCAAAATTTGCAGGCCCGGCCCAACCGAATTTTTAATTTTCTCAACAATTTTTCCAAGCCTTTTGTAATTCCATAACAGCTAATTTAATTAGCTTGGTGGTTACATAGTTTAATTTCCATTAGTGCTAATTTAATTAGCTTAGTGGTTACAACAATGTGTAACATCTCCCATTATGAAATTTAATTGGCAAGTTAATTTCTATTAATTGAGATGTGTTTTCTTTTCCTATATAAACAACATCAGTTCTTGTTTTCAAGATATGAAATAGAAAATAGAGAAAGACATAGCGCACACACGAAAGATAATTTTCTTTGTTTTGTTAAAAAGAGAGTTCAAACACTTTGTGGTTCGTTGGACACGAGTCTGGTGGTGCCCTTTCTCGTACGTTTCCGTTGTATCCTGGGAAATAATCGTCTCACGTTCTACTGCAACTACGGTAGGGGACGAATTTGTTTTAAGGATATTGTTGTTTTACAACAAGCCTCGGGAAAGTTCTGATTTGCCTCTGACGTCTGCCATCAGCGTCTGCCTCTGACTTCAGCATCAGCGTCTGCCTCTGCCTACTTCTGTCTGCCTCAGCTTCAGCTTATGCCTCTGCCTACCTTTGCCTCTGACTCTGTTCATCAGCCACTGCCTCCACTTTCAGGGTCTGCCATCAGCCTCTGCCGTCAGCCTCTGCCTTCAGCCTCTGCCTCTGCCATCTGCCTCTGCCCAGCATTTGTCATCTGCCTCTGCCCAGCATCTGCCTCTGCTCATCAGCCCCTGCCTCCGCTTTCAGGGTCTGCCGTTAGGGTCTGCTCCGAGGATAATAATTATAATTGTAATTTTTGTCATATTCGGATTTCCCAATTACCGTGTAATAATTGTAATAATTGTTACTTATAGCAGTCTTAAAACAAATTCGACTCTGTGGATATGGAAATCAGTCCAAACACAGTAGATCCGAATATGGCAGCCTCTTCGGCTGGCCAGAATGTTGTGGCAGCCCCCGTGGCTGACCAAAGTGCAGTGGCAGCCCCTTCGGCTAACCAACTTGCATCAGCCTCTGGGCTTAATATGGCAGCCGTTGTGGCTGGCCAAGGTGTTTCTGCCTCAATGGCTAGACAACCTGTTGGACATGTGAGCCATGTCAATCCTGCTGCGGAAAAACCTGAAAAATTCAGTGGTCAGAATTTCAAAAGATGGCAACAGAAAATGTTCTTCTACCTGACCACGTTGAACCTTGCGAGGTTTCTAAAGGAAGATGCTCATGTACCCAAAGAGGTGAGATTGATATCCAAGTCATCAGTGCCATTGAAGCTTGGAAACATTCTGAATTCCTATGTCGGAATTATGTGTTGAATGGGCTAAGTGATTCCTTGTACAGTGTGTACGTTGGAATGAAAACAGCTAAAGGGCTTTGGGAATCTTTAGATCGAAAATATAAAACTGAGGATGCCGATACTAAGAAATTTGTCGTAGGCCGTTTCCTAGAGTTTAAAATGATTGATTCCAAAACTGTGATAAGCCACGTACAAGAACTGCAGATTATTCTAGCAGAAATTCATGCTGAGGGGATGAGTTTAAGTGAAACCTTCCAAGTAGCCTCGATAATTGAGAAACTACCACCTGGTTGGAAAGATTTCAAGAATTATTTAAAGCATAAGCGAAAAGAAATGAGCATTGAAGACTTGGTTCTTAAGCTAAGAATTGAGGAAGATAACCGAGTTTCTGAAAAGAGAGGAATGACTCATGAGGCCAAAGGAAATGTTGTCGAACATGGCCATAAGAACAATAACCTCAAGAACAAAGGGTCAAAGATGGCCCTAAAGGAGGAGTTTCCAAGAAATCAAAATTTCAAGGAAAATGCTTCAACTGTGACAAAATGGGTCACAAGTCTTCTGAGTGCAGACTGCCGAAGAAGAAAAAGAAACAAGAGGCTAATGTGCTAGAAAACATGACTCAAGATGTTTCAGACATTAACCTTTCTGCTGTGATTTCTGAGGTGAATCTAGTGGGTTCTAACCCAAGAGAGTGGTGGATTGATACTGGTGCCACTCGACATGTATGCTCAGACAAGAGCATGTTTTCTTCATTTGAGCCTGCTAAAAATGGGGAAAAGATATACATGGGAAATTCAGCAACATCTGAGATAGAAGGTCAAGGAAATGTGATTCTGAAGATGACCTATGGGAAAGAGTTGACTCTGAACAATGTTCTGTATGTACTTGAAATACGGAAGAATCTTGTGTCTGGATCGCTTCTGAACAAGCATGGATTCCGGATGGTGTTCGAGTCTGATAAAGTAGTTTTGACTAAAAATGGGATGTATGTGGGAAAATGGTATGTAACTGATGGGCTTTTTAAGCTCAATGTAATGGTTGTTAACCCAAAAATATCAATAAAGCTAGTTCTTCTGCTTATATTGTTTAGTATTCTAATCTTTGGCATGGTAGATTAGGACATGTTAATTTTAATTCATTGCGAAAGTTAATTAACATGAATCATATTCCCATTTTTAAAATTGATAACAACATAAGTGTGATACTTGTGTTGAGGCAAAACTAACAAGATCATCTTTTCATAGTATTGAAAGAAACTCTGAACCACTTGATCTAATTCATACCGATGTATGTGATTTTAATTCAATACAATCGAGAGGCGGTAATAAATATTTTATTACCTTTATTGATGATTGCACAAGATTTTGCTATGTGTATTTAATGAAAAGCAAGGACGAAGCTATAGAGAAATTTTTTCTCTATAAGAATGAAGTTGAGAACCAACTGAATAAAAGAATTAAGGAGTTAAGAAGTGATCGTGGTGGTGAGTATGTTTTCCCTTTTGAATCATTTTGTGAACAAAATGGAATCATACATCAAACCACAGCTCCTTATTCGCCTCAATCCAATGGGATTGCGGAACGTAAGAATCGTACCTTGAAAGAGATGATGAACGCTATGTTAATCAGCTCTGGCTTACCTCAGATTATGTGGGGAGAAGCTGTCTTATCAGCTAATTACCTTTTAAATAAGGTACCACGGAAAGAAGCAGGGAAAACTCCTTATGAAATGTGGAAAAGAATAGTACATTCCTATAAATTCCTACGAGTGTGGGGGTGTCTTGCCAAGGTAGTCATTCCTCCACCTAAAAAGGTGAAGATAGGACCAAAAACTGTTGATTGCATTTTCATAGGATATGCACATAACAGTAATGCTTATCGATTTCTTGTGCATGAGTCTAATGTTCCAGATATTCACAAGAATACGATAATGGAATCGAGGAATGCATCCTTTTTCGAATACGTTTTTCCTTGTAAAACTAATTCGAATTCAGATGTGCACAAACGGGCACATGAGACTATCATTGAAGATCGTCAGGACCGAGAACAAATTAATGTTCCAGAGGATCAACAAGTTGTTGAACCTGAAATAAGACGTAGCAAAAGAGCTAGAACGGAAAAATCATTTGGTCCAGATTTTCTGACATTTTTGCTAGAGAATGATCCTCAAAGCTATAACGAAGCTGTAAGGTCAGCTGATGGTGCCTTGTGGAAAGATGCCATCAATAGTGAAATTGAATCCATCTTACAAAATCACACCTGGGAGTTAGTGAATCTTCCTCCAGGATGTAAACCTTTAGGGTCCAAGTGGATTTTCAAAAGGAAAATAAAGGCAGATGGATCAATTGACAAGTACAAAGCAAGACTTGTAATTAAAGGTTATAGACAACGTGAAGGTCTTGATTACTTTGATACTTATTCTCCTGTAACGAGAATAAATTCCATAAGGATGATACTAGCGATTGCAGCTTTGCGCAATCTTGAGGTACATCAGATGGATGTGAAAACAGCATTTCTGAATGGAGATTTAGATGAAGAAATCTACATGGAACAACCTGAAGGTTTTATAGCTCCAGGACAAGAAAAGAAAGTCTGTAAGTTAGTTAAATCCTTGTATGGATTGAAACAAGCCCCGAAACAGTGGCATAAAAAGTTTGATGACACCATGTTGGCAAATGGTTTCAAAATCAATGAATGTGATAAATGCATTTATGTCAGAGAGACAGAAGTTGGCTATGTCATTTTATGTCTCTACGTTGATGACATACTGATTGTCGGGAGTAATGTCAAAATGGTGAAATCTACCAAGAATATGCTGAAATCCAAGTTTGACATGAAAGACATGGGTCTTGCAGATGTCATTCTGGGAATAAATATCTCGAGAAGTCCAGATAGACTTATTCTTGATCAGTCGCACTATGTGGACAAAATTCTTGGTAAATTCAACGATGATGATTTAGCTGTGGCTAGAACTCCTTTAGATGTGAGTTTACACCTATCAAATAATATGGGAGATGGTATATCTCAAGTAGAATACTCTAGAGTGATCGGGAGTTTGATGTATCTATCGAGTTGTACAAGGCCTGATATAGCCTGTACAGTAAACAAGCTCAGCAGATATACGAGTAATCCAGGGGTTGATCACTGGAAAGCAATAGTGAGAGTACTTAGGTACTTACGTTTTACTCGTAATTATGGGTTGCACTATCATAGATATCCAGCTGTAGTCGAAGGATAAAGTGATGCTAATTGGATATCTGACATGAAAGACTCAAAGTCTACTAGTGGCTATGTGTTTATACTAGCATGTGCAGCTATATCATGGAAATCCTCCAAACAGACTGTGATAGCCAGATCTACAATGGAATCAGAATTCATTGCATTAGACAAGTGTGCTGAAGAAGCATAATGGCTTCGAAATTTTCTAGAGGATATTCCAAGTTGGCCTAAGCCAGTGCCAGCAATTTGCATTCATTGCGATAGTCAATCTGCAATTGGAAGGGCACATAACAATATGTATAATGGTAAGTCTAGACATATTCGTCGTAGACACAATACCGTTAGACAATTACTCTCTACTGGAGTTATTTCAATTGACTATGTAAAGTCAAAGGATAACATTGCGGATCCGCTAACCAAATGGGTAAATAGAGAGTTAGTTGTGAAATCATCGAGGGGAATGAGACTGAAGCCCATTAGATAAATGTTTATTACGAAGGAAAACCCAACCTTGTTGACTGGAGATCCCAAGATCTAGGTTCAATAGGACAACCTACTCGTAAAAGACATAATTGGATCACTGTGGGGGTTACCCTCTAGTCCATTCCTATGATGAAATGAAACAGTGATGCTCGTATGGATAGAGGTTAAGCAAAAGCTTTTAATGATTCTTATGTGTCGGGAATCCGAGCAGAGTATTACGAGATACTCTTAAATAAGAAATCAGCTATGTGAGAGAGAAGCGGGGCCGCTTCAAAGGGAATTGTACGGGGCACAATTTTTAGAAACTCTTGCAGAACCAGGTAGATGTTCATGGCCAAAATGAACATAATAATGAGAACTCAAATGTGTAGGTAAAATATCTGTGTGATATGTGTTCTCCAATTACATGAACGGCAGTACAGTTCAATGACATCGCGTCAACTGTCAGCCAGTAATGAGATATATTTTCACAAGGGAATGTTCAAAGGCTGTGGCCTACCTATCCTACACAGGTGTTGAACCGTTGAACTCTTCTAGGTCAAAATAAAATGTTTTATAAAATAATTTTATTCGACGTTTTTCGCCAATTTCATTCATGTGGGGGATTGTTGGAAAATGCCTATTCATAAGAATTTTGAGGCACAATTTCAAGCATGGTCCACTTCGTGTTAGTGGTTGTTATTGAATGATTCGGATACTCCTCCGTGAGTACTTCGAAATGGTATATTCATATGCTTAAAATGGTGCTTGGGTGAATGAGAAATTGTTGTTCAAAGTTCACCCATTGGTGTTGGAAAATAAAGAGAAGTGAGCTTTTCCCACATGGGAAAGCTATAGAGAGAATATTAAGCTTATATATGATTGCTCATATGTAGATGGGTAAGAGTTGTAAGGATAAAGGCTCTCTCTACGTGCGCAGGGGGGGTGCAAATCAAATCCGAACCAAGCTTGGCTCGTGTGCACCCGCGTGTCCTGCGTACACGAATGCCGTGAGTACTTCGAAATGATATATTCATATGCTTAAAATGGTGCTTGGGTGAATGAGAAATTGTTGTTCAAAGTTCACCCATTGGTGTTGGAAAATAAAGAGAAGTGAGCTTGTCCCACATGGGAAAGCTATAGAGAGAATATTAAGCTTATATATGATTGCTCATATGTAGATGGGTAAGAGTTGTAAGGATAGAGGCTCTCTCTACGTGCGCGGGGGGGGGGTGCAAATCAAATCCGAACCAAGCTTGGCTCGTGTGCACCCGCGTGTCCTGCGTACACGAATGCCGGACCAAAATGTGCAGGCCCGGCCCAACCGAATTTTTAATTTTCTCTACAATTTTTCCAAGCCTTTTGTAATTCCATAACAGCTAATTTAATTAGCTTGGTGGTTACATAGTTTAATTTCCATTAGTGCTAATTTAATTAGCTTAGTGGTTACAACAATGTGTAACATCTCCCATTATGAAATTTAATTGGCAAGTTAATTTCTATTAATTGAGATGTGTTTTCTTTTCCTATATAAACAACATCAGTTCTTGTTTTCAAGATATGCAATAGAAAATAGAGAAAGACATAGCGCACACACGAAAGATAATTTTCTTTGTTTTGTTAAAAGGAGAGTTCAAACACTTTGTGGTTCGTTGGACACGAGTCTGGTGGTGCCCTTTCTCGTACGTTTCCGTTGTATCCTGGGAAATAATCGTCTCACGTTCTACTGCAACTACGGTAGGGGACGAATTTGTTTTAAGGATATTGTTGTTTTACAACAAGCCTCGGGAAAGTTCTGATTTGCCTCTGACGTCTGCCATCAGCGTCTGCCTCTGACTTCAGCATCAGCGTCTGCCTCTGCCTACTTCTGTCTGCCTCAGCTTCAGCTTCTGCCTCAGCCTACCTTTGCCTCTGACTCTGTTCATCAGCCTCTGCCTCCACTTTCAGGGTCTGCCATCAGCCTCTGCCATCAGCCTCTGCCGTCAGCCTCTGCCTTCAGCCTCTGCCTCTGCCTCTGCCATCTGCCTCTGCCATCTGCCTCTGCCCAGCATTTGTCATCTGCCTCTGCCCAGCATATGCCTCTGCTCATCAGCCCCTGCCTCCGCTTTCAGGGTCTGCCGTTAGGGTCTGCTCCGAGGATAATAATTATAATTGTAGTTTTTGTCATATTCGAATTTCCCAATTACCGTGTAATAATTGTTACTTATAGCAATAATTTATAAACGTCCAACTCAAATCCACATTTACTCAGAAAATACCATAACCTCAATTTTCAAAATTTATTATTTATATCCACGCATAAGTCTCCAAATTACTATCAGAAACATTCCCCTAAACACACACATGATTTATCACAACCCCAATTTCATTCTCCAAATCTCCATTTTAAATCAAGCATATATGCAAAAATCTGAAACTTTATAAGAAACAAATGAAAATAGATCTTAAAAAAAAATTGAAAATAGAAAAAAGTAGGTAACCCACAAACACCACAAACAAATACAAAAAATTCAGATATCTTCTGTTTCTTATAAAGAATCAAAATGGCAAAGTTACAACCCATAATGTCTAACGAAATTCTTCCATTCATGAAACTCAAATGTTTTTTTTTTATTTTAATAATCGAATATTAAGACATTCTATAAAGGGAGAAAATTTAGATTGTGTCGATATGACCACTACATTACACCACTAATATCATTGCATATATAGTTATCACTAAATTTAAAATTATCATAAAATTAATAACCGCATGATAATATAATAATTTTAGTTAAAACTTGAAGAATATTTACATATTGTAAAATAATTTGGTGTGCCACTGTTCATTGTGTCGTCTTTTTTCTTTGTTAAATTAATTTTAATCCTAAATAGTTTTGAATTGTACCATTTATACCCCTTTGTATATAATTATATTTTGACCCAATAAAATTATTGTTTACCATTTTATATCCCACATATTATTTAATAATAAATATGTATTTTTAAACATAATTTATTAATTTGAGAATACATAAAGTTGTACAATAAAAAAATAATTAATACAATATAAGCTTTTAGTAGTATGGAATATCATTTTTGGATCCTCCGATATCACCGAAATATTGACAAAATAAAATAGAGGTGTCTTGAGTTTATTGGCCTTGTTGCTGAGCTCTTTTTTTTCCATAATTCTAGATTGTTCTCTTCGAAAGTACTCAAGTAAGCTTGAATCAGAAATCTTAATAAAATTTAATTATCCTCACGATATTCTTGCACCTCTAATTTTAATTTGAATATCATAATTTTTTTACCTGCCATCTTCGCTTTTTCTCAAGTATTCAAGCATTTTTTGATTACTTTATTCGATAGAGTCAAATATTTCCGAATTATTATTTTTTTTTTCCATTTTTCTGTTTCATTTTTTCTTTCTTCACCCCATGGGTCGTTTAGAAGAACCGTCACCAATATCTTCATCATTTTGACTAATTGAAAATTAGGCTTGTTACCAACGAGCGGTTGGTTGAATGGTAGCTGGCTCAATCCTAGGAGACTCAACTGGGTATGCTCCCCAGTTCGAGTCCCGCTAGAGTCACCATCGTTGGGAGGACCATACCGTACAGCTCTCGGTCCGAATCCGGATTAGTCAGACCCAATGTGACACTGGATACCGGATGAGGAAGCAAAAAAAAAATTAGGCTTGTTTTACACTTGTTGATATTGGTGAATCCGAAGTTATACCAATGTTTTGAACAATTATCCTTCGTAATATTGATATTGTACTATTACCTATATATATGTGTGTGTATTTTTCCCATACATGGTGGAATTTATTGAGAAGTGTGGTGTAGAATGAGGTTGTTGATCTGTGTGGTATAATAATAAATGCAAAATTTTATTAATTAATATATTTATTTTTTAAAATTAACACGAAATAATAAAACATTATAATGTAATTATTATATTAATTAAGGAGTAAAATGCTAATTATTGATGGTTGAATTGATGAAATAATACAATTATAATATAAACTTGTTGTGATTAAACTCACACGAATAGAGGTGAATTGAGATAAAACTCTTCTTTTATATTATTCACAAAAAAATTACAAAGCTTACAACCCAAGCTTTACAAAAAACTCACAAACACTTTACTCTCTATCTTTACTCACACATTTGAGATACTTAGAACTGGTCTTCAGGCTCCATTTTATAGTGTCCAAACCGCGTGGCAGCACACACACAGCTTGCAAACAAGCTGTCATTCACATTTAGCATGCAAAAGTCATGCATGCTTTCGGTGGGTTTGTTGCTATGCATGACTTTTGCATGCATTGCTGGCTCCAACAAATCTCCCCCTCGGTGAAGATTTCCAAAATCTGAGCCGACCATCAATCATCCAAATCGGATCCTCAAAGGATCCTCCCCTGGCTGCATCTGTATGACTGCCTACGTACTCTGAGTTGGGATCAAGCCAATCGTAGTTCTCTGAATCTCCTCACTTTGACTATGTGGAGAGTTTTGTCATTCCGGCTATGGCACGACAGATTTCAAGCTTTTCCTTCGGTAAAACCTTCGTGAACATATCGGCACTGTTGTCGTCGGTGTGAATTTTCCTGAGTTCTAACAGCCTTGAGCTCAGGACGTCTCGTATCCAGTGATACCTCACATCGATATGTTTTGACCTTGAATGAAAGGTGGAATTTTTACCGAGATAGATAGCACTCTGGCTATCGCAGTACAAAATGTACTTCTCCTGCTTGAAACCCAATTTCTGGACGAATGTCTTCATCCACAGCAATTCCTTGCAAGCTTCTGTAACTGCAATGAATTCTGCCTCTGTTGTAGAAAGTGCAACACATCTCTGCATCCTAGACTGCCATGCCACAGCTCCTCCTGAGAGAGTAATCAGATACCCCGAAGTTGACTTTCGGGTATCCACATCTCCTGCCATATCTGAATCGGTGTAGCCCATCAACACCGGCTTGTCGCTGCTTCCAAAACATAACCTCATATTGGTTGTGCCTCGAAGATACCGCATAATCCATTTGACAGCATTCCAGTGTTCTTTTCCTGGGTTTGACATAAACCGGCTAACCAATCCAACTGCGTGTGCTAAGTCTGGCCTCGTGCACACCATGGCATACATAAGACTTCCCACTGCTGAGGTGTATGGAATATCATATAATTATATACCCCTATGTATATAATTATATTTTGACCCAATAAAATTATTGTTTACCATTTTATATCCCACATATTATTTAATAATAAATATGTATTTTTAAACATAATTTATTAATTTGAGAATACATAAAGGTGTACAATAAAAAAATAATTAATACAAGATAAGCTTTTAGTAGTATGGAATATCATTTTTGGATCCTCCGATATCACCGAAATATTGACAAAAAAAAAATAGAGGTGTCTTGAGTTTATTGGCCTTGTTGCTTAGCTCTTTTTTTCCATAATTCTAGATTGTTCTCTTCGAAAGTACTCAAGTAAGCTTGAATCAGAAATCTTAATAAAATTTTATTATCCTCACGATATTCTTGCACTTCTAATTTTAATTTGAATATCATAATTTTTTTACCTGCCATCTTCGCTTTTTCTCAAGTATTCAAGCATTTTTTGATTACTTTATTCGATAGAGTCAAATATTTCCGAATTATTATTATTTTTTTTCCATTTTTCTGTTTCATTTTTTCTTTCTTCACCCCATGGGTCGTTTAGAAGAACCATCACCAATATCTTCATCATTTTGACTAATTGAAAATTAGGCTTGTTACCAACGAGCGGTTGGTTGAATGGTAGCTGGCTCAATCCTAGGAGACTCAACTGGGTATGCTCCCCAGTTCGAGTCCCGCTAGAGTCACCATCGTTGGGAGGACCATATCGTACAGCTCTCGGTCCGAATCCGGATTAGTCAGACCCAATGTGGCACTGGATACCGGATGAGGAACCAAAAAAAAAAATTAGGCTTGTTTTACACTTGTTGATATTGGTGAATCCGAAGTTATACCAATGTTTTGAACAATTATCCTTCGTAATATTGATATTGTACTATTACCTATATATATATATATGTGTGTATTTTTCCCATACATGGTGGAATTTATTGAGAAGTGTGGTGTAGAATGAGGTTGTTGATCTGTGTGGTATAATAATAAATGCAAAATTTTATTAATTAATATATTTATTTTTTAAAATTAACACGAAATAATAAAACATTATAATGTAATTATTATATTAATTAAGGAGTAAAATGCTAATTATTGATGGTTGAATTGATGAAATAATACAATTATAATATAAACTAATGCATAACTCGTAGGGGTGGCAGAAAAGCCCGAAGCCCGGCCCGGCCCGGTAAGCCCGGCCCGGCTCGGGCGGGCTTTGGCCCGGCCCGAGGTAACACGGGCCCGGGCCGGGCTTCACCCAAAAAGCCCGAGCCCGGCCCGAGCCCGGCCCGGCCCGGGCTTAAAATAAATAAATAAATATTTTAATTTATAAAATATATAATTTTTATAAAAAATTTTTATATTTATAATTTTTTATAATAAAAAAATCGGATCCAGGCTTAAAATAAATAAATAAATATTTTAATTCATAAAATATATATATTTTTATAATAAATTTTTTATATTTATAATTTTTTATAATAAAAAAATCGGATCCGGACTTAAAATAATAATATTTATAATTAAAAAATCAAGCCCGAGCCCGGCCCGAGCCCGACCGGGCCTGCCCGAGCCCGGCCCGAGCCCGACCGGGCCTGCCCGGCCCGGCCCGATGACAGGACGGGCCCGGGCCGGGCTTTGATAAGCCCGGCCCGAGCCCGGCCCGTTGCCATCCTTAATAACTCGAGCTCAAATAGTTAATGATTAGCACTTTTTTTCTATAAAGATTGAATATATAAAAGAAATAACAACAATATGAACAAACATATATCCTTATACGATCAACACTAATATATCGAATCCCGTCATTAAATTGAATGCTCTCTTAAAAAGTATTGTTGTATCCTATTTCTTAAAAAAAAAAAAAATTCGTTTCTTGATAAAAAATAATCATCGATATTAATTTTGTATATAAATATATTTGTAATTTCCTCGATCTGGGAGATGCTACTGGCAGATGATAGACCGTACTAACCTCATAATCCTCTGACTCTGATAACTGCTATTCAATTTATGACCGGTTATATCTCCGAATCGAGGATGTTATAGTATTTCTTTTGCAAATGGCATTAGGGGTGGGGATTATCGGATTTAGATCGGATCGGACCGAATCTGAATCCGGTCCGATCCGAAATGCCCATGGTTGTTTGATTCGTTCGGATCGGATCATCTTATCGAACTCGATCCGAATTCGAATCGGACCAATTCGATCTGAAATCATCATATTTCGGATTGGATTGGTCCGATCCGATCCTATCCGAATTCGGTGGGTTTGAGTAAAAAAATTCGAGCGGATCGGATCGGATAAAATCCGATCCGAAATAATTCAAATTTTTTTTATTTAATATGTAACGACGTCATTTTGCATATAAAAAAAAAAAATTCGATCGGATCGGATAAAAATCCGTCGAACCAGACCAACTCGATTCGATCGGATTTGCTAATCGGATCGGATCCGATCCGATGCCCACCCCTAAATGGCATCACACGATTAGTAGAAATTTCACTAATCTTTTCAATATCCATTCACATTCATTTTAATTTCATTATACTTCTATTAAATACTATAGATGTGCGATATGATACCACTTTAAACAAACAATTCAAATTTAAAATCTTCAACGGCTACCGTATAACTTATTTGCCACGTGGCACCGCAAATTTCGTTCCCGCCACACCGTAAAATACCGATGGAACCAATTAAATTCACCGTCCAATTTCCTTAAATATCATTTTTATAATTAATTTTAATTTAATTATATCACCACCAAGGCACCAATCCATGCACATACAAGTGCCATTATACTGTTCTCACGCTCTTACATAGCGCGTATGATGCACCTTTTATATATATATATATATATCTATATTATAAAGCACAATGGTGTGAGATGAAAGAGAAGACAACCAATTGTTAGGATTAAGAGAGATAATGTATCCAAAGGCTATCTTTATGTGGCTTAATTAGCGGCTCACATCATTTCATTATAATCTAATGGCTGATAAAGAATCTTTCTATTATAGAATCTCATTTATTAATGGAAAATTAAAACTACCAAATAAATTAAAGAATAAAATCATTTAATTAAAAAAATTAAATAATTTCATTATAGAATATCTCTAAAAATTAACAAACATATTAAATAACAGAATCTTAATCTCTTTGTAAATTCTGTAACACCGTACCGTAGGCACGGGCAATATCTAGTATATATATATAATATAAATATATATTTGAAATATGAAATTCATTTATAGGAAAAAAACCGTACAATAATGTAATGCACAGTTTGACAATAAATTCAAGAAAATACTTAAGATTTAAGTTTATTCATATCCAAGTATGATAACAAATTTTTTCTATCGAAGTTGAAATTCATACCTATATTTATATGTGGTCTTAAAGATATTATGAAATTGGTCAAATTTTCAACCTCTCGATAGTAATCGAGTGAACTCAAACTTCTCAACTAGTACATACATAAGACAATAAACAAAATAATTCACCATTGAACAAAACACAATTAAGATATTTGATATCCAAAATTTATTTTATTATAAAATATATGCCCAACATATATGATATTTGAACCATTTGATTTTAACAAAATGTAAATAATATTAGATTATTGATTTTTTTTTTAAATCATTGGAAATCCCACCGCCAAATTACTTATTACAGACTTAAGCGGAGCATGTAAAACTTTCGATTGTCCAAAACTCTTATAGGAAACGCATTCCCTTAATTTGAACTCATAACCTTAAGGAGAAATCATGAACCTACACCACCAAATCACGTAGGGGAGGATATTTAAGAGTAATTTGCTAATGTATATTACCAATCATATATTTGATATTTAGTAAATTATCAAAAATATATAAATCCTGAAAATATATTTATTGATTTATCAAAATCTTATAAAGTGTATAAAATATTTATCTATTTTGTATCAGATATATTCATAATATTTGATATATATTTCAATTATTTAATATAAATTTGATATATATATTAATACAACTATGAATAAAATTTTAAAATTTATTTGTTTTTAATAAAATATTATTTTTAAAAATATACAATTTAATAATTTATCGAAATGAAATCACACAAAGCATGGCCCTAAATCCTAATTATGCGTGCCAAATGCTAATGCTCCGGCAATCGGATGGATAATTTATATAAGCAAAATATAAAATCATTCGCGCGAATATTTTACTGTTTCGCGCTTATTGGCTGAGCCGCGAAAAAAATCGCTAGTTTCAAAATATTTAAAATAAAAAAAATAAATGGAGACGATTAATAAAAAAAAATCAAAATTTAATTTGATAGGGCTACCTTATCAAAATCTATGGACGAAATTGTCCCTAATTAATTTTCATTGCAATACTACCTACACGGCTTCTACGTTTAGCGTTACGGGTTCTGTTTTTGCATCCGTACATTCGATTTATTTTGCATATTGCCCCCATTAATTTTGAAAATTTGTGTAATTGACTTAAATAAATTATAAGTTTCAATTAAAAAATGCAATTGATTATTTAAGTTGGAAACAAAATTGGCATATTTAAGTTAGATAGAGTTATAGTTGTTGACGGTGGATTTTGGTTTCAGGGTAATATAGGAATATCACCTCTGAGGGAATCCTCCTTCAACTGTGAATTTGTTTGGTTATAGGGAACCAAAAGCAAACTTAGCGGAAAACAAGAAAATACGCCAATCAGACAAGGTGATTTAACGTGGTTCGGTGGATTTTGGGATCCGACCTACGTCCACGGACAAGAAAAGGGCGATACTTTTTATTACTCAAATGCACCTCTCAGGCCTCTCATTGGCTCTTTACAATTTGGAACTTTTATGACTCTAATCTTTCACTCTTGTGATGATTTTCAGATGCCCTTTACATATGCTCTCCCCTCCTATTTATAATAACAGAATTTAGACTCCTTCTCCTACAAGGTTTCCTAGTTGAGTCAAACTCCTTTTCTTACAAGGTTTCCTCATTTCAAACTACCTTTACTCCTTTTGTCATATCAAGATACTGATTTCATCAATCTTCCCGTGATAGTAGGATAATTTTGTCTCATTATCTGAAGAATAGGGTGCTCTTCCTTCCTGAACACGCCTTGCTTATCTGGTCGGTATGTATGAGGTCGGCCATGGCGATCCTTTTATGCTGAGAATGTCCTTGCCGACCTCTAAAATGCTCGGTTAATTGAACCAAAGTGGTCGGTCTTCTTCATGATGAGGTCGGTCTCTTCATGATGTGGTCGGGAGTAAGATTTTACCCTTTTGTCCTTGTCGTGCTGTCTTAAATACTGTAGTGCCTGAAAACACCATCAACATCTGTCTCATAGTTCTCGGTTCCAACGAGTATGCGAGTTGGTATCGGGAACTATATGAAGAGGGTGTGCTGATTGTCCTCGTTGGTAATTGTCCCAGAATGCAAAAAAGAATTTTCTTGCCGTTTCAATTATCTTTCCTCGAGACGTACAACCGTCATGTCTTCTTAAATGCCCATCAAATCATCTTTAGGTTTTCTTCTAACTTTTGACATTTGTCAAACATCTGCTGGGTTCCCGCCAAAACCGACGGTGATGTGTATCCTAGTCATGACTATAAGAGAACGAGGGTTTCACTGTTCCATTTTTTCGGCAATTTCTCCTTCTCTTCTGTATTTTTTTTTACGATCCTTTCAACTCCGTGAAACTCGATCGTGGTCTTCATCCTTTTCTGTTACCGAGCACCTAAGAACGAGCATCACCGCAGCGTAAAACCTACTGCTTCCGAGAAGAACAAGTAAGTCTTCTGAGCGGCCTTCCTTCTTCTGTGGTGTTGTGATTTTATTTGCTTATTTTGCTTAGGGAGAGACTTGTGTTTTTGTTGGGTCTTGCTTTAGGGCATTTCTTTAGAGACTCTATGTCTAGTTTAGCACGGGCACCGTGAGTAGCTTCTCGTAGACTGATTCTCCCCCCTTTTCTGTTTTTCTGGGTGTCAGGGATGTCTGACAGCAATTCTTCCTCCGAGAGGCCTGCCAAAATCTCAACTCCTCATGCTGAAGAGCTTTCCTCGGGCTCAGGGGCGCCCAGTGTAGAAGATCTCGATACTACTCCCACCCCTTCTGAGGTCGAAAATGACTCCTATCATCAGAGGGTTCCTCGGAAGGACCCAGAGCCTGGAGAACTTGGGTCGTCGGCTCTGGATATGAACCGTCCTTCTAAGATAACCGAGGATGACCTGGCGCTATTGCGGCAGCGATACAGCATCCCAATAGATATTGCTCTTGAAGTCCCTGGCCCAATGGATCGTGCCAGTCAGCCCGACGAGGGCTCGGTGGCACTCCTTCCTATTTTCTTCGAGTGTGGGCTACGTTTGCCGATGCAACGTTATTTTGCTTGGATGCTTGCTGAGATGGAGATTGCCCCTTGCCAATTAAGCTTAAATAGCTGGAGGATTCTGGCCGGCATATACGTGGTTTGGCATCGGGCAGGTTTGGGTGAACCTTTCTGCCTATGACAGCTCGTCCAATCTCGTCCAGAAACTTCCTGACTCTAACAAGAATTTCAAGGACTTTTGGTTCTGGGCAACTGGGGATTGGGGTCGGGTCCTGAGATCGTTTGAGGAGGATGTCTCGGTTCCAGACGTCTTCAGGGCTGGAGGTTAGGAGTCTAACACCCCTTCATTCTTTCTTTGTTCCCGTTCTCTAGTTTCTTTTAGGCTTTCTAACTTCTCTGGTCTCTCCCAGCTTGTTGGCGAGATGCTCCCAAGGTTTCTCGTCAGGTTCGGAGGCGGGTACATTGGGCTCGGGGGTATGCTGCTCATTGGAGGAAGTTGGTTAGTGATGAGGCCTTTGTTGATTCGGGTCTTATTCGGGCCGCCCCTCCGGAAGCCTCGGGTCGGATTGGAGGAGGTCTGCTGTTTGTTTTGTCTTCCTTGTTTGTTTATTTTGATGTCTCTCTTCCTTTTTCTTCTTCTGTTTATATGCTTTGGTCTTGATTTCTCTTTTTGCTTTTGCCTTTTTTTTCTTTTTTTTTTGTAGGTATGTCGAAGAGGCCAAAGTTTCTTGAAAAGTTGGCCGGTACCGTGAAGAAGGCCGGCCGTACTGATGCTGAAACTTCCCAGGCACGGACCGATCCTGCTGAGAACATATCTTCTGGACAAGTCCAAACAAGTGTTCGGGGGCTATCCTCACCTTCTGGCGTGCAATCATCAGGATCTGCTCACCTTGCCAGTCCGCCGAAACCTCTTAGGAAGAGGAGGCGTCAGTTCGGGACCGAGGAGACCGAGTTGGCCCAGGAGAGAGAAGACGAGGGAGCTGCTCCAGTCAAGAGGAAGGATATTCGTAGGGGGAAGAAGTCCTCTGAAAGTTCTTCCAGGAAACGGAAGGGCCCTGTGGTTCTCGGGGTGGATGACTTGGGAGAAAGCATCCGGGAGGCTACCTCTCACTTAGTGCCGGCTTTCAATGAATTGGCCGAGGTGATTCCTCCGGAGGAGGTCTCGAGGTACGAGGATGTATCTCCCGAGGGTGTTGTGGCTGAGATGAGTTCTCAGATGGCGAAGGTATTTTTACTCCCCTTCTCGGTTTTTTTGGATCTTGGTTCTCTCTTTTCTGGTACTTGACTCCTTCCTCCCTTTTTGTGTGCAGGCCAACTACCTTATGGCCAAGAACAAGGGTCTGCTTCTGACTTTGCTGTCCGAGGGCGGTCAGGCCCAGCGGCTTCAAAATCGCCTTTCCGAAGTGGAGGCAAAGCTGGCTGATCGGGAGGAGGCGATTAAGAATCATGAGGCGGCCGCTGTTGAGAATTTCAAAACGAACAAGGCTCTCAAAGCAGCTGCTGTGCTGGAAAGGAAACTTGCTGATAGTACCCGGGAGGACCTGAAGGCTGCCCAATCTGAGATCGGCGTTCTGAAGGGGAAGGTAGCCAGTGCTGAGGCCAAGTTGAAGAGTAAAGACGAGGAGGTTGCTCGGGCCCGGGACAGTCTTGAGAGGAAGAAAACCGAGCTTGAGGAGAGGGAGATTGATCTCGAGGAGAGAGAGACCGAGCTGGAAAAGAGAGAAGCTGATCTTGAGGCCGAGAAGGAGGCCATCCGTCTCGAGGGAGTTGGCGACTGTGCCGAGATGATACCGATGGTGCTGCCGAGCCTGAATATGGACCCTATCTACGCGGCCATCAGTTACTGTAAGGGGGACATTTCCGAGGAAGAGTTTCAAAAGTGGATCCCTCCCCCACATGAGGAGGTGATAGATCCCGCCCCCATCTCGGTCGTTCCGGCTCCTGAGGTTCCTCCTGAAGAAGGATCGGAGGTTCCTGCCGCGGACGAGGACTGTCTTGAGATCCCTCCTCCCGATGCCGAAGTTGCAGCTCCTCCTTCTGATGCTGACGCCGCAGCTCCTCCTCTTGATGCCGACGCCGCAGCTCCTCCTCTTGATTCTGAGCCGCCCCTTCTACCATTTGAGCCCACTGAGGAAGAAGTTCCTGCCCCTGCGCGAGATGAATGAGAAAGGGTAACCCTGCCGGGGCCCTATGTACACTTTAAACCTTTGTATTCATATATTACAATCTTGTATTCATATACATTTATGTATTTATATCTATTTATTTCCTCCTTCTTTTTCTTCTCCTTTTATGCTCCTTGCCATCCTTGCAATTTTAAGGCCCATCAGGGGTCAGCACGAGTCAGAGGGGTCTGGTTTGACCCTGGGAAGAGTGAGGCATTTGGACCCGGGGGAATGTTATGTCCCCTGATCCGGAGAGCTGACTTGGTGGGGCGTATCTCGACCCTGAGTTGAGCAAAGGACTTGGGTTCTGGGGGGGGAATGTTACCTCCCCTGACCAAAGAAGCTGGCTCGGTGGGACGTAACCCGACCCCGAGTTGAGTGAAAGACTTGGGTTCTGGGGGAATGTTACGTCCCCAGTCCAGAGGGCAGAGTCGGTGGGACATCGCCCGACCCCGATCTGTAAGAGTCACTTGGCCCTGGGGGAATGTTACGTCCCCAGTCCGAAGACAGACTCGGTGGGACATCGCCCGACCCCGAGCTGTTAGAATCACTTGGCCCTGGGGGAATGTTACGTCCCCAGTCCAAAGAAGCCGACTCGGTGGGTCGTAACCCGACCCCGAGCTGAGAAAGGCACTTAGACCTGGGGGAATGTTACGTCCCCAGTCCAAAGGGCTGACTCGGTGGGACGTACCCCGACCCCGAGCTGAGAAAGGCACTTGGACCTGGGGGAATGTTACGTCCCCAGTCCGAAAGGCTGACTCGGTGGGACGTATCCCGACCCCGAGCTGAAATCCAAGCGGCCTCGGCGGAACGAAATCCAGCCCCAAACCGAATAAACAAGTGGCCTCGGCGGAACGAAATCCAGCCCCGAACCGAATAAACAAGTGGCCTCGGCGGAACGAAATCCAGCCCCGAACCGAATAATCAAGAGGCCTCGGCGGAACGAATCCAGCCCCGAGCCGATTAATCAAGTGGCCTCGGCGGAACGAATCCAGCCCCGAGCCGATTAATCAGGTGGGATTTATTCAGAAGGGAAGTGAATCAACCTTTTGGAACCCTACCGAATCTGGCAAGGGCGTCCTCTTACCAGACCAGTGAAAAACAAAAACAAATCTCTGGAAAATAAAATTAAAAGGCGGGGGCGACTTATCGCTTATCCCAAAACAAAAATGTTTCGCAAGTATAAACAACAACATGGATGCCTCAAAACAGCGTCCTGTCCGAGGCCTCCAAAACACAATTCTGAATCTTTCAATTCAGTGTCCCGACGAACCAGGATTCGGATCAGAATAGCGTTTGAATGGTAAGGGCACATCCTTTACACGTCGGTTCCCTGGGGATCCTGTGTATTGTATGAGGGTTCCTCCTTACCACGCTGGAGCAGGCACACGCCACAGGGGTATACGCCTCCCCGTGCTGTGTCTCTCACAAATCCGGATGATGAATGGAACAAAGAGTGTCCGGGGTACTAAGGGCATATTCCTCCTTAGGCCTGGCATCACTGGAGTTAGCAATCGTCACGGGGGTGTCATCATCCCCCGTGCTATGCTTTCCCACGGATCCATTACATCGGGTGGGCAAGGATCAGAAGAGTGTTCGACACATTAAGGGCATGTTCCTCCTTACGTTCGATATCACTGGAGTAAGCAATCGCCACAGGGGTATCATCCTTCCCTGTGCTATGCTTCTCACGGATCCTGTATACTGAGCATGCCCCTGAGGGCCTGAGCCAGGAGAGATGCTTGGTTCTGGGGGAATGTTTCCTTCCCCAGACCAGTGAGTATTGACTCGGTGGGACGTAACCCGACCCCGAGCGAAAAATGGCCTCGGCGGAATGAAATCCAGCCTCGAGCTGACTAACGAAGAGGCCTCGGCGGAATGCGATCCAGCCCCGAGCCGATTAACGAAGAGGCCTCGGCGGAATGCGATCCAGCCCCGAGCCGATTAACGAAGAGGCCTCGGCGGAATGCGATCCAGCCCCGAGCCGATTAACGAAGAGGCCTCGGCGGAATGCGATCCAGCCCTGAGCCGAAAGACGTACTTGGCTCTGGGGGGAATGTTACATCCCCAGACCAATATGTATGACTCGGTGGGACGTAACCCGACCCCAAGCCGGATAACTGAATAGCCTCGGTGGAGCAAGGTCCAGACCCGAGCTGAGCAAGTCTTATTGTTTGGTCGCTTTTTTCTATATTTAGGTGCTAAGTTTGTCCCTGATTTTTGAATAGGTCCTTCTTTTTATGTTTTAAGAAAGTGGACGAGAACCCTTTTTGAAAAGAGAATTTTTATTTATGTTTCGGGGATAAACTGCCCTTTTTTCAGTTGATTTGGCGGCCACATGCTCTTTGTCTGGTCGTCATAACTTCGTGGTCAATGTATTTGTTCAGATATCCGTTTCTTGCTAGGTCTTCCATCTGCTCTCGCAGATCTTTACATCCGTCCGTTGCATGTCCTCTGGAGTTGTGGTGTACACAATAAGCTTTTTGGTTCCTTCTGTCTGGTGGGTATCTCCTTTGGTCGGGTTCTACTAAGAGGCCTTTCCCCTGAATCTCCATGAAAATTTGTCCCAGTGGTTTCTTTAGGGGGATGTATGCATCTTCCCCGACCACATGGTTCACTTGGGTCGGCGCCCTTCTCTCCTGATTATCCCGGTGTAGTGGCTTGAATTCTTTGTGCTTCGGGGGAGGTCTTCTGGATTCTCTTTCTGTTCGGCGAGGGCCGCCTTCCCTTGTGGTTTTATCTCTGATGGTGTTCCCTTTTCGGGACACTTTTTCTTCATTCTCTAACGAAACGAACTTCCGAGCCACCTCCAGAGCGGTGGCGTAGTCCGGGGTGTCCTGGATCCTTAGGTGGGTCCATAGTCTTCCGACCCTCAAGGCTCCTTTCAAGCTTTCTAGGGCCTCAGGGGACTCGTACCCTCCGACTTCGAGTACCATATTATGGTACCTTTCAATAAATATCTTCAGAGGTTCATCGTCTCCTTGCTTCATGAGCCGGAGTTCTCCAATCGTCTTTCTGGGGACACAAGCCCCCTTAAAGTGTCGTATAAATGACTTCTTCAGTTGCGTGAAGCTGCTGATGCTTCTTGGGGCTAAGCTCTTGTACCATAGAATGGCTGGTCCGGCCAGAGTTAGGGGGAACACTTTACAGATGGCGTCCCCTGTTACCCCTTGCACTTCCATCAACAGGGTGAAACTTTCAATGTGGGTCTTTGGGTCGGTATGTCCTTTGTACGGTGTCATGGTCGGCATGTTAAATCGCTTCGGGAACTGTGCTGACCTTATCTCTTCTGTAAGGGGAGACCCCTCTTCCTCGCCTCGGGTGTCTCCCGCGCCGATCTTGAGGCCTTCTTCCCATCTGGTCATCTCTTTTCTCAACCAAGACTTTATTTCCCGGGTTGTGCCCCCGTGTCGCCTCCTGTGTCCTTCTGTTCTCCTGTGGCGTTCCTTGAGCTCGGAGGTCTCATGTACGTCTTCGTTGTATTTTCTATTCTCCCTCTCGGAGTTGCAAAAACTGTCGGAGGAGGGATCGGGTGTTTGTTCCTCCTCTTCTTCCCATGTGTCTTTTGATCGCGGTTCTCTTCCTACCACTTCAGATCTTACCCCATAAGGGCCTCTTTTTCTGGGCTCCTCGTCCTCGCTTACATCTGCTACTCTTTTCCCTTTTTCCCTTTCTTTTTTCTTCTGGCCGGCCCCGGTTTCTGGTTTCTCGTTGTCCGCTCCTCCCATTCTTTCTAGTCGTTCCATCACAGTTCTCATGCTATCCTCCATTCTTTTCATCCAGTCTATTGTCGGACCTCCTGGTTGGTGATCTCCGTCTTCCGCCATTTGTCTTATCACGCGAGTTGCTTTTTGTTGAAAGTTCCCCACAGACGGCGCCAACTGTTGACGGTGGATTTTGGTCTCAGGGTAACATAGGAATATCACCTCCGAGGGAATCCTCCTTCAACTGTGAATTTGTTTGGTTATAGGGAACCAAAAGCAAACTTAGCGGAAAACAAGAAAATACGCCAATCAGACAAGGTGATTTAACGTGGTTCGGTGGATTTTGGGATCCGACCTACGTCCACGGACAAGAAAAGGGCGATACTTTTTATTACTCAAATGCACCTCTCAGGCCTCTCCTTGGCTCTTTACAATTTGGAACTTTTATGACTCTAATCTTTCACTCTTGTGATGATTTTCAGATGCCCTTTACATATGCTCTCCCCTCCTATTTATAATAACAGAATTTAGACTCATTCTCCTACAAGGTTTCCTAGTTGAGTCAAACTCCTTTTCTTACAAGGTTTCCTCATTTCAAACTACCTTTACTCCTTTTGTCCTATCAAGATACTGATTTCATCAATCTTCCCGTGATAGTAGGATAATTTTGTCTCATTATCCGAAGAATAGGGTGCTCTTCCTTCCTGAACACGCCTTGCTTATCTGGTCGGTATGTATGAGGTCGGCCATGGCGATCCTTTTATGCTGAGAATGTCCTTGCCGACCTCTAAAATGCTCGGTTATTGAACCAAAGTGGTCGGTCTTCTTCATGATGAGGTCGGTCTCTTCATGATGTGGTCGGGAGTAAGATTTTACCCTTTTGTCCTTGTCGTGCTGTCTTAAATACTGTAGTGCCTGAAAACACCATCAACAATAGTAAAACTTAGTTATTATTAAAGAAATATAATTATATTATAGTCATAATTACTAATAAATCAAATATTGACAACGAATATTACATCTAGTTGACACATCAATTACTGAGTTAACATGTTTGCTATTTGGAGATATATCATAATTAAGGACTGACACGTTGAAATTATGTTAGTGTTAAAGAAAGCAAAAATAAATAATTTATGATTATAGTGACATAATATAAGAGTGTTATGCGTTGAAAAGAGCTAATGGTTCTTGTACCTACTAATGCTATGATTATATAATTGTATATTATTTTATATGATAATATATATGTAAAATTGCAAATGCTAGCCAATAAGATTGAAACCACACCGATAACTTATTGTTAATGTATTTTTTGATACCATAGTTGTAGAGTCACATACGATAACTATTTGAAATAAGACCACATAAAGTCATTGATTAACATTATAGAAGCTTAAAGTAAGGCTACCTTAGATTACCGATTCTTATATTTGTAGCGCTATAAATTTAAAGCTATATATTACATATATTAGGAGTGAGACCATATTAGAACTACTAATTATAATAATGTACAGTAGCCATTTAAAGTAAGACTAACATTTTTTTATATCTTTTATACTATGATCACAAAGTCACACATGATTATCAAAATGATTGTAATATCACTTGACAATTTAATATCTTTAAATCCCATTATAGTTGAAAATGACTCACATCAAATATGTTATAATTATAGAAAATCATTAATTAAGTGCGTTATAATTTTGAAAAGGCCAACTCAAAGCCACGTTTTCACTTAATCCACCAACTTCATGCCATCTATAACTCAGGAAAGGCCACTGTATTGCAAATATTACAAATATTTATTGGTAATTGGGAAAATCCGAATTTGGCTTAATCTCGGCCCAGCAGACCCTATCGGCATACCCACACAGCAGACCCTGGAGAGCGGAGGCAGACACTGGTTCAGACCCTGAAAGCAGACCCTGAAGGCAGACCCACGCAGCAGACCCTGAGAGTAGACCCTGAAGGCGATTCAGACCCTGAGCGAACACGAGCCTCTGACGATGATGCCCTTGACTCTGAAGGCTAACTCTGATGAAGCTGTCTGCCTCTGACCCTGACGTCAGCTGAAGGATAAAAACGAGCCTCTGACGCGACTTTGTGCCTCTGCCTCTGACCGAACAATGTTTGAGACAGAACCGAACCACTGCTTCAATTTCCTGAGGCTTGTTGATGCCAACAATCTCCTTAAAACAAATCCGTCCCCTACCGAAGGTGCAATAGAACGTGAGACGTTTGTTTCCCAGGACGCAACGGGAAACGAACGAGCAAGGGTACCACCAAACTTGTATCCAACGAACCATAAAAGTGTTTGAACTCTTCCAAAAACCGAAAAACAAAGAAAACAGTGGGCAAAACCTTTAAAACTCAGGCTTGATCGAATTTGATTTGCATCCCCTATTGCGCGCGCACGTAGAGAGAGCCTCTATCCTTATAACTCTTACCCATCTACATATGAGCAATCATATATAAACACAACTTCTCACTATTAGCTTTCCCATGTGTGACAAACACACTTCTCTTTATTTTCCAACACCAATGGGTGACCTTTGAGCAATAATTTCTCATTCACCCAAGCACCATTTTAAGCATATGAATATACCATTTCGAACTACTCACGGAGGAGTATCCGAATCATTCAATAACAACCACTAACACGAAGTGGACCATGCTTAAAATTGTGCCTCAAAATGCTTACTCATAAGCATTTTCCAACAATCCCCCACATGAATGAAATTGGCGAAAAAAACGTCAAATAAAAATATTTTATAAAACATTTTATTTTGACCTAGAAGAGTTCAACGGTTCAACACCTGCATAGCATATGTAGACCTCAGCCTTTGAACCTTCCCTTGTGAAAATATATCTCATATACTGGCTGACAGTGGACGCGATGTCATTGAACTGTACTGTCGTTCATGTAAATGAAAAACATATATCACACAGTTGTTTTACCTAACACATATGAGTTCTCATTATTATGTTCATTTTGGCCATGAACATCAACCTGGTTCTGCGAGAGTTTCTAAGAATTGAGCCTCGTACAATTCACTTTGAAGCGGCTCCACTTCTCTCTCACATAAGTGATTTCTTATTTAAGAGTATCTCGTAATACTCTACTCGGATTCATGAAGCATAATAATCATTAAAAGCATTTGCTTAACCTCTATCCATACAAGTATCACTGTTTCATTTCACCATAGGAATGGACTAGAGGGTAACCCCCACAGTGAACCAATTATGTCTTTTACGAGTAGGTTGTCCCATTGAACCTAGATATTGGGATCTCCAGTCAACAAAGTTGGGTTTTCCTTCGTAATAAACATTTATCTAATAGGCTTTAGTCCCATTCCCCTTGATGATTTCACAACTAACTCTCAGTTTAAGCATTTGGTTAGCGGATCTGCAATGTTATCCTTTGACTTTACATAGTCAATCGAAATAACTACAGTAGAGAGTAATTGTCTAATGGTATTGTGTCTACGACGAATATGTCTAGACTTACCATTATACATATTGTTATGTGCCCTTCCAATTGCAGATTGACTATCGCAATGAATGCAAATTGTTGGCACTGGCTTAGGCCAACTTGGAATATCCTCTAGAAAATTTCGAAGCCATTCTGCTTCTTCAGCACACTTATCTAATGCGATGAATTCTGATTCCATTGTAGATCTGGCTATCACAGTCTGTTTGAAGGATTTCCATGATATAGCTGCACCTGCTAGTGTAAACACATAGCCACTGGTAGACTTTGAGTCTTTCATGTCAGATATCCGGTTATCTTCCTCAATTATGAGCTTAAGAACCAAGTCTTCAATGCTCATTTCTTTTCGCTTATGCTTTAGATAATTCTTGAAATCTTTCCAACCAGGTGGTAGTTTCTCAATTATCGATGCTACTTGGAAGGTTTCACTTAAAACCATCCCCTCAACATGAATTTCTGCTAGAATAATATGCAGTTCTTGTACTTGGCTTAACACAGTTTTAGAATCAACCATCTTAAAATCTAGGAATTGGCCTACGACAAATTTCTTAGTACCGACATCCTCAGTTTTATATTTTCGATCTAAAGATTCCCAAAGCCCTTTTGCTGTTTTCATTTCGGCGTACACACTGTACAAGGAATCACTTAGCCCATTCAACACATAATTCCTACATAGGAATTCAGAATGTTTCCAAGCATCGATCACACTGATCACTTGGATATCAATCTCACACTCCGTGGGTACATGAGCATCTTCCTTTAGGAACCTCGCAAGGTTCAACATGGTCAAGTAGAAAAACATTTTCTGTTGCCACCGTTTGAAATTCCGTCTACTGCATTTTTCAGGTTTTTCCGCGGCCGGATTGACATGACTCACATATCCAATATGTTATCTAGCCATAGAGGCAGCAACACCTTGGCCAGCCACAGAGGCTGCCAAATTAAGCCCAGAGGCTGTAGCATGTTGGCCATCCGAAGAGACTGCCACTGCAATTTGGCCAGCCACATGGGCTGCCACAACATTCTGGCCAGCCGAAGAGGCTGCCATATTCGGATCTACTGTGTTTGGACTGTTTTCCATATCCACAGAGTCGAATTTGTTTTAAGACTGTATTACAAATATTTATTGGTAGTTGGGAAAATCCGAATTTGGCTTAATCTCGGCCCAGCAGACCCTCTCGACATACCCACACAGCAGACCCTGGAGAGCGGAGACAGACACTAGTTCAGACCCTGAAGGCAAACCCTGAAGGCAGACCCTGAAGGAAGACCCTGAAGACAGAACCTGAAGGCAGACCCACACAGCAGACCCTGAGAGCAGACCCTGAGAGCAGACCCGCGCAGCAGACCCTGATGGCGATTCAGACCCTGAGCGAAGGCGAGCCTCTGACGATGATGCCCCTGACTCTGAAGGCTAACTCTGATGAAGTTGTATGCCTCTGACCCTGACGTCAGCTGAAGGATAAAAGCGAGCCTTTGACGTGACTTTGTGCCTCTGCCTCTGACCGAACAATGTTTGAGACAGAACCGAACCACTGCTTCACTTTCCCGAGGCTTGTTGATGCCAACAATCTCCTTAAAACAAATCCGTCCCCTACCGAAGGTGCAGTAGAACGTGAGACATTTGTTTCCCAGGATGCAACGGAAAACGAACGAGCAAGGGCACCACCAAACTCGTATCCAACGAACCACAAAAGTGTTTGAACTCTTCCAAAAACCGAAAAACAAAGAAAACCGTGGGCAAAACCTTTAAAACGAAAGCTTATGAATTTTTCTTGTGTGTTGTCTCTTACCAAAACGAAATACACTGCCCTCTTTAAATAGAAATTGAACACGCCATTCATGAGTGAGAGATCTTACATTTGCTTGTAACCACCAAGTTAATTAGTACCATTAATTCAACTGTTATGGAACTTCAAAATGCTTGGAAAAATAAAGAGACTTGCAAAAATTGGCTGGGCCGGGCCCGCACAATTTGGTCCGACATTCGTGTACGCAGGACGCACAGGTGCACACGAGTCAGGCCTGATAGGATTTGATTTGCACCCCCCTGCGCGCGCACGTAGAGAGAGCCTCTATCCTTATAACTCTTACACATCTACATATGAGCAATCATATATAAACACAACTTCTCTCTATTAGCTTTCCCATGTGGGACAAACTCACTTCTCTTTATTTTCCAACACCAATGTGTGACCTTTGAGCAACAATTTCTCATTCACCCAATCACCATTTTAAGCATATGAATATACCATTTCGAACTACTCACAGAGGAGTATCTGAATCATTCAATAACAACCACTAACACGAAGTGGACCATGCTTAAAATTATGCCTCAAAATGCTTACTTATAAGCATTTTGCAACAGCCACAACCTCAATTTTCAAAATATATTTTTTTATTGACACAAATGTCTTTCTTAAAATCGTTATCACAAACTTCTCCTAAACACGCAAATAATTAATCCGAACCCCAATTTCCTTCTCCAAACATCCCTTTAGAACCAAACATGCAAAAACCTCAGAACAACCAGGTATAAATGCAATAAAAGTAAAAGTTTTAGTAAGCAATTGAAAATAAACAAAATTACAGGTACCACCAACACAAAATACAAAAAAGTTCAGAAATCTCAGGGGTATTTTCGTCCATCAAAGAAACTCAAAGGGTGTGCTTATTGCCTTATTATATCTCTCTGACTCTCTTTCTCTCTGTCAAGCCTCTGTTTTCTTCACCTTTCCAACCAAGAAACCGCCTTATTGTACACCCTTTCGCTGTCCCTAATTGTTCTCTTTTTCTTTAAATCAAATCTTAATTCAACCGTAATTTTTCCTATTTTGGTTATCTCCGTTGGAAGACCCAGCAAAGCTTTTCAAATCAATCAATGAAATTTAACACCCATATAAAAAACCCATAATTTGTTTTTCCTAATTTCTGTCTGGTTTTGTCGGGGAATATTGAGATTAATCAATAACAGGGGTGAAAAAAAATCTAGGGTTTAAAGGCATGGCGAACGGAACGGATTCGGAGGAACGGTTTGTGGTTTTATCAAAAGTCCGGGTGGGTTTGAAGCGCGAGTTTGAGTTTGCTTTGAAGGTTCAATCGGAGATCTGCGGGTCATTGGGTCGGACTCGGTCTAGGAAGGCCCAGAGTAATGTGGAGTCGAGTCGTGTTGTTTTGGGTTCACCGGAGGTGAAGAAATTGAAGACGTATGAGTCGAGGAAGAAGAGGAAGAGAGAAGAACAGAGTGTTGTTGCTCGAGAAACGGAGGTTAATAAGAGTGAAGAAGAGGGGAAAAGTGATGTTGTTGATGTAAGTAATGAGGTCGATGAGGAGAAAGAAGGTGAATATGATTCGGAAAAAGTGGTTGTTGATGAAAAGGGGGTTTTGAATTTGATGAATGTGGAAGAGTTTAAGGTTGAAAAAGAGCAAAGGGTTGAGGAAAGTAATGAAATTGAAAAAGGGGTAGTTGGTGTGGGAGAGGAGAAGAAGATTGGATGTGATGAGGTTTTGATGAATGTAGAAGAAGATAATTGTGAAGAAGTGGATCATAGGAAGGGTGGAAATGATCGAACGGGAGAGGAAAAGAATGAATTTGAAGAACTAGTAGCTGGTGTGGAAGATGAGAAGAAGAATGGGTGTGATAATGTTTCGATGAATGTAGAGGAAGATTGTCGTAATGAAAGTGATCGAGAAAAGGGTGAAAATGGTCTAATGGGACCGGCAAAGAATGAATTTGAAGTGGTAGCTGGTGTGGAAGAGCAAATGGAGAAGAACGAATCAGATAGAGTTGCTATGGATGTAGAAGAAGCTAAGTGCGAAGAAGTGAATAAAGACAAAGCGTGCGAGCCTGAAAAGGTAGTAATGGAGGTGAATGAGGAGAAAAAGAATGGCATTAAAAGGGAATTAGTGGAGAATGGGGCGCTTGAGAGGCATTTTGAAGGGGCAGATTCAAGTATTTCTTGCAAGGGAGGGTCTAGTGTGATTGAACCTGTTGTAACTGCTGGCAATGATGATGGGAAGGTGGTCAATGGGGTTGTGGAGAGGCCTTTGAGGAGGTTTACGAGATCTTTGTTACAACAGAAAGTAAAGTTGGAGAAGGAATCCGCGTCAATAGATGGTGGGATAGAGAATGGTGTGACTGAGGTTGTTAATGGTGGTGTGGGTGCTCCAGTGAAGCAAGAACAAGTGATGAAGTCGAAGAAGGTCATGAGAAAGTTCTATACCAAATTAAAGAATTTTCTTGAATCAGGTATACTCGAAGGAATGCCTGTGAACTACATTCGCGGGTCAAAGGTATGAAAGATTGGTTCCCATGTTAATATAATGTATATTAGATGTATGATGAGTTAATACTTTGTTTTGATTTTGGTTGTTATTATATGTTTCCCTTTAGGTGAAAGGACCTGGAGTTAGGGTCCTTCGAGGAGTGGTCAAAGGCTCAGGAATATCTTGTTTTTGTGATGATTGCAAAGGCAATCAAGTAAGTTTCTGTACCATTCGGAACTGTTACCTCCTTTTTTCTTCCCCCCACATGTGATGTTCTTTTTAAGGATTTTCTGCAGGAAATTGATTTGTGTGCTTATTATTCATATCTAGGTTGTCACACCTCCTGTATTCGAGCTGCATGCCGGTAGCTCAAATAAGCGTCCACCGGAATATATTTGCTTGGAGAATGGGAGTACATTTCGTGACATTATGAATGCTTGCAAAGACTCACCATTGGAGACATTGGAGGAGGCTATCAGGATTGTTGTTGGTTCATCTATTAAGAAATCCAGCTTTTGTTTGAACTGCATAGGTTGCTTCACATCTCTTTTGATATTTATTATTGTTCATTTTAGTGAGCATTTTTCTGACAATTGAAAGTAATGGGTTTGTTACCAATTGCAGGTTCTATTACAAATGCTGGTGTTGAGGAGTTGGTTCTTTTATGCAAGTCATGCACAGAGTTGAAGGAGTCTCAAGCTCGCCCTGCTGAGATGGAGTCTCAAGCTCCCTCTGCTGAGTTGAAGGGGTCTCAAGCTCCCTCTGCTGTGTGGGAGGAGTCTCAAGCTCCCTCTGCTGAATTGACTGATACTAGTGATAGGTATACATTTTGTCGTTGTGTTGTAGTTACAATGTTTGTACTCAATGTAAGACTAGGGAGATTGGCGAATCATATCTTCAATTTTAGCAACTATAACCTGTGCTAATTCGTTGCAAATGTACTATACTAGGATTTGGATTTTGTCATTGCTCCCACGTAGAGATGTTCATATAAACTTGTTGCAAATGCATGCATATTCATGTTCAAACATTGTTTGTTCATAAAATCTAATTTAAGCTTATCTTGCTTCTGTGAGATTAGACATAAGTAAGATGTT
This sequence comes from Zanthoxylum bungeanum, assembly GCA_019454045.1. NCBI lineage: Eukaryota > Viridiplantae > Streptophyta > Magnoliopsida > Sapindales > Rutaceae > Zanthoxylum > Zanthoxylum bungeanum. The sequence continues at coordinate 191,365 of SKCR01017066.1, read as the reverse complement.
TTCCTGTTATGGATATAGTCAATTTAGCTAACATATTTCCTTTTCTGTGTCAGATCTCCAGAACCAAGTTCAGCTCAAACATCATCTCACAGCAAGATGAAAAGTAGCTCTATAAAAAGTCATGGGAAAATAACAAGAAAGTAAGTGTTGCTTTTGTGTTTTTAGGAATGTTGTCTGCAAGTCTATGTTGTCAAAAGTGGTAGGAGGGGCATTGGTAGTTCAACCTGCCCAAGCGCTGCCTTTGGCCAATCAAAGGGTGGGTTGGCTGGTCAAACATGCAGAAATTTATCTAATATATAAGAAATCATAACATACAATACCTAAGGCGCTGCTCCAGTACCACATGTGGCTATTTGAAAAACCCGCCAAGCACAGCTTTGGCGGCACCTTTAACGGCATAGCTGCAAGTTGTTTATTCTGGGGTATGTGAATGGGAAATGTCACCCATTAATATCAAAACTTTAAATTGTTTTTCATTGTGATGTTTTTTTGAAAGGGATCTGCGGATGCATAAATTGGTCTTTGAGGAAGGTGGTTTGGATGATGGAGCTGAAGTGGGATACTTTGTTCGTGGCAAGGTTGTTGCATTCACTCCATGTGAAATTTTATCTGTTCTAAATTTCTAATCAGAACTGTTTTTTCCTGACTTGGCCTATATTGTTGGTAGAAATTTCTGGTAGGCTACAAAAAAGGATTTGGAATATTTTGCTCTTGCTGCAACTCTGAGGTATTTTTGTTTCTGCTGGAGAACATTTTTTCCTCGTGAGTACAGTCGGATGCCTGATTGCTTTTAATTTAATGAACAGGTCAGCCCCTCACAGTTTGAATCACATGCTGGTTGGGCAGCTCGTCGTAAACCGTGAGTATCTATCCTGAATATTTTGGTGTTTGGAGTCAATTATGTAGATTTTCATGCTTGGCCTTTAATTAATCTGTGTGATGAATTACAAGTTTGATAAAATTAAAAACTACCCTTTCTTTCACGTGGCAAGCCATCTATGGCATGTTTGCTTGATATTTAGACCAGAGATTTGGGAATTTGAGAGGTTTTTGTCTGTGTTCTCATTTGGTAGTCCTATTATTGTTTGACTTGGTCTCTCTATATTTGGCAGTTTTCACCACATCTACACATCCGATGGAGTATCTCTCCATGAATTATCGATAAAATTGTCCTTGCAACGATCATTCTCTACAAAAGAGAATGATGACCTTTGCGGCATCTGTAGGGATGGTGGGGATCTATTATGTTGTGATTCTTGTCCAAGGGCATTTCACATAGGTAAACTTCAACATGAGCATCTCTTGGAAAAAAATTTGTTATCCACTACCTCTGTGGTTTGAATTTGATTATTTGGAGTCTTTCTAATGTTATGCACCGAAGCTCTTAGTTTAATTAATGGTAAAAGTTTTTTTTTTTAAATTATAAATTTGCCGTCTCTTTTGACTTTATTTATTCTCTAAGATGTTAGATTGTAGGTAATTTGAAATAAGAAAGGACAAGCAAGAAATTTGGGGCTTGAGCAGAATTCTATTGGTGTTGTTGCATTGTCATAAAGTGAAATTTACTGATCAACAACTATTCTTTATGGGTTTTGGAATTGTAGGAAATATCTAATGAGAATATACGAGGGAAACCCATTTGTAAATGGTATAGTTTTCTTACCTGTGTGCATTTGCTCAAGGATCTCCTGATCTTGCTCTTTCAATCATCATAGCCTTCCTCTGTCATCAGTCAAGTCTGGCCAGTTTGGCCTATATGCATGGATGTGTGAATTGGTTTCTTTTGTGTTTTCCCTGGTGACATTCTTGAAATAATTGGATCAAAATATTTTGATGTTTAATTTAATTGTATGTGCATTTTTGCTCAGAAATACTTTGTAGCAGACATTTATTAATTCGTTTTGCTCCTTGTTGAAATTATAAATTATAAATATCTATTATTTCATTGCCCTAGTTTGTTTTGCTTCTTAATTTCAATCACTGTACATGGATTTTGCAACAATAGTCTGTCCATATACATGACATACCTGTCTTCTAATATATTTATTATGCATGTTGTAGTTCTATGCATGCTTTCCCTATTATCAATTGTAATTTTTCTGTTTTGATTTATCCCATATCAATCTCCCTCACCTGACTATTTATATATGAAAAAAAAAATAAAATGATTAGGATGTATAATCACCCTTGCTTTTCCTTGAGACTGTTTTTGGATTTCAGCTAAAATATGGCATTCTGTAATGATTCAATACATGGTCTTCAAAATAATTCTAGTTAATAGTTTGCCTATAATCTGCATAAATTGGCAGCTTGATGCTTGTCCTTATGTTGTTCAATTACAGACTGCTGCTCTTTACCGGGCGTCCCCAGTGGTACTTGGTACTGTAGATATTGCATAAATATGTTCCAAAAAGAAAAATTTGTGGAGTATAATGCCAATGCTAGAGCAGCTGGAAGGATTCAAGGAGTTGATCCTATTGCACAGATGACTAGTCGATGCATTCGGATTGTCCAAACTCCTGACACCGAATTGGGTGGATGTGTCTTATGCAGGTCAGATCTACTCTGTTCTTGCAATATGGGATATCCATATGATCATTTTTTCCCCTTGTTGCTCTTGTCCCTTTTTTTGGTTCATATTCTTCCATTTCAACCTTCGCCCAAAGCTCGTTTTCTCAGACCATCTCTAGCTTTCATTTTTATCCCTCCTAGAACATGAGTGTTTGTGATATATAAATATTTTTTAATCAATGCAGAGGGCGTGATTTTTGCAAGTCTAGATTTGGTCGTCGCACTGTTATACTTTGTGATCAGGTACTTGTTGGTTAAATCATAAATTCACTTGGAAGTTTGGTTTTCTCAAGTGCTGTTTGTGTTAACTCTGTTCCGATGTGCAATATTACCCAGTGTGAGAGGGAGTATCATGTTGGCTGCTTAAAAGATCATGGAATGGAGGATCTTCAGGTGTGACAACCTCTTGTTTAAGACACAAATTCTTTTTACTGGAAATTATACATTACTGGGTATAGTATTGACAATCCTTATTCAACAGGAGTTGCCAAAAGGAAAATGGCTCTGTTGTGCAGATTGCAAAAGAATTAATTTGGCTTTGCAGAAGTTGGTAGATCGGGGTGAAGAAAAGCTTCCAGAAACTTCTCTGGATGTCATAAAGAAGAAGCATCAACAAAGTGGATCAGATAATGCGGTCGATGTCGATGTCGATGTCAGATGGAGGGTTCTGAGAGGGAAGAAAGTGGATGCTTCTGATGGCACTAGAGCGTTACTTTCAAAAGCAGTTTCTATCTTCCATGTGGGTATTTCTGCTTTCATATGTTTCATTGATGTCGTACCATTGGTTCGAGCCCCTTTTGTTCTAGTGCAGCTGGCCTGCATGATATGGTTTCATTTCAATTATTATTTGTTATTACTATTTTTTAAATTCTAATTAAGAGGATATATCGTCATCCAAATGCTAATGAATATCTCTTTGTTTTCTGTGCTCTAGGATCGTTTTGATCCTATAATTGAAAGTGCATCTAAACTTGACCTCATTCCGGCAATGGCTTATGGGTGAGCAATAAGTTATTATTTTCAGTTTACCTCCTGGGTTGCCTTGTTGATCGTGACCAGTCCATTAGTCACAGTTATTATTTAATTTGCTTCTGAGTGTTTGCTCTATTATATTGATTTTGCAGGAGGAGCCACAAGGGCCAGGATTACCATGGGATGTATTGTGCCATATTGACAGTAAAGTGAGAATCTCCTACAGATGGATTCCTATTGTTGTTTTAATATAATGTAATTTTGTTCTGATGATCATATGTTATTATGCAGCCAAGTGGTTGTGTCAGCTGGAATTTTTAGGATATTTGGCCAGGAACTGGCAGAGCTTCCTTTAGTTGCAACTACTAATGATTGCCAAGGCCAGGTATTATAAGTGAATGATTGAAACCCAATTCAGTTTTGTCGCAAAGCTGATGTCCAAATTTGATAGATTAAATGTATTATTGCCGCAGGGTTACTTCCAGAGCCTTTTCTCCTGTATTGAGAAGCTACTCAGCTTCTTAAACGTGAAGACACTGGTCCTTCCATCGGCTAGTGAAGCGCAAGCCATTTGGACCAACAAATTTGGTTTCAACATGATGAACGAAGAAGAGGTATGAGCATTTTCACTTGATTTTCTGTCTGCAATACTAATACACATAAGACATCATAATACTAACATCGACAAGATTTCTTTAACGTTGCAGCAAAACAAGTGCAGGGATGACTACCCTGTGATGATCTTCCAAGGAACAGCAATGCTGCAGAAGCCAGTCCCAGAATGCCGAATTGCCCGTAAACCAGAGGATGCAGGGATGACTACCCTGTGATGATCTTCCAAGGAACAGCAATGCTGCAGAAGCCAGTCCCAGAATGCCTGATTGCCCGTAAACCAGAGGATGAGTAAATGTAATGTAAATCAGTTGGTTTTTGCATAGCCCTTTTGCCAGAAAATGTACAGGTTTCTTTTGTCGGCCGTAATGTTTCTTTGTTTTTGGGGGTTAATTATAATTGTTATCAGTATCTTACAAAGAAAAGGAAAAAAAGATTACAAACAGTTTTATACAAATTTTTGGGGGGCGTTTAGATGGAATTTTCCGAATTTTGCAACCTTTGTATCTTGAATCTTGGAAACTTTCAGTTGAATAGAAAAATGCAGTTTCTTTTGTTTTCTTTTGGATTTTTATTGTGATCTCGCTCAAGTTTGGTAATTGTTGATATACTGGGAATTTATTTATAAGAGATGATTAAGAATCTAGTTTAAGAAAATTTTGATGCAAAAAAAATCATTAATATTTTGATAATTTTTTTTTTCATTTTTTATAAAAGTGATGTTAAAATTTTCTTAAAATGAATTATTAATGAGTATTTAATGAACGTTCGTTAGCATAATCCTTTTATTTGTAAAAGATGATCTTAAGGCTTCATATTTTGCTGGTTTCTTCTGATAATAATATGAATATTAAATTTAAAAATTAATAACAAAAATGCCATTGAAGAGAAATGTTTTAGTTGAGTCGGATCATAAAGTTGTAAATAAAGTTTAATCCGTTGGATTAGAGAGGACTAATCCTTTTTCCAAAAGCGGGATTACTCAAAATTCGAAATTCAAAAATTTTAAAATTAAAATTAAGAAAAATTATAATTACCATTTCACCCTCCTTAAAATGTCGTTATTACACTGCTCTTTGGTTCGTCGAGTTCATCATTTAAAGCCGCTGCAGTTTCAACCAAAAATACAAAGGTAAAGCGTTTCGATCATTCAAAACTCTTTTCGTTTGTTTTTAGCAAAAACGTCACCGTTTTGATTGCAAGGTCTTAAGTGAACTCATTTGAACTATTAACAGACCGAATCTGCAAGAAATCGAGTGAAATTATGGGTCAGATCCAGTACTCTGAGAAATACTTCGATGACATTTACGAGTACAGGTATTATTTTAGTTTTTATTTTTTAGTTTTTAGTTTATATTTTTTATAATTTTTATCTTGTTTTATACTTTTATTTCGTTAATTTTTCATTTATGGTTGTTTGTTTGTTTTGGTTTTTTGTTTGTGGTTTATTTGTGGTGATCTTACAGACACGTGGTTCTTCCTCCTGATGTGGCCAAATTGCTCCCCAAGAATCGTCTCCTCTCTGAGGTTTGTTTCTGAATTTAGGGGGTTTTGAAACTGTGTTTTTTTTTTTCCAATTAAACAAAATTTTAACATTACTAAAACTAAATCCACTATAAAAATGAGTTATTTAAATTTCTGAATTGATCAATCTTGTTTTTGTCAGTGCTAGAAGCTAGTCGGACGGCACCTTGACAATTCCTCGGTCCATAGAGAATTCGACATTAGGGTTTTAGCCTTTTAGGTCAATTTGGGGATTTTCAATTTTGGTGGAATATGGACAAATGGATCATAGTAAAATGTAAATGTTGTTCGAGTGATAGTGAAGGTTTATAGAGAGTCAATTTGATGAGAAACCAACAAGAATCGAAGAAATTGAATTTTATTTTTTCGAAATTATTACGGTTTATGCCTTGAAAATTGGGGCTATTTGAAATTTATGAGATAGAGATTTGTTTTTGTAAAATTAGAGTTAGGGTGTAAAAACCCGCGCAATTAGGGTTAGGAATTCAAATTCTGGCAGCGGTCAACATTGGCTTTTGGCGATGAAATTACGGCAAGATAGACAGAAAACGCTGCACATTCCGACAACTGCCTAGCGCCAATGATTTGGGCTATGGTCGCCGATCGAAAATGCGCTGTCAGGCATCCCTAGGCAATGCGTTTTAGAACAATGATTTTTATACAAAGTTTGTGCATTTGTTGTTTGATTATCTAACGGAGAAGATTCTACTTTTGAATGTTGGTTTATAGATTGCATGGGATAGTGGGATACTAAATGGAAACATCCATTAAGAGGAAGTTATACAAGTTTAGCGTGACAAGATGAAACTATTCATTTCATTGTCATCAAAACGTTACTTGCCTGTTTGTCCTACCTAGTTTATGAGAAGGGTTAGGATGATTTCCTGTCTCCTTACACTTGGTTTGGTGGGGGTGGGGAACTAGGAGCAAAGGAAGCAAGGGTCGAGAGGTAGTATTACCCCTTCTTGTTATAAAGAAATGGTGAGAGTGAAGTCCGAAGTCACAAAACCCTTATTACTTGCATAAATTCGCTGGAGAAGGGATAAAAGAGTGAGGGTGAATGAAGGGTGAGAAATAAATATTGTTATGGTGAGAAATAAATTTTGTTATTTTTAATTTAAACAAATAAAAATATTGGGGATATATAGAGCTTCAATAGGAAAGTGAGTCCAAAAGTTTTAACTATTTGGTGGAATATGAATTTCTGAAACAGAATATTAGGGATATACTTCATTACCTTGCTAGTGCAATGAACCCAAGTACCCAACCGTTCAAGTTATTAGGGGTGTGGGACTTTTATGAGTAGTGAATGTAACGGAGAAGATTCTACTTTTGTATATTCATCTTAAATCCAATATATAGTGAAAGTAAGATTTCCTAACAATTTAAGATATAAAAATGCCATTACTGTATTCATAACAGTTCCCTTTTATCTTCCTCCTTTAACTTTGCTGGATGGATATTTTTGCCCTCTTCCTTTCATTTTACCAATGTAAAGAAGGATGGCACTGCTTCGTTTCGTTTTTCCTTTCTCCTTTCCAATATGCTGAATGTTATGCGATGGAATTCATTTTCTTGTGTGCTCCTTGTACCTATAATTTACGATGTAATTCATGAAATTGTGTATTACTTTCCTCAGTCATTCTTAAAGTGCGGTCTTTGGGTTTTATAGACTGAATGGCGTGCAATTGGAGTTCAGCAGAGCCGTGGATGGGTTCACTACGCCATTCATCGCCCAGAACCACACATCATGCTCTTCCGTAGGCCTCTGAACTATCAGCAGCAGCAGGAGAATCAAGCTCAGCAAAACATCCTTGCGAAGTGATTTATGTGTTTTAAAAAATGGATGAATACGAAATGTCTAGCGCGTGTAATGTTTACGTAAAAAAGTTTAAATGCTTCTTCTGGTACTGTGTTGTTGTTACCTGTTTAAAAAATTTGATGTACTTCTGGTGTACTGCTTGTGGATGAAATTCTAGTTGAGTTTATGTGATGAGCAGATGATGATTTCGCACTTTAAAAGCTCAGCAGCTTACGGCAATTACAAAGTTACCACTTGTTTGACATCGAACTTCCAGGCTCCAGCAACCAACAAGCAAAGGAAAGCCAGAAAAAAAGGGAAAATAAACCAACACTAACCCACAACAACATAGTAAATTATTATTGGAGTGATTTGATTTGGCCGAAAATTATCGATTTTTGTTCAATGTATAAAGTCTCATCTTATTTTTTAAAGATTTTAATCATTTCTCACAATTTTATAATTATTTAATATTTTTACATGATAAGTGAATGAATTTTAGTGATTTTTTGATGATGAGTTTTAAATATATATTTTTTTAAATTTTATCTTTTCCGATTAATTTTAATTAATTCTCGAATATTTTTTATTACTATTAGAATAATTTACTTGTGATTTCAATTAAATTTGCACAGGTCGAAAGGATAGCAAAATGCCGAGTCGGGGATCAGGATTTGCCATGGCTGGGCTGAATTTTTAATAATCATAACCAAGCCGGGGGCTTTTTTTTACCACGCTAATAGAGGACTTAGGCTTTTTTTGTGTCGACAATCCACAAGGCGTTTCTCCCCTTGTTTGCGTGGGCCGTGGTGTAATTATCCTATTAATAATGTATAAAAATGTCTAGGAGAATAGTTAATTTGGTAATTAATGGTTATTTATTTGTTGTGTGTTTGGGGAAAAATGAGACATACGATATGTGATTAAACATATTTTAAAGGAGATTCAGATCCTTCATCAAGACTTGACAACATAACCTGTTATTAGAGTCTGATACAGAATCTGTCATTAGAGTCTGGTACAGAACCTGCATCAGAGTCGAAAGACATAACCTGCCATCAGAGTCTGAGGGCAAAATCTATCACCAGAATATGATGTCAGGACCTTCGTCAGTGTCCGAATTCGGAGCTACTCGATATGAGTTCCATCTCAGGCTTGGTTACAACAAAGACAAGTAAAAATTGTGCGAAGATTGAGTCCGAGATATCAACTCATTAATGACACGAATCTATCAGATAATGAATGAGATAACCAATTAATTATTTTCAGTTTCTTTAAGCTGGACAATCATTTAGAACAGAGAAGTTCCGGGATTTTAGAGAGTGGACAGGTTAATGGGAAATGTAACCACTGTTAGTTTATTTTCCTTGTAACGATATATTATAAATAGTACAAAAAACCCTAAAATGAGGGATCGATCTTTTGTTTATCAAGTAATAATAGAAAACTATTTACCTGTTTATGTGTTTTGTTGAATTTTATTGTTTGTGAGATTAATTGCTTATATCACATTTGTAAGTATTAAAAAAATTATTATCCAAAAAAAAGTTTGAAGAACATAATGATAAAAAAATTGTGCCATCCTTTTGAGAGTGAGTAAGGGCTCGTTCGGTATTGCTGTTCAATTTATGTTTTTATGAAACAAAAAATGAGAATGAAAATATTAATTTTAAATATATTTTCAAAATTCAAAAATATTTTCAGTATCATTTTTAAAATAACAATCTTGGAAATGGAAAAAGTAAAATTTATTTGGTAGAAATATATGTTTTACAATAAATTTATAAACTAAATATTAAGTAATAATAATAATTTTGTATTTAATTAATAATAATTTATTATTACTATTATATTATTATATAATAAGAAAATAGTATATGATGATAATAATAATTAAAAAATAAAATTATATTAATATTAATTACAAATGATTATTATTTTTATTAGTGTTATTAAATAATAATTATTATTATGATATTACTATTTTCTTATTATATAATGATTAATTCTGTTATATTATTTTTATTATTATTATGATTATGATTATTATTATTATTATTATAATAATAATTATTATTAATTACTAATATTGTTTTATCTAATATTAAATATACATTGTTATTATGTTAATTATTATATTAATAATTAATAATTAATTTTTATTATGATAATAATTAATTTATAATAATAATAATATTAGTTGAAGAGTTTATCATAGGAAAACAATGAAGAAAACGAAAAGTTGTTGTTGTCGTTTTTTGTTTTTGTTTTTTTGTTAAAAGAAGAGAACGAGTTTTGCATTTTCAAAAATATTTTTTTAAGATTTATTACCGTATGTGTATTTTGTATTTTCTGAATTCAAAAAATAGAAAAAGAAATTCAAAAACGATATCGAAAGAGGCCTAAAAAATTAAGTTAAAAGTTCATACTCAATTTTAGGGATGACAACATGTCGGTTATGATACATAGATGTCAATATATGTACCAGTTCCATTCAATCGATGGGTATGGAATTTGTCTCATTATCCGTCTTTAATGTATTGGGCCCCTGCGAGTACTCGTGCAATTATATTCCTACGAGAATTTTATTTTTATTTAAACGAGATGTTGATATTTGTACCTGACCCACCTAATCAATGAGCATTAAAAAATATTATTTGACTCGTCTCTAACATATTAGGCTCGCATTTCCATGATGATTTTTGCCATGCCTACGTATTTCAAAAGTATTTCAATTATTCTTCAATATTCCTAATATTACCCTAATTTGCATAAATATTATCAAGTGTAAATGAAAATGCAATAAATACTCAGGTAGCCTTTTTTTTTTCCCCAAAACAAAAATTTTTAAATGCCATCCATTTCCATTCGTGTGAATTAGCGGCGGCGTTTAACTCACTTGTTCGCTCTGCACTCAAAAGTCCGATCCCAAAAACAAGTAAATTTCGCTGCTTTGCGGTCGTCGACTCCGGTAAGGGGTTCCTTTTATCCAATTCCGTTCAAATTAGGGTTTATTAATTTTATCAAGTTATCAATTCTCAATCAAATAACTTATAATTTGCTCAGAATTTGTTTAAATCATAATAGATAAATAGTCATACAGTCAATTATCATTCTTCAGTTTCAGTTGCCTCAAGCCCTTGGCTCTCGTTAGTTATTGCTGTTAGAAATTTGTTAGATTTGTTGCTAAGCATTCTGAAAGTTTCGTTTTTGGAGTCATTTTGCCTAAGGATTCATTTGGGCATAATCAAATAAAGTAACTTGTTTGGTTGTTTTATTAACACTTAAAAATATGTTGTCTTTTGTTGCTAAGCATTCTGAAAGTGTCGTTTTTGGAGCCATCTTGCCTTAGGATTCATTTGGGCATAATCGATAAAGTAACTTGTTTGGTTGTTTTATTAACACTTAAAAATATGTTGTCTTTCATTTCATAGGCAACCTTGACAGAAGCTCGATTTCGTGACTTGTTGTGTGCTTTTGGTGTCATTTGAATGTTGAGATATTCTTCCACTTAGTAGCAGCTGTTTCGCTAATTGACGGGCACTGAAAATTGCACCCTTTAGCGCATAGGATAAAATTGAACTTGCAAGATGATCCTCACTTTCAAATTTCAATTTGTTGTTTAACAGGAGTAGGAAAAGGTGTTTTTTTTTTCCCTGAGCTTAAAATTTATGTTACAGCATGGAGTTTTATTTTTACAATTCAATTTGAAAATTGTCATGACAAACTTTCTTGTTTATTTCTTTGTAGATCATACACTTGTTAACTGCTGTGGTTTTTTCGATGGCTCTGTCACGCAATGCCATTGTTGCAACTGGCTTAGTGGTTTTTGCTGCTGCAGGCTTGGCCTTTCCCTTTTACATGGCGTAAGTATATTGCTTTCTTGGTAGCAAGGTTGGTATTTTTGAGACAGCTGAAGTTATGTAGTATGGTATGTATCACCCAGGTCATCAAGGAATAGGCCTGTGATTGATTCATCAAAGCCACTGCCACCTCAGGCAACTTTTCGAGGGCCTTACATAAACACTGGTTCGCGTGACATTGGACCTGACCATCAAACTTATTCAAAGAAATGATTTACTATGTCATGTACCAGTCCTGGTTGTAAGTAAACTTATATCCTTTGTGCACTTTTTAAATTGAAGGTCTCCCGAATAGTCGGTCTCTCAAACTGATGGATATGCCTTTTGAGGCTGGACCAAGAAATCTACTTAATTTCCATCTGCAGGATGATCAATAGATCAAGAATTGCGGATGACCTGGATAATTGAAAATGTTAAATTAATTCAATGAGTTAAAAGTTTGTTTATTTGTTTGTTTTTTTTTTTTTTTGGTTTTTGTTTTTTGTTTTTTTACTTTTATGAACTTAAAGTTGGAAGTAATCTGATAGATTATCGAAGATACTTATTTTTATCCAAAAAAAGATTATGTTATGAACTATTATGTCTCTTCGTTTGAGCATCGATAATTGTTTTTAAAGCGGTGAAGGTGAATGCTGCCTCTCCTGCTATATAGCGATGAGTGGGATGTCCTTTTAACGGGCGTTATGATCTTATTTCTTTGCTGTGAAGTCGGTTGCATATCTACTCTGACATCAATTTCGTTATTTCTCTACTAAGTCTCTAGGCAGTTAGTTAACACTATGTAATAAAATCAGGTTGCCTTTTCACACTCGGTGAATTGTGATTTGTGATCCACAATCTCACTAATCATTTGCTTATAGGTACTAGCTTCACCCTCCAAATTCTTTCATTGAACATTCCTTGCAATTGAAAACACTCACTATGAGTAATGATATACACACAAACAATTTCACAAACAAAAAACCCGGCCCCCTCACTGTAGTTACAGTAATTCACTGTAGCTACAGTGAGAGGGTTGGGTTTTTTGTTTGTGAGTTTGTTTGTGTGTTTATCATTTTTGCACTCACTATTATGTTTGATATTACCTTGGTTTGGGAAACCACATGCCCCTGTTATAGTCTTGTTTCTTTGAAGAAGATGATTTGATACTTCTGGCTTTTGGCCATTTAGCTCTTTAGATTGGTTCTTCTGAATCAGCTATGGTTTGATTTTGTTCAATACCATCGAATTTAGACATAAATTTTCTTGAATTTGTCAGGACTTAATAGGCATTTAATTTATTACTGTAGTCATGATTTTTCAATTTATTGATGGGAGATGATATTTACTTCCTGCGCTTACAAAAATTTCCTGATACATTGGAAAGTCTGATTGATTAATGAGGTAATTATGTTTAGTACGAGCGATTTCACACGACTTGTCGTTTCCTCCACGTGTGAAAACATAAGCGTCATTCAGCTAGGACGCGTGTCTTGTCAATGTGACACGTTTATTTGTTATATTTAAATTATCGTTAATTTACGTTAAAAATTGGTGCTGTTGTTAGATCGCATTTCAGTTTAAACAACCATTCTGGCAGTCATTTTTGTTCATACCGCCAACCAATCAAAACAAGACACGTCACTGCCAAAGGCAGGCCGTCCCTATTATTTTATTCCTATCTGAATATCTGTGGAATCCTGTATTTCGTTACATAGATCTAAAAGTATTTTACTCATAGAAATTATTTTACGGTGAAACAAACGGATTTTTATTAAATATTGTAAAAACTCAAACTTACAAAGAATATGACGAAGAGATAATAACTCGACTTAATTCACACGAGTTTAGAAAATGACATGTACTAGCAAGTTTTAATACATTTCGAAACTGACTTAACCCAACAGGTATATTGTTCAAATGACATTTGCATATTGCACCCGATGACACTTGCGGGATTGATAAATGGATCGAATTTGAAAAAATCAATTCCAAATTTAAGTGTTGTTTATTAATTTTTTCAAATTAACAGGAAAGCAAATGCCTGAGGGAGTTTTCTTCAAATAAGCGAAATACTTTGGACAATTACGTTTCCAGTGTCCAAGTAAGCCGCATTGGAAACATTTTCCTTTTGCAATATTCGTCTTCACCTTTGGCTTAGAAACCGTTGCAGAAGCAACATGAGGACCATTACCTGCAACTTTCTTTTTCTTTTTCTGTTTCTTCCCACCCGGCTTTTGAGAATCCTTAGAAGGTCCAGAAGAAGAAGCAGCCAGTGACCATGAAAGTAGAACTATTCTTATTCATGTCATCTTGAGCCGTCAGCAACATATTGTGCAACTCAGAATAGGTGGGAAGCATCTTATGCATGTTAAAGTTAACAATAAAGTCCTTAAAAGATTTAGGAAGTGATGCGAGAATCACACTATTCCCGAGGAGGTTATTAATAGGAATATCCATCCTTTCGAGCTCTTCGATACAATCTATTAGCTTCATCACATGTGGGCTAGCAGGTTTTCCCTTCCGGAGGAAAGTATGAAAAAGCTCGACAGCCACCCTATGCATCTCTACCTGTGGTCGATCACTGAATAGTTCCTTCATATACATCAAGATGGATCTGGAATTAGGCATCGACATATACTTTCTCTGTAGTTCCGGCACCATAGATCCCAAAATGTATGACCAGACTCTCTGATCATCATCCTTCCATCTCTTGAACGTCTCACGTTCTTCATCTGAAGCGCCATCTGAACGATATAGAACGTATTCAAGTTGCTTCGCTTGGCAGAGAATACAAAGATTCATAAGCCAAACATTATAATTAACAGCACCCCGGAGCCTATGCGTATCAAGTATACGCAAAAGCGGGTTCGAAACACACATTCTGTCTACACAAGGAAAAATAAAATAAAGCGGAAAATTAATATATAAATATCACGATATAAAACACTAAATAGAATATGGATTTATTTTTTCTATAAAGTGTCCTCGCATTGTCTTACATATCCTTTATAATCTCTACAAACAAGAATATAGAAATTAACTTTTAAATCTCGCAATGCAAAGTAGATCATTCTTGACATTTACGCAAATCTCACACTTTAGCAATATTGACTTTATAAATTCGAGAAGGTAGACAAACTATTGTCAATTGCATCTCATGCAAATCTTATATTCGTTCCTAAATCGAATCTCATCATCGCGCTTTAGCAATATTGGATAGTTCAATTTTTAGATCAACTTGTCTATCGTCGAAAGTATGATACTAATATTAACCTCACGCTTTAGCAATATTGGATAATCATTTCTCTTAAATTCGACTCATCTTATGCTTAACCGGATTAGAACAAAATATTACAACCAATCCCTCACGCTTTAGCAATATTGGGAATAATCATAATGGTTTAACTAAGACCGTATAGACAAGCCGGACCATGTCATATTTTCACACAAAATTAATGACACTTAGATCTAGTGTAGAGATTTCAACAAGCTCAAATGCATACAAATATTTAAATGTATGCATGTACAATAAAATACCTAAACATGTAATCTACTATTAAATCTATGCACATATATTTTATACAATTAAAAAAAAATTGTACGAAACATGAATAATTAAAAGCACGTATCGCTCTGATACCACTTGTTGAGTGAGGTACGAATAAGCCGTGCGCAGCGGAACCCGCCCGAGATCAAATCCCGAGCGAATAATTTTTTTTCGGCTGTGACCAAAATTAGTGTATAAAATTTTTAATCACAAATTTAAATTATTCAAATGTATTAAAAACATATGTCATCATATATAAATTTTTTCATACATCAAATTAATTACCATAAGCTCAATTAAATATTTTACACACTTTAATAAATTTATCAACACTCGACAAATTTAATCTAAGCATCAAAATTATTTTCCAACACTTGAAAAAAAATCCAAGCATACAAAATTAATATATCGACTATATACTAATTTTTCTATACACTTTAATGCTTCAAGAACCTCACATACATGTTTCTATTAATCCAACACTTCCAAAATAATTTTTCTCAACACAAATCATCAACAAATTAGCAAATAAATTTACCAACTATTACTTTCAAGTCTTGCCAATTGTTGAAGCTTTGTATCCAAAATCCCAAATCCTCCAAGCTTTGAACTTCCTTCTTTCTCCACCAAATTGAGCTCCTCTAATAACAAATCTTGGTGATCAAAAGGTGGTTTGATCACTCAAGAATGACAACCAACTTTTCCCAAAATTCAACTCTTGAACCCTAGGAAAAATAAAGCTTCAAGAACACAAAATTAACCCTTAACTCTTAAGGATTAATTTTATGGAATTGGTTATATGTTTGGGTAATATTTGGTGAGATTTTTGGCTTGATTTTGGATAGCAAAAATCAAATTCTTCTTTTTCTCTTTGTTCGGCATAGGCTTTTGCTTCTTTAAAAAAAATTACTTTTCTTTTTGGTTCCTTCTCACGGCAGTGGCTTGCAAAATAATGAGCAATTATTTTATTTTTGTTAAATTAAAATAATGAAAAACAGAATCAAACCTTTTTTTTTTTTTTTTTTTATTAAACCATAGTTCAAGGGAATCTTTTCCCTATACCACATGTTTCAAAAAGCTAACTTAACCAAAGTTAAAAATTAATCTCACCAACTTAGTCAACTAAGTCACAATCAAATGATTTTAGTTACTTTAACTAAAAATATTCAATTGCATTAACTTAGTGACTTTAATTAATTAAAAGCTTTATTCGTATAAACCAACTAATTAATGTTGTACATTAATTTAACAATTAAATTAATTTACTAATTAATTACTAATTTAATGTAAATCAAATTTACATCTATTATACAATAAACTTATATCAACTCTTGATATAAAATTAATTAATTCATTTTATCTCATGAATTATCGGATCAAACAATTTAATCTTTAAAACCCAAAAAAAATACTTTGTCAACATTTGACGAAAATTTGTCCTAGTGCTCAACGAGTAAACTTAATATAATGGAACTCTCTAGGCTCACGTTCGGTTGTTACTTATATATATACATATATATCTCATATATTCGTACATATATTCATGAAGGCCTGCCCACCTACAAATCATGATTAAAAACAACACGACACGTCGAACCATACAAGTCGAGGTTAAAACATTAATATATAGTCCTTTCGTCATAACCGTCTCCAATTGAGTAAGTTATAGTTTTACTGTCAAAACCTTATTTACTCAATATAAAATAAATTTTCATAATTATATTTCATTAATAAATAATATATGCAAAACTTTTTTTTTCAATATTATTTGTAATGTTAAAGAAATAATTTCTTCAACGAACTTTTGGCCAAAGATTTCTGAAATATACTCTAAAAAATTTCTGGAAACATAACCCAACCATATGGACTGACGAATCCTCATATTAACACACACCGATCTTCTTGAGCATCGGTCTATACCTAACAGTCATCCAGAGGTCAGACCATAAAAGGTCTGTGACATGTATGGTATCAGGCACAGAGGATCACTCACAAGACCACCGTGGTGTCTCAAGTCAAAAGACCACAATAACTACTCAACTCGAAAAGATAACTATTGACAGTTTTATGGAATATCTATTAGTCATATTTTTTGAGTTTATTCGATATTCATTCCACTAACGAATATCTGCATTTCTATACGAACTTCCACTAAGCTCACAGTTTGTTGAGACAAACCATATGTCCATTACATATATAGACAATGTACTAGTCTTACGAATATAATGACCGACCCATGTCAATAGATCTAGACCAGGAATAATTTATATTCGAGATAATGCGTGATATTTCTCAACACCATTTGCAACTCTTGCAACTATATCACCATATATTGTAACTATCGGGTCTTTACTAATTTCATATAAGGTTCCGAGTGAAACTCGAAATCTCTAACTTTTAAAGTAATCTAACACTTAGATTTACAATATATAAATAAAAGTAAGAAAATTACCATACAAATAAATAAATAATCATGATAAAGAAAATGTTACATTGCATAAATAATAAATACTCATACAAAAGGTGAATGGTGCTTTCGATCACCATTTCCAACACTCTCACTTGATCTAGTGTCATTCACGATGGTATCTAATACCAATTGACTCCACGTGTTTCCTAAACAACTTGGGAGTTAAGGCTTTAGTCAGTTGGTCCGCTATATTTTCTTCAGTTCGTACTTTACAAACTATAACGGCACCGCCGTTGAGAGAAAACACAAACCCAGATGTAGACTTTCTATCATCTGGATCAGATTGAAAATCCGAATCCATTTAACCTCTCAATTAAAAGTCATTTTCTCCATAAATGAGAAACTTATCCTTTGTACCCTTAAGGTATTTCAGGTTATGTTTCACAGCCATCCAATGGTCTTGACCCCGATCAGACTGATAACAAATTGTAACACTTACAGCCATGCTGATATCAGGTTTAGTACATAACATGGCATACATTATGCTACCAACAACATAAACATAAGGTTGACTAAGCATTTTAGCCATTTCATCATCTTTCTTAAGACACATTTTCTTAGACATATGAATACCATGTTTGAAAGGCACATTGACTGTCTTACAGTCAAAAAAGTTGTACCTTTCTATGATCAAATCAATGTATTTGACTGAGAGAGTCCTATCATCCTCCTCGCTCTATCTCTATAAAGCTTTATACCTAATATATAAGAGGCCTCTCCAAAATCCTTTATAAATAAATTCTTACTTAGATAGACTTTGACAAATTATAACATACCTATATCGTTTCCGATAATAAGTATATCATCAACACAAAACACTAAGAAGACTACCATGCTCCCACTAGCTTTTTTATAGACACATGATTCCTCTTCGTTTTTAATGAAATCAGACGATCTGATCACATCGTCAAAATGAAGATTCCAACTACGAGAAGCTTTTTTAAGTCCATAAATAGACTTTTTATGCTTACATACCAGATTGAGATCTTTGGCAAATGCGAATCCCTCGGGTTGTTCCATATGGATATCTTCCTTAAGATTTCCATTCAGAAAAGCCGTTTTCACATCCATCTGCCAAATTTCATAATCATAATGTGCGGTAATAGCTAATAAAATCCTTATTGACTTAAGCATGGCTACAGGAGAAAAGGTTCCCTCATAATCAATACCTGATTTCTGAGTATATCCTTTTGCTACTAGTCGGGCCTTAAAGTTTTCAGTCTTTCATTGGGCCCCCGCTTCCTCTTGTAAACTCATTTACAACCGATAGAAATAATTCCGCCGGGAAGCAAAACCAAGTCCTAGACTTGATTATCATGCATTGAGGCAATCTCGGATTTCATAGCTTCTATCCATTTTTCCGCATCGATGTCTAACAACGCCTCTCTGTAGGTTAAAAGATCTTTTTTTTCGATTAAGAAAACATCGAGGGCATCGTCAGATGTGGTCCTGTACCTGACAGGGGGTCTCGATATCCTTTGTGACCTACGAGGTGGTTGTGTCAAAGGTATCTCATCTTCCTGAACTTCTGGTTCTATCATCGATTCAATGTTACTTTGATTGACTTCATCAAGATCAATCATTCTATTATCTGCACTTTCTAACACAAATTGTGTTTCTAAGAAAGTTTTATTTCGAGCAACGAACACATTTCGATTCTCGGGATCATAGAACTGATATCCCATGGAATTTTCAGGATATCCAATGAATCGATACTTGGACCATTTAGGTGCAAGTTTATCTCGCTGTGCAACTCTTACATAGGCAGGACAACCTCAAATCTTAACATACTTAAGACTCGATTTTCTTCCAGTCCATAACTCATAAGGAGTAGTCGGAACAGTTTTTGATTGAACTTTGTTCAGAAGATGAGCGACAGTGTCTAGAGCATGGCCCTACAAGTATATAGGTAGATCAGTAAAATTCATCATCGATTGAATCATATCTAATAAAGTTTGATTCCTCCTCTCCGAAACATCATTGTGTTGAGGAGTGCTTGGAGGAGCATAATGAGCGAGTATCCCATTCTCTTTTAAATAACTCACGAACTCACTGCTCATGTACTCACCGCCCTGATCTAATCGAAGGTATTTCAAGAGTTTTTCGGTTTGTTTCTCTACTTAATTCATATTCTTTGAACTTTTCAAAAGTTTTTGATTTGTGTTTCGTAAATCATCGATAAAAGTTACAAAATATTGAAACCCACCCATGACAGTATGATTTATGGGACCACATATATCAGAATGCACAAGTTCCAATAAATCATTAGCACGGTGTCCAATACCACTAAATGAGGATTTGGTCATTTTACCTTGAATACAATATTCACAAACTGGTAATGTTCTATGGTTAGATCCGATATCACACCATCCTTAACTAGTTTGGTTAGGCGTTTTATGCCTATATGACCTAATCTCATATGTTAAAGTTCTGTGTTATTTATTTCACCCGATCTTTTTCTTTTAGATTTCTCTATATTAAAGACATCACGATTTTTGGTAAGAATGTAATGACCATCAACCATGGGACATGAAACAAGCAAAACATTCATATTATCATATAAATTCAAAATACTATCTTTAATATTTACATGAAATCCTTCGCTGTCAAGTACAGGAAGTGAGATAATTTATCGTATCATAGTCGGCACAAAATAACAGTTATTAAGTTTAATATTACATTCATCAGAGAGTTTCAAAAATAAAATTCTTACTGCTTCAACTTGTAGAGAATCTTCATTCCCTACTCGCAGCTGGATATCTCCCGACTTCAATCTTCTAGTTTCCCACAGATCCTGCAACGAATTACAAATATGAGAAGGACAAGCAGTGTCTAACACCCAAGTCGAACTAGAATCAAAAGCAAGTGTAATGTCTATAACATGAAAGCAAATACCTGAGAGAGTTTTCTTCAAAAAAGCTAAATACTTTGGACAATTACGTTTCCAGTGTCCAAGTAAGCCGCATTGGAAACATTTTCCTTTTGCAACATCTGTCTTCACATTTGGCTTAGAAACCTCTGCATAAGCAAACTTAGGACCATTACTTGCAACTTTCTTTTTCTTTTTCTGTTTCTTCCCACCCGGCTCTTGAGAAGCCTGAGAAGGTCCAGAAGAAGAAGCATCAGTGACCATGAAAGCAGAACTATTATTATTCATGTCATTTTGAGCCGTCAGCAACATATTGTGCAACTCAGAATAGGTGGGAAGCATCTTATACATATTAAAGTTAACAATAAAGTCCTTGAAAGACTTAGGAAGAGATGCAAGAATCACACTATTCCCGAGGCGGTTATCAATAGGAATATCCATCCCTTCGAGCTCTTGGATACAATCTATTAGCTTCATCACATGTGGGCTAACAGGTTTTCCCTCTGGGAGGAAAGTATGAAAAATCTCGACAGCCACTCTATGCATCTCTACATGTGGTCGATCACTGAATAGTTCCTTCATATGCATCAAGATGGATCTGGAATCAGGTATCAGCATATACTTCCTCTGTAGTTCCGGCACCATAGATCCCAAAATGTATGACTGGGCTCTCCGATCATCATCCTATCATCTCTTGAACGTCTCACGTTATTCATCTGAAGCATCATCCGAAACCCTTGCGGGCATTGGACGATCTAGAACGTATTCAAGTTGCTCCGCTTGGCAGAGAATACGGAGATTCATAAGCCAAACATTATAATTAAAGCAACACCCTGGAGCCTATGCGTATCAAGTATACGCAAAAGCGGGTTCGAAACGGACATTCTGTCTACACAAGTAAAAATAAAATGAAGCGGAAAATTAATATTTAAATATCGTGATACAAGACTAAATAGAATATGGATTTACTTTTTCTATAAAGTGCCCTCGCATTATTTTACATATTCTTTATAATCTCTACAAATAAGAATACATAAATTTAACTCTTAAATCTAACAATGCAAAGTAGATCCTTCTTGACATTTACGTAAATCTCACGCTTTAATAATATTGACCTTTGTAAATTCGAGAAGGTAGACAATTATTGTCAATTGCATCTCATGCAACTCTTACATTCGGTCCTAAATCGAATCTCATCCTCACTTTTTAGCAATATTGGATAGTTTAATTTTTAGATCAACTTGTCTATCGTCGAAATTAGGATACTAATATTAACCTCACGCTTTAGCAATGTTGGATAATACTTTCTCTTAAATTCGACTCATCTCATGCTTAACCGGATTAGAACAAAACATTACAATCAATCCCTCACGCTTTAGCAATATTGAGAATAATCATAATGGTTTAACTAAGACCGTATAGACAAGCCGGACCATGTCATATTTTCACACAAAATTAATGACACTTAGATCTAGTGTAGAGATTTCAACAAGCTCAAATGCATACAAATATTTAAATGTATGCATAGACAATAAAATACCTAAACATGTAATCTACTATTAAATGTATGCATGGGCATTTTATACAATTAAAAAAAATTACAAGGAACATGAATAATTAAAAGCATGTATCGCTCTGATACCACTTGTTGAGTGAGGTACGGATAAGCCGTGGGTAGCGAAACCCGCCCGAGATCAAATCCTGAGCAAATAAAATTTTTTTTTGGCAGTAACCAAAATTAGTGTATAAAATTTTTAATCACAAATTTAAATTATTCAAATGTATTAAAAATATATGTCATCATATATAATTTTTTTCATACATCAAATTAATTACCATAAGCTCAATTAAATATTTTACACACTTTAATAAATTTATCAACACTCGATAATTTAATCCAAGCATTAAATTTTTTTTCCAACACTTAAAAAAATAATCCAAGTATACAAAATTAATATATCGACTATATACTAATTTTTCCATACACTTTAATGCTTCCAGAACGTCACATACATGTTTCTAATTAATCCAACACTTCCACAATAATTTTTCTCAACACAAATCATCAACAAATTAGCAAATAAATTTACCAACTATTGCTTTCAAGCCTTGCCAATTGTTGAAGCTTTGTATCCAAAATCCCAAATCCTCCAAGCTTTGAACTTCCTTCTTTCTCCACCAAATTGAGCTCCTCCAATAACAAATCTTGGTGATCAAAATGTGGTTTGATCACTCAAGAATGACAACCAGCTTTTCCCAAAATTCAATTCTTGTACCCTAGGAAAAATAAAGCTTCAAGAACACAAAATTAACCCTTAACTCTTAAGGATTAATTCTATGGACTTGGTTATATGTTTGAGGTAATATTTGGTGAGATTTTTGGCTTGATTTTGGATAGCAAAAATTAAATTCTTCTTTTCCTCTTGGTTCGGAAGAGCCTTCTGCTTCTTTAAAAAAATTGCTTTTCTTTTTAGTTCTTTTTGTTCTCACGGCAGTGGCTTGCAAAATAATGAGCAATTATTTTATTTTTGTTAAATTAAAATAATGAAAAACAAAATCAAACCATTTACTTTTTATTAAACCATGATTCAAGGGAATCGTTTTCCCTAGTTCTCAACGAGTAAACTTAATATAATGGAACTCTCTAGGCTCACATTCGGTTGTTACTTATATATATATACACCTCATATATTCGTACATATTTTAATAAAGGTCTGCCTACCTACAAATCATGAATAAAAACAACACGACACGTTGATCCATACAAGTCGAGGTTAAAACGTTAATGTATAGTCCTTTCGTCATAACCGTCTCCAATTGAGTAAGGTTATAGTTTTACTGTCAAAACCTTATCTACTCAATATAAAATAAATTTTCATAATTATATTCCATTAATAAATAATATATGCAAAACTCTTTTTCAATATTATTTATAATGTTAAAGAAATAATTTCTTCAGCGAACTTTTGGCCAAAAGATTTCTGAAATATACTTTGAAAAATTTCTGGAAACATAATCCAACCATATGGACTGACGAATCCTCATATTAACACACATCGATATTCGTGAGCATCGGTCTATACCTAACAGTCATCCAGAGGTCAGACCATAAAAGGTCTATGACATGCATGGTATCAAGCACAGAGGATCACTCACAAGACTACAATGGTGTCTCAAGTCAAAGGACCACAATAACTACTCAATTCGAAAAGACAACTATTGACAGTTTTATGGAATATCTACTAGTCATCTTTTATGAGTTTGTTCGATATTCATTCCACTAACGAATATCTGTATTTCTATACGAACTTCCACTAAGCGCACAGTCTGGTGAGACAAACCATATGTCCATTACATATATAGACAATGCACTAGTCTTACCAATATAATAATCGACCCATGTCAATAGATCTAGACCAAGAATAATTTATATTGGAAATAATGCGTGATATTTCTCAACACCATTTGCAACTCTTGCAACTATATCACCATATATTGTAACTCTCGGATCTTTACAAATTTCATATAAAGTTCCGAGTGAAACTCGAAATCTCTAACTTTTACAGTAATCTAACACTTAGATTTACAATATATAAATAAAAGTAAGAAAATTACCATACAAATAAATAAATAATCATGATAAAGAAAATACTACTTTGCATAAATAGTAAATATTCATACAAAAGATGAATGGTGCTCGATCACCATTTTCAACAAAAAGTTCATCCCCAAAAAAGACCTCCCTCAAATCCCACCACTCTCACTTTGTGACAGTTTATTTATTATAAAAAAATTAAAATAAGATTTGATTAAAAAATGGCGTGTTTAGCATAATTAATTAATAAAAATATAACCACCAATATTCAATACACATTTGCTTTTATAAATTGAAAAATAATTATAATTTGTTAGATATGATGAACATTTTTACACTCACTTCTATGGTTTCTAATAAAAATATATGATAGACATTATAGATTGTTCATGTCTGAATCATGATGTGTCTCTTATATGAATAATTGATCTTATATAAACTATATTGATGTTAAAAACATCAGGAAAAGTTTAAAGATAAAGAAAAATATGAATTCTTATAGTCTGTCTTTGTTTTCTAGGAAGTATTGGAGTCTGTCTACTGGTAGAAAATCAGAATTCTTATTCAGTGTAGGAATTCTTTCAGGTGTCGCGATGCCAGAAGTGGTGTCGCGAAGTAAGTTTCTCGGCCCAATACTATGTGTTCGTTGAAGATGAGGCATTGCGACGTAACTTCTGGCATCGCGACGCCTCCATTTCGGCCAAAATAGCTTATTTCGCATATTTTGCCTTCCTGCGTGTTTTCTTTGCATTCTTAAGCTCCCAAAAGACGTACGTTAACCTCAAGATCCATGCTCTGATGCTTCCTATCAATAAAACACAAAATAAACTACAAAACACGTAAAATGACATGAAACTAACAAAATAATAAGTTAGGAATATATGGATAAGTGGGTATAAATCATACTTATCATCCCTACCAATAAAAAGAGATATTTTTGCTTTCCTTATTGCTATGACTATTATTTTTTCTTACATTAGGAATCCTAATATACAGAAGTATCGACATAATTTCACAAAATCATTTGGCCTAAATGCTACACAATACATAAACTAGATGACAGAATGAGAAGACATAAGATATAAAAAATCATAACATGCGAACTCATAGATTTGAATTCATATATATCCACTCATGTTTCATATTATATTATATTATATTATATATATATATATATATATATAAGATCCATATGTATAGATATTATTATTCACATCCAAAAAATCATATGCTTTGAAAGAAGGTAATTAATCAACCATTTGTGTGAGTTGCTCTCAAAACCACCCTTGATCTCTCTTATCAATTAATGTGCTCTTCTCTATTTAAAAAAACTGTGTATTATTTTTTTATATTCTTAATGAAAATGTGAAGTATTTTTATGATTCATCATGTACAATGGAGTAGTATATTCAACTTCAAATTAATTTTTGGTTCAGTGAGAATTATTTAAGAATATGTGGGTGTCAATTAATTCGATTAATAAAATTTTTATGAAAATATAAGAGATTTAGGGGTTCGACTCCACTCACATTAGCGGAGATAGAATTAAATTACCGTTAAGCTATATTTTTATTTAAAAAAAAAGAGTATACTTCATATATTGGATGATTAATTTTTAACTTGTAAAATCATTTATTTCGTCATTTTATTATCCAATGAATAACGTCTTAGAAAACGTAGTTTCAAATATGGTAAAAAAAGCACAAACTAAGTAACTAACAACAGAATTTTCAAAGAAAATGTTTTGGATTTACAACAAACGCTTGTTATAGTAGAGAACACTGCTGAATGGTCTGAAGGTTGCGGGAAACAACTCACGGTTTTGACTTCTGAGATATCCATTGTTGCGAAGAATCAGTGCCCCCCCACCCCGCCCACTATTTCAAGGTCAATGTGGATGCATGTTTATAGTCTAATGGTGACAAAGTTGCGTTTAGAAATTCTTTAGGTAAAGTGGTTGAAGTGGCTGTTGACAACAATTCTTTCTTTGATGATATGGAAAGGATAGAGGCTCAAGCTATAAAGTTAGGAATATCCCTAGGTAAATAGGCGGGATTCACACCTCTTATTATTGAATCAGATGCGATGACGGTGGTGAAACTTATCAAAGGAACTATCCAAAAAAAAAAAAGAGATTCATTGGATTGTTAAAGAAATATGTGATATGATAAAGACCATGAATGATATTGTAATTCAATTTAATCATAAAGCTTGCGATGTGACGACTCATACTTTAGCCAAATTAACTTATAACTAACAAATTCAGGATTTTTGGAAGGTGGACATCTCATCCATTACAGTTTGTACTTTAACGATTTTGATGTAATAGTTTTTCAGTTTTCCTGTCAAAAAAAAAAAAAGTAACATACATGAGGACCAAAGTGAAAATTTGTAAAAACCAAAGATAAAAGATAGGACTAAAGTGAAAAAAAAAACAAATATAAAACTCAAACACAAACGACACAAAACAGAAACAGATAAGATCACATCAAAGAGTGAGTAATAGGCAACGCAAAGCACTCGGGCTGTGAAAATGGCATCGTCATCAACCGCAGCCACGCTCTCATGGAGATGTTCCTCCTTTTTTCAAAGCTTTGGTAATAACGTAAACGAATCCGTGAAGTTACCTGACAAAAGAAGTGTCTTTTTGGTTCTGGCTCATAAGAAAGCCAAGAAAACTCGCAAGGTGATTACTTTTGTTAGTTTTTCTGAAATGGGTTCTTTCATTTTCACTTACTTTCTCCATTTTTTCACAGTTTCAGTACTTGTTTTCTGTTTGGTTCCTGAGAAAATTTGTGGAAAAGAATGGACTAGAAAACTCATCTTCAACTTCAAGTTCTTATCTTTCTTTTTCAGTTGTTCTTATAGAATTTCAAATTGGTTGTGGTTGTTGGTTATTATGTTATGAGTGGATTAAATTGAAATGGGTTCTTTGCTTTTAGCTTCATTTTTGCTATTTATCATTTTAGTCCTTAATACTTTGTTGTTTTTCATTTATTAGATAATACTGAAAGAGGATGTGACAGAGCTGGGAAAGAAAGGGCAACTATTGGATGTGAAGGCAGGGTTTTACAGGAATTATCTTCTACCAATGGGCAAGGCCCAGATTGTCACTCCAGTGTTGCTCAAGTAATGCTTTATTTTTATTCTTACTTATTTATGTTTCAGTTTCTGCTGATATTTTTGTGTTTTACAATATCTCAAAGAGCAAAGATATGGAGACTTAAGGGGAAGAAAACAAGGGTAAAATTATTAGCAAAACGACGTTGTTTTGGTATTTTTGTATATTTTTTTTTATTTACCATAAAAAAGATGTCGTTTTGATGATAATTTTGACTCTGTTTGTCCTGATTTAGTTTCCTTAGCCATTTTTCTTTCTCGAAAGTATAATTTAGGTTAAGAAGTCGTATGCTTGTTATGATAAGTTTTCTGTGTAATGCTACTTTTGTTTGATGGTTGCGGTCACTTTGGAGATTAATTGACAAAAACGCTTCTGTAGTTGAATATAATTAAAGCAATAATACACTTTTTTTATATGCAGTGAAGAGTTCAATCGATGGCTTTATTTTTTTGATAAAAAATTGTTGAAGGATTTCCATCGGACTCAAGATTGCAGTCCTTTCCATAAGTACTAGATTTGAAAAACAACGTAACCTCGACCAAGCTCCGCTTTGTTTGATATTCATGTTCTCCCACAATAAATTTGGGTCTGAATTATGCAGTGTCAATGTCGTACACAAACCAGCATTCTTGTCCCTTTGTTTGACATTCATGTTCTTCCACGATAAAGTTTTCTCTACAAAAACAATAAAATTTAAAGCAAGAGGATTGATCTATGGAGAGGGAGTGACATGCTTTTCTATGTAGAATAACTCTATCATTAGACTGCACAGTCTTGCAGAGCATAAACATATAATTTTTGTTGGCAATGAATGTTGGTTGTTTGACAATTGACATATAATGTGGACTGAGTATTTTCTTTTGCCCTAGTTTCAGTATAAAATTATATATTGTTTCAGGGAGATGAAGATGGAAGAAGAAAGAATTGAAGCTGAAAAGAAACGGGTAATTAAGCAGAGCATCCCATTGGCCATACTGTTGATAAATGCATTTTAGTTTGCAATATGATTTTCAAAACTCTTTAGTCGAGTTTATAGTCATTTTTTTAAATTTAAAGAACTGTAAGCCCTCCACTCATTTAGTTATTTTATTGATTTGAGGCTAAAAGTGAGTTAAAGTTTTGAATTTAGTCTTTCCATAGTGAGTTGATATATATATATATATATTGCATATGTGTCTGGTTGGTTTGTGGAGAATAGTCTTGAAAAAATAGATAATTTTAATGTTAATTTAGCAATATCAAATTTGCGCCTCTTAGTGATACGAGGAAAATATATACCAACCACATGAAATTTACTAATTGAACTAGCTTGACATCCACCAAATGGACATCAGATTATTTTCCAGTGGAATTTATTTTGTTTGCTAAATGTGTGAAGCTATTAGCTTAGATGATTGCATTTTTCGGTAGGTGAAAGAAGAGGCACAACAACTCGCCCTAATTTTTGAAACTGTTGGAGCTTTTAAAGTTAAGCGCAAAGGTGGAAAAGGAAAACAAATTTTTGGCAGGTGAGTTGGCTCTGAAGCAACCTTAATTAGCTACCAGCTATTTTATTTCTATTTTATGTCCAACTGTATGACATACATTTAATTTCGCAGCGTTACTGCACAAGATCTG
This sequence comes from Zanthoxylum bungeanum, assembly GCA_019454045.1. NCBI lineage: Eukaryota > Viridiplantae > Streptophyta > Magnoliopsida > Sapindales > Rutaceae > Zanthoxylum > Zanthoxylum bungeanum. The sequence goes on along the minus strand of SKCR01017066.1, from coordinate 162,821 downwards.
GTTGACATAATGAAGGCACAGCTTCAAAGGTACTGACTTGAACCTGTAGGAGAATGGTTATGGACCCATGATGACGAGTAGTAGGTTATGAGTCGGACTTAGAAAATCTTAGGCCAAACTAAATGTTGATCAGTGAAGACAAGAAATCTGCCGTTTTCTCATCAACTCAAGCTTCAACATTTTTTCTTTATCTTGATAAAAATTTCTAATATTTATGTATTAAGTGTAGTATTCACACCCATATTTTTTTTGATATTTGCAATTTTGTTATCCGCGCCTGTAAATATTTAAATATATGCACCTTTAATTACCAGTTAGTTGTGATTTTGAATTTGCATATTTTCTGACCACATATGATCTAATCTGCCAAAAAAAAATCTTTAGGAGAAGTTAAGAGTTGTCTGAGCTATAGGCTGATGTTTTGTGCATGTTCTATCTTGAAAAATGCAAAGTTAGTTTTTATCAATTGAGAAAGAAATTTTTTTTGGAAATACTTATTTTTGTCCCAGTATACACGCTGTTTGGTGCCTGTTCTTGTCTAATTGTTTCTTTTCTTTCATCAACCTGCAGGGAAGTAGACAAGAAGATTGTTGTTCTTCCAGAGATCCGTGAAACAGGAGAGTATATTGCAGAGCTGAAACTTCACCCTGAAGTTACTGCTCGAGTGAGGTTGAACGTGTTTGCCAACTGAAGGCGAATAACTTGGATAGCAGCTACCTTCTGAATAGAAAATCATTTGAACTACTATCTTTTCAAGGTACGTGCCCTATTGTGATATGAATCATTGTAAGAGGGTATAATAATTTCAAATATATCAAAAAGCTTCTTGATAATGGCATGCCTCTAAAATGACTGCGGAAAACTTAGCAGTTGTTCAGGTAGTTGGAATTCAACTAAATTTCTGCTAAAATGGTTCATCTTACTTCATATTATTGAAACACATCCAGTAGGCTGATACATGCAGGATTAAGATGCCATTTAGCTTAAGATTATCTTTCATAATTAAATTAGATTATTTAGCGTAGGATTATCTTTTATAATTAAATGAGATTATTCAGTATTATCAATAAACAGCTAAAGGGATATGTTTGTTATCTCGTAACTCCGTCCTGTACTCTATTTATATTGCAGTTGTTTAGTGAATAAGATAAGCAGATAAATATTAAGGTTACAACTCTGTGTTGATTTTGGGAGGCCCAAGGTACCTCAAACCACCTTACTAGGATGTTTAGGACCCCTCGAACTATCCTACACTACGTGCTCTCGAAATCAGGCACGTAACATAGGCCTTATGCTCGAAATGACTTGACTTTTAGGCTTTTGTTGGATCTCATTTTCCTAGTTGTTGCCGAGTAGTTAATATCCGAGTAATAAACATTGTGTGATGTTGCAGGAGTAATTTGTTAAAGGCTATACCGAGTTGGCGAGTTCACAGAATTGACAGTTGGAGTATGGCCAATTTGTAATCCTTTGTGTAGAGATGTATCAAGTTATATCAACATCAGCTGTTCAATGTTTTGTTGTTATTTCATCCTTCATCTCTTGTAGAATGTTAGCTGTGAATCTTACATTGCTCCACATTCTATTTTACAGCATAACCATTTTTGGAAAAACAATGTGTTCTTTTGATGAATTACTTTGGAATCTCTACTTATATCCATAAAGTTTGAATTTATTACAAAAATTTTGGAAAATATGAATACATACAGACACAATAAGATACACACATGCCTGTTATAGCATTGGACCAGGATTTTCCTCTTAAATGAGCTTCTTTCCAGCAAAATATAAGCATATAAAGTCCCCGTCTTGGTGGTGTAAGGCTCATGATTTCACCTTGAGGTCTTAGATTCGAATTCAGGGAATGTGTTTCTTATAAGAGCCTGGGACAGTCGGGAGTTTTACCAGTTCCGTTTAAGTCCAGAAGAGGTGGTTTGGCGGTGGAGTTTCAAACGATTCAAAAAATAATAATATATATATATATATAATATATATATATATATTATATATATATATATAAGCATATAAAGTGTATAAAAATAAAGAAGTTACCTGGTTTCTACCGTAAGGAAGTCAAAAGTCCGAAATTATTATATTACATTTTATTTTATCAAATTTTCAACGGAAGTTTCAAAATTACATCAATTTTCACATCTTAAAAGTTGAAATTGATAAAAAAATTTCTAAGATTTCGAATGAAAAATTGTGTAGTTTTATAACTTTGATGAAAATTTAAAGTGTGTTATAACAACTTCGGACTTGCGAAAAATTGACAATTTCCCTAAGAATATTAAATCTTAATCCCAAATTTGCCGGTTGAAAAAATTAAATAAACTTAATGTTGCTGCCCAGGATCGAACTGGGGACCTTTAGTGTGTAAGACTAACGTGATAACCACTACACCACAGCAACTTGTTGAGCATTTTTGAGAAATGTAATTATTTATAAACAAACATAATTAATCCGTTTGTCCCATACAAATAAAATTTTTATTCACTTTATATGCCTAAATTTAATTATTTCCTTTTAAATCATAACCACATATCTCTCGACTTTAAAATTTTGATGTGTCATCACTTCCTTATATTTTTATTGAGGTTGGGCATTTTACTTTTTATGTATTCTTGAAATAGTTCCAAGGGACGTGATTTGGTGGTGTAGGACTCAGGATCTGATTTTGAGGTCGTGAGTTCGAATCCAGGGAGTGCGTTTCTTATAAAAGTCTGGGACAGTCGGAGATTTTACTTACTCCTCTTAAGTTCAAAAGGGGTGATTTGACAACGATATTTCCAACAATTCAAAAAAAAATAAAATATTCTTGAAGTAGATTTTTCTCCTTGTTTAAAGTAGGTCTCTTCCTGTATTTTCAGGGAAAAATTTTCAAATTGAATTATATGGACATAGTTACCCAATATATGAAGCAGCCTAATTGACAACCTATCTAAACCAAGTCTATGAAGGCATATTAATTAGGTACCCATGTCATGAATCTAACTCATGATGTGATATTATTAATTATGTGACACCAAACCTTGGAGATTTGGTTCATTACTTTGGGTTTAAACCAACTTAATATAACTTGATTAAGCAAGAGAGGCACATGCAAAAAAAAAAGCACTTATATATACAGGATCGGTTCGACCGATAGACAATATAGACCATTACTTAAGACATATTTATTAATAAAATGTGTCACACATTTCTTAATAAAAATTTAGGATCCTAAAAAAAACTCATTTCATATATTTAATTAGTTTTTATTACTTGTTTATTTTGTAACCGAAATCAAAACATGATAAAAATTTTAGAGTCCCTAAATCTTTTGAAATGTGAAAAGATTTTGAAATTCCAAATTCTTTTACACGCTATTTGATCTAAGGATTTCATTTTTAAGAATTCGTCTAAGACCACTCAAATTTCAGGACCGACCCTATATATATAATGGCCGGCAAGCACCCAATTGCCAACCAAGTAATAATTAGCTAAAAATTTGTGGCTTTTGCAACATTTTTTAATGCTAGTTAGTTCCATAATGGGACAATGACAAAGGCATATGATTTTAGTTGGCAGTTTCAGTTTGCTATCCTATCCAAATAGAAAGCCAAAGGTTTCCGTAGTCAACCAGCTGTCAAGTTGGATAGCACGCCACTTCACTTGGTGATATCAACTACACATCCATATGAAATACATAATCTCATTACTCAGTAATTCTTTAGTATCTTTTTTTTTTTCCCTCGGAAATTCCACCGTCAAATTATCTATTTTGGACTTAAGCAGAGTAGATAAAACATTCGACAGTTTCAGACTCTTACGAGAAGCGCACCACTTGAATTTAAACTCATGATCTCAAGAAGCGCACCAGTTAATAATTATATAATATATTTACTATTTAACAAGCTCGTCAAATTATTATTCGATTGTTATATAGGTGTGATATAGTAATTGGTACTATTGTTATATAGTAAAATTTTCATGTTAATTATGTTATGTCATTTAACAGAACAAATGAACCTTATGTGGGTCTCATGGGTTCATTGGTCAATTTGTCAAAACGTGATTGATTATACACAATTAATCTCTCTCAATTATTTGGTGAGAGCTAATTGTATTTATTTTAACAACTAAATTATTAAAAAAACTTTAATAAACAAAAAAGGAAAAAAAAAACACAGAAATACTATAATACTCACGTTGTTGGCACTCTAAAATTTATTTTGTCAGATTCAATGGCAAGTAAAATTTTTCTTTTCACTCATGTGAATCAAACTATTTGCATCACCATAAAAAATATTATTAGTTGATTCAACTAGGACTTACGAACGAAAATTAAAAAAACTGTTTTATTATTATCATTATTATTTATTCTACCAAAAAATAATTAAGAGAATAAGTTGCCCATATATTAGTTAATTATGACATCATCTAATTGTTGGTCATCGATTTGCAAAGAGGCAAGTGCCTAAAATGGGATATTTTCTAAAAATATTTTTTTGATAATAAGACGACACAGAATTATCTTAAATTTTGAGAATTTTATGTGAGTTTCTAAGACGGCCTCTTTTTGATAGTTCACTAAATATCTAAGCACAATGAAAAAAATTAGTGTGAAAGAGGGAGGAAAATATAAGGAAAAGAAAAGTTGACCTGTGGAGTAGTCTTTCTGAGTTGTTGAGTGGCCAATATTTGAAGAGAACCTTTAACAATAAACAAGTATAATAAGCATATATTATTTTAGGGTTAGCACTTTTTTTGGCATATATAAAATAATAAGGAGAAAAATATTGGGAGGTTACATGCACAATGTAAACTTCTCCACTATACATGTGCAAATGTCTCTGGCAACTAAACCCGGACCCGAACCGGATCCGCATGGACCCGGACGATCCGGGTCCGGAATTAAAAAAACCGGATCCGGGTCTTTAAAATTCGGATCCGGGTTCGCACGGGTCCGGCCCGGATAGACCCGGGTCTGGAAAAAAAATATATATATATATATAATGAAAAATACAAAATAATATGCATATATATATATAAAATATAATAGAATATAATTAAAAAATATAAAAGAATTGAAATAAAATTAATTAAATTGACAAAATCCAAATATAAATATATAATAATACAATTAAAAAAAAAATAGTGAACCGGGTAACTGGATCCGGACCGGGTAGACCCGGGTCCGGACCTAGATATATTTACCCGGGTCCGGAACCGGACCTGGGGTGAAGAAATTCCTTGCGGATCCGGACCGGGTCCGGATCCGGATTTTGCCATCCCTACACACACATATGGAGATATTTTAATTTCATTTTTTAAAAAATTTAAATTTAGACTTTTTTTTTAAATCCTTGGAAACCTCACCGTCAAACCATCCTTTACGGGCTAAAGCGGAAAGGTAAAACTTCCGACTGTCCCAGACTCTTATAAGAAACATGATATGGATTCACACTCAGGCTCTCAAGATGAGATCCTTAGTCTTATTATTATTATTATTATTATTATTATTATTATTATTATTATTATTATTATTATTCAATTATAAATCTTGGTTTGTATAATTAATAAATGTACATATATATATTATTTAGACATCTCAATCACGCAATGTTGTGATGATGCATTGCTTCGATGGCTAACAAACATTTCACCCAAACCAAACGTGCACATAACAAACACTTCACAATTGCAACAACAAGGCCGAGTGAGTGTATATGTATTTGATAAAAAGTATATGCTTACTTCATGTTAAATACACTATTAAAATGCATCTCATTCCTCATTAACCACACAATTAATGTAAGATAAAGATCCGGGTAATCGGTCTTAATATTCTCGGGATATAATGTCATTTTTTTTTACATTTTAAAGCGTTTATTATAGTATATTATTGTAATAAAAAAAACATAAGTAACATATATAATAATAATAAAAGCAAGGCCTAAAATTAACCATATGGTAATTTATTATAAAATTAATTTGCATTTTTTTTTTGTTTAATGAGGCTGAAACCACCGTCATTTCCCTTGGTACGGTTATTGGCCTCATCCAATTTACAAGAAATTAAAACTAATTAATTAAGTGAAACCACCGTTAAAAGTAACTGCATAGGGGTTACTTAAAAAATATGAGACAGTAATTTATTAGAAAATTAATTTGATTTTTTTTTTTTTTTGGTTGGGTTAATGAAGCTGAAACCCGAGTCATTTCGATTGGTGAAGTAATTAGCCTCACCTAATTTACAAGAAATTAAACCTAATTAATTAAGAGAAACCGTCATTCCATGTGTGTTGAAATTTTTTAGGGCCAATAAAGTCAAAAGAAATTAATATGATATAATAAATTACATATTTCTAACAAATGAAATAAATTATAACTTAGCTGAGTGGTGAGTTGATCAATTTCGTGGACGAATCATACATGGGATATCATATCAATTCAATTAGTTCATTGACTTGCAAAGCAAGGGAAGTTAAAAGTTTGGTTAATTAGGTGTAACAAGTAGACTTAATTAGATTTAGAAGCAAAAGGTGGATCATTAGCTAATACCATATTATAAAATTATAATATATAGTAATTAATAATATTTGCCAAAATAAAGAGAAATACAGGTGGATATACGTATGGCATGAGCAGTAACCAACTCATCTTGCTACTATCCATTTATTCTTTCTTTTGTCATTTATTGAAAGAGAAGTGAGTGACTGAATGAGTGAGTGAGAGTGAGTGTTTTTAGTTTTCTTCCAAGAATTTAGATACTGTGTGATATTTTTTATTTTTTGTAATTTTCTGTCATGAATATATAGTAATAAGTAATTAAAATTTAATTATTTATAATTTTTTTTCACAATTTATAAAAAAAGTTCTATGAAAAAGACTTAATTCAACACCAAATTCAAGCTATTTTTAGAAATTTTATATCTATTAAGTTGTCCTGCTAGATGGGTTGAGAAAACGGAATCATTTTGAAACTTCTTACCTAAATGGGAATAAAAAAAATTCGAAATTACAAATATTTAATAAAGAAAAAGATTTTTTGTTGTGGTGGTGTTGCTGTCAAACCCTAGCCCAAAAAAAAAAAAAAAAAAAAAGAAGAAAAATCCTCAATTCACTCAATTTTCGTGAATCAAAGGCAAAGATGGACAATAACCACTTACTCAAAAAAAGTATTCTAAACTTCTACTAGCTACTACTAGAAGATCATCCAAATAACAAGAGAATATTATTAATAAAAAAAAAATAATACAAAAATATATTTATTTCTTCAAAGAATTGTGATAACAATAATAATAATTCACATGGTATATGCAATTCTGCATATACAAATTATTATTTTTCAATAATGGCAATCAACTAAAGCTGAGGCGGAGAACACAAGTGATCCGATATAACGATCATCTTCCGGCGCCGGAAGATTAAGATCCAACGGCAGAACACTTCTTGTTGTAGCAGTAACAGCACCGGCAATAATATTGGACTCATTTGTCAGTTGTTTATTAGCAGTTGCTGCCGCCGCCGCCGCCCTATGCCTTCTCATGTGACCACCAAGAGCTTGCCCAGATGTAAACTCCGATCCACAAATCGAACACTCATGAATTTTATTACCACCCTTGTTATTATTATGATTATGATGAACAACAAGAGGAGGGTTGCTGCCTGCAGAATCAAAACCTGTTGATGATGGTGATTTTTTCTCTGCCAGCTCTAGTGTGGCCTTAGGCTTTTTGTGACTGGCCCTGTGACCACCAAGGGCTTGAAATGATGTGAAAGATCGGTTACATGTTTTACACTCGTAGATATACAAACCCACTTTGTTATTATCATCAGATGTGACTCTGACTGTGACTGACGATTTTTGAAAAGGGTCACCTTGAGCTAACATGATCAAGCAATTAGCCATGTCTTCTTCTTCTTCTTCTTCTTCTTCCTCCTCGGTTGATTCATAATGATAATATGCATCGCCGGAGCCACTGGAGGAGGTATCGGTCGCCGGGAAACCGAATGGAGACGATGATGAACGTTGACGCTTTGTACGCTTGCCCTTGACAATCTTTGTGTGATGTTCAGATCCCATATTGAGAAATTGAAGAAGAAAGAAAAGAAAAGAAGAAGAAAGAAATAAAGAAAATGGAAAGATGAATATGCAAAGTAATGAGTAAGCAAATGAATAAAAAGAGTTTAAGCAAAGGTATGGTGGAGTCTGGGTTTGTTATATATAGTGGGTTGTAATAAATAGAAATGCTATTGGCTATATATGGACATCCGTTAAAAAATAACAAAAATCGATTTTGAAAACTGTATATTATTGGGAAATTATTCGGGTCTTATTTTTTTAAAAATAATTATAATATTTTTTACTTTATCATTTTTCCATCGAAATTTTTGAAGTATATCACTTTCATTTTTTTAAGGTGGAAAATTAATAAATTTTTGTAAGATTTTGGATGGGAAATGATGTACTTTTGAGACTTCAGGTGAAGATATTGTGATATTTTCATACTTTTGTTATCTTTGAAGTATAAAAAATTAAAAATTCCCATTTTCTTGTGTCTTTTAGTATAAATAAATACGTAACATGCGTTTACATTTTATAAAATGAGAAGTGTAGTATAAGAGAATAATTATATATAAATATATATTAAAACTTTATAACAATTAAATTTGTGGAGTCAAAGGCCGCCCGTGAACTGTTGCCACAAAAATTGTAGCGTTAAGAAGCTTCAAAGTGTTGTGTCAAATTGACAAACAAACCCTTATTTTGCTCTTAAACACTTAATTGACGGAAGTGAGAGAGATTAGGAGTGTGCTAATTTAAGTATTAACCAAGTTTAGTGGGGGGAGAAGCAGCAACATAGGTGAAAATTAGAGGTGGGGAATGTAATTAGCACCATTACATTTGAGGAAGGATTTTAATGATGTAACATTAGGATTTCGACACGTATTCACGAGTATTATAAAAAGATATCGAAAAAAATAAATGTGAAGACTCAATAACTCAAATAAAGAAATCAAGTGAAGTTTTATAACTTATGGCTCTCGATGTAAGTAAGTTGATAAGTCAAACATTTTAAGCTCATATGACTTATACACATTCATAAAATGTATTTGGGTCACGTGCATATTATTTTAATCTTCAAAACATGTATTTCTGCACCGTGATCGGTACACCGACCCTGAACCGACATACCGATGTCTCTGCTCTGCTTTGGGTAATTTTGCATGCTCTTTGGAACTATGCTACTCCCTACCGATCTACCATACCGGTCAGTCTGGAGTTTGCATATCTATTGGAACCGGGACGGATTATACCGGTTAGCTAACCAGCATACCGATTTGTTGGGGTTTTGGCGCGGGCGCAACGGAAGCTCGCGGTTCGGGCGAAATCGTAACTTCAAAAACTTTTAAAATTACCAAATAAATTATTCAATATCCAATATGAATAATTCATTCATATTTAACCTAAATATATTTATTCGATATCAAATAACGACATAAATAGGTTAGAAATATAGCAGAACTTTTACGAAAAATATTTTTCCGCAAAATGGCATAAAACACGTTTTTTGTCCGAACCGACCAACCAATACACATGAGGGCTGCCCATGTCATCCCCAATAGTACTTTGGCAGTTCATGGGCTGCCCAAACAGTGACCAATTCACCGTTTGGACAACGGACACCCGATAAGCCCGAAACTCACCCGGTAACGCCGTTTTTCACCGTTTTCGCATATTTCAACTCCGAAATAATTTCCGGAAATTGTTTCAATGCCTAAAATAAATCCAATACATTTATACAATATACTTTTCATCACCAAAATCACAGAAATTCCAGATCTGATTTGGTAATTAAAAATATCATTTTTCATGCTTTAAATCCAATTTTATCAACATTAATCATATCAACATTAACACCAACCAAAGCCACCACCTATGAATAACCCAAGAACAATTCTAGGAGTTACTAGAGTGGTCATAACACTCTAAAATGACAACAAGTCATCAAATGATAAAATTGAACTAATATTACAATAATATTATCCAATCCAACTTCACACATGCATCTAGCCTCCAAATCCATCCTCCAAATCAAAAAGCCCCAAAATATAAGAAAGGAATAAACCCTAGAACTATTCTAAATATTCAAGAACAAGAAACAAGCTTTCTAAGTTTAAGATTATTGAAGATTACCTCCAATTCTTGCAATTTCCTCAAACTTTTTCTTAATTTCTTCACTTTCTTCCTTGTTTCTTCAAACAAATATTTGGGTGCTTTTTTACTAGAGAGGTTCAGCCATGGCTAGTTCTTAAATGAGAAAATAAAATTTTTTCACTTTAAATAGGAAGCACAACCGACTTTGTAAGAGGGGAAATGGCATTTTGGTCATTTGGTTATTTTTAATATAATTAATTAATAATAAGCTTTTAAGTTGACAAATCCAATTTGTAAATTTTAAGCTTAATAAAATCATGCCACATGTAACCAATAATAATCAAACATATTGCATAACATTTATGTAATATTGAAATAATTTAATTATCTAGATATTTAACATTTAAACACCTAAATAATTAATTAATATGATTATTATTATATATGTATTTTTATTTACATTAAATAACAAATACATATATTAATGGCATGTGTCAAAGTCTCATTTTCCAATTAATTAATATGTATCAAATCAAATCTTATATCAAATACAAATACATACTATTATCAATTGATCAAAATGCCCCTAATGAATGTATTTTTCGTTTAACCGTTTAAACGATTCGAATTAACTCATTTATTCTTGTGAAATATTATGAATAATCTATATTATTAATAACGTGTTGCCCAAGTGCTCAACGAGTACTCTTCATATTGTGGGACTCTCTAAGTTTAGGTTTATCTGTTACGGAATCAAATTTCGTGTCCATAATTCACTCACTCGTGAATTATGACGACCACATATAATCTCGCTAAACTATAAAAGTCGAGGTCATTGCATATGTATGATCCATCCGTCACAGGCTATCCATATTATACTTGTGATATAGATAAGAACGTCAAATCCTTATGGTATAATATAATCGACTTTCAAATTTATGATTTCTAAATAACACTCAGAACTCGTTTCTGAAGTTATACCACGGTCATGAATTTACTAGATCGCAAACACGTGTAGGATACCTATGCCCTGTATACAAGACTGACAGATCCTATCTTGATACGCACTGGATATCATGAGTATCAGTCCACACCCAACGAACAAGCGGAGGTCTGATCTAAATAGATCGGTGACGTGACTGCCATCAAAGTATGAGGATAACTCATATATCCACTGTGGTATATCAAGTTGAAGGACCACTATGCTCGCTCAACTCGAGAAGATTCCTATTGACGTTGGTGTACCATCTATTTCGTTCATTGTTTATCAAATAAACACCTACATATCTATACGAGTCTCCCGAGACTCATGGTTTATTGGGATAAACCATCGGACCAAGTCATGATATACGACATGTACTGGTCTCAGCGGATTTTACTAACCGACCCGTGTTAGTAAATTTTGACCAGAAACTTTATTTAAGGATATACAATTTATAGTGATGCTCCCCAATGTCAATTACAAACTATGTTGTAACTGCGCACTACATTATAAATCCCAGGGTCTTTGTCTAATATACACGTATCATTAAATCAGATTTAGTTTCAATCTAATCATAATTAGATATCTAATCGTAATTAGATCGAATATGTATATAAAAGACAAGAGGTGTTACTATTAAATAAGTAATATTATGGAAAAATGCATTGTTCGTATTCATGAATCAGACATAAATTAGATCCAGATTGGCACTCCGAGCACCAACCCTAACACGATCACCATATAGGTAACTAATCTGGTAGGTCACACGCTTTATGCTCAACGGTCATATTGGATATAGCTGTTTGAATTTACAGGACCGACATACCGGCCATTGTAGACTGGCATACCGGTCTCAGAATAGAGAGCTGTGACAATTTCATTTTCACTATAAATTGAATGCTCATTTCATTTTTTTCTAGCTTCTGCACCTTCATACATTTTCTAACAAGCAAAAATAAAGAATTAACTTAAACTTTCATCATCATACACTCTCTTCATAATCAAAGTTCAAACAATACACCTTCATATCAACTAGTGAGCTTGCATTTGCTTGGATTAGCAATTCACATCTTTAATTTTCCTTATCATTTGTGAGTACCCAAGTGATATTGTACAACTTTCTAATCTTAAACACTTGTGATTGTGGAAACCCCTTCTTGAGTGGGTATATACTCAAATTGGTAAATTTGTGTAAAGGTTTTGAGTGAGCATATGAGATAAAATTCTTATGTAAAGGTTTGAAGTGAATCTATGAACAAAACTCTTGGTTTGTGAGTGAGTCACGGAAAACTCATAGTGTAAAGCGTGAAATCACTTTTGAATAATGGAAAACTTCAAGCGCGGCTTGAAGGAGTGGATGTAGGCATTGTTGGTCGAACCACTATAAATTACGGAGTCAATTTCTCTAACCCCCACTCTTTTGTTTATCACATATTTTATATTATATTTGTTTATCATTTAGTAAAACTTGTTATTGAGTAAATTTATACTGCTAATCACTCTTGAAGATTAATAATTATATTGATATTTGATTTAATGATTACATATATCAAAGAGTTATACTTGTGAAGAAATAATTTAATTTAATGTGAGAAATGTAAAAAACCAAATCTAAAATTACTAGGTTTTGATGATTTGATGCTTGAAGAATGTTATTAGTTTGAGTTTAATGATGAATATTTGGTTTTGAGTCAAGGAATTAGAGATTTGAGGAATTTCCCAACTTGTAAAATCCTTTAATGTGAAGTTGAGTTGGGATTTATAAATGGTTGTATGAGGGTGTAATTGATGTTATTTGGTATATTTGTTATGATTATGGCTTGGTTATGTAGTGGTATTGAAAGGTGAAATTAATGCTAAGTGATGTATTTGTTCTAATTGTGGTTTGAATGGTGTTGAAGAAATGGTGTAATTAAAATTCTGGATCCTGGAAAACTGGTGCGCGTCACGACGCCAAGGAAACCGTGCGTCGCGACGCGTGAAGCAGAATATGGCTTCTGGATTTTTGGTGTGCGTCGCGACGCCAAACGATGTTCCAGGACTTATTTTAAACCATTCCAGTCTAATTTTAAGACGTTTAGAGGCACTCTAGGGGCTTTGTATAGATGAGTAACCACATGATAAGTCATACCATAGGCATGAATATTTACCTTTGATTGTATATATCTTTCTCATTCATTACATAAAAATCTAACGGTTTCTTTGGCATTAGATCAACGACAAGCCACTCGGAGGTCACCGACGCCGCATACCACACCCGACTTGCATTAGCACTGTGAGTGGAGTACTTATTTCAGAGTTTTGAATGTAGTTTTGGTTATGATTTTGCAGATCATTGATTTACTTGTTTTACACAAATGATGATTTCATGTGATTGAGAAATATGATTTTAGCTTTGATAAAGTTTGGTTTCTGATAAATGCTTTGATGATGAAAATGATTTCAAACAAATGGATTTATGATTTTGGAGGCATGAGGGAACAACCCACCTCAGATGTTACTTGATTCAGATATGGAATTGACGGACATGGTATTGATGGGTATTGGTATTGATACCTGATATAAACGTGTGCACACGGGATACAGGACTAGAGATGAAAGATGCCTCTAGATCATGAGTATTGAGCTAGGGGGACTGTGAGTACAATACCACTAGACCCGGATATTTTAGAGACAGTTTGGTGGCACCGATAGCACCACTGTTGTCTGGTTTAGTGGCTTGAGGGATTGTGCGTACAACGCCCCAAGACCACAAGATTATGTACAGATTGCGGATGATATTTCTGATGATGATACTGATGTTTTCTTAATTGTTTTCAAAAGTTTTGAAAGGGAAAACTATGATTTATGATTTGAGAATTCTGTAAATTATTGCACTGAACATGAGTATTTCTAATACTGTTTGTTTTCTGATTTTATAGCTCCACTCACTGAGTTTATTAGGACTCACCCCCTCCCCCCCCCCTCACTTTCCAGGTTTTACAGGACTTTTCTTTTAGTGAGCCAATATTGTATTTTGAGGGACATTGATCCGGAACAGGGGCAGCACTGCAGTCACTAGTTTCAAGGGTTCATCGTGTTGTGACTACATTTATATAGAATATAGTTTCTTTTGAGTTTATGTGATGTAAAAACCTATGTTTACATGTGTGTTTGTTTCACATCTGCATTTATGTACGTACCATGTTTAATATTTCATACAATTTTTCTGCTTGATGAGAAAATGTTTGCATATTTGTTTGATTTCTGGTTTCAGTCTGAGGCTTAGGTGACAGTGGGATTTTGTCATATGCCGGTAATATTCCCGGATTGGGGATTTTACATGAGTAGCTAATTTCATTATGCTGGGGTAAATGGTGAAACTTTTAATATGAGAATATAAATTAATATTACTTATATTATAATATATGAATTGTAATCTGAAGACTAATATTTAATTTTCTCTTATATTTGAGGGTGTTTTGATTCGCTGTAGACAATCAAATCTTGATTGCACAGTTAATACTTTATCTCATATTATATGAAAGAGTAATTTAAATCTGGATTAATTATTGACAAATTATGTTACTGTCTTTATGGCTGATTTTATATATTTGGCATAATTGAGTACCTAATTGTCCTTATTATAGACAAATGTTATCACCGCTTCTATGACTGGTTTTATATGTTTTGACATAAATTAATTGCTGGAATAAATTAACTGGGTAATAATGACAATTTATATATTATAAAATGTAAGATATCTCTAATTTGAAATATTAAAAGTGGACACCCTAGCCCAAGTATTTTATTTTATCGTTGCACTCCATTTTAAAATTGCCAATCACTTCAATCAATTCACCATTTTTTTTTACTCGAATTATTATTTTATTTTACTAAATCTATTTCATGTGGATCGATCACGGACTTACTGAGTTATTTTATTACTTCGACACTCTTATACTTGAGAGTAAAGAATCACTTTGTGAGTGTGTCAATGGTAATCAGTCGAGACATGGTCACGATTTACCAATTTGAGTTTTCTACTGAATATGAATTCATGATAAAAAAAATCAAATCAAAATTTGTACCAACTTTTGAATCGAGATGAAAAATTATACTGAATCTTATACCGAACAGTTTGAGATCTCAAATCTCAATCAAAATTTGATACAAACTATAGTCTTGAATTACGAATTTATTTGTTAATTTAGACGAAAATCATCTTGAATCCTAACCTAATTTCTGAATATAAATGAAAAATTATCTCGAATCTCATATAAAATAATATGAAATCCTGAATCCCAATCAAAATTAGGAATTTTTTGCTACCACTAATTAATAGCCAATTTCAGAATCGCCAACCACATCAAAATAAACACAAGCCATGAAGCAAAGCCATTGCACGTTAAAGGGTATGCTAGCCCCCACTCCACTCCATTTCCTTTCATTTCTCTTTCTTTCAAATTCATTAACTCATCATATTATATATATATATATATATATATTGGCGGTGTAAAAAGGCCCTATGACAGTTAAGCAGCACGGCAGGGGTAAAAGGGGTAATTCCCATCTTGGTCGAAATCATTAAATGTCGACCCGACCACATGAGTAAGAGACCGAGCACTTGACGATAGACGACCGACCACTTGAGACCGGGTGACATCATTCTTAGCTCAGAAGCCCATGATGGCCGACCATGTCTAGACCGACCAGATGGCAAAGCATGCCAAGAAGATAAGACGTCCTATTTCCACGGGGAAAAGAGATAAATTTATCCTACTTTCACACGGAAACTGATAAATCAGTGTCCTGATAGGATAAATAAAGTGAAGTCAGTTTCGGATTAGGAATACTCATAGGAAAAAGAGATTGTTTCAACTAGGAATCCTTATGCTAGAAGGAATCTGATTTCTCTGTTATTATAAATAGGAGGGTAGAGTGTGTGTAAAGGAGCATCAGAATCATTACCATCAAACTTGTAAAAAAAACAAGAAGCAGAGCTGAGAAGCGTGTTTGAGTAATAAAAGTATCATCATTTTGCTCCCGTGGACGTAGGTTTGACCAAAATCCGCCGAACCACGTTAAATCTCCTTGTCGATTGGCGTATTATTTGTCTTTTGCTAAGTTTGCTTTTGGTCCCCCATAACCAAACAAATTCACTATTGAGGGAGGATTGTCTCGGAAGTAATATTCCCATATTGCCCTTAGACCAAAATCAGCCATCAACAGTTGGCGCCGTCTGTGGGGAACTCAACAAAAAGCGGTTCGCGTAGTAAGACGATGGCAGAAGGCGGAAATCACCAATCGTCGGGGAATCCAGCCATAGATTGGATGAAGAAGATAGAAGAAAGCATAAGGAAGGACATGGAGGATAGTCAGGCCCTCCTGAAAACCATGATGGACCGACTGGAGAGAATGGAAGGGGGGAACCGCGAGAAGCCTGAAACCAGAGCTAATCAAAGAAGAAGAGAGATAGCAGATGGAAAGAGGGCTGTGGATACAAGTGAGGACGATGGACCTAGGAGGAGGGGGCCTTAAAATCCATAGTTGTGGAAAAAGATTCACAAGCAGATGACACATGGGAAAAAGAAGAAGAGATACATTCGACAGATTCCTCTTATGATAGTCTCCGCTACACTAGAAGAGGAGGCACAGAGTACGACGAGGCTGTTCGGGAGATCCCAAGGCATGAGGAACACCGCACCCGTGGCAACAGACATGAAGAAGAGAGCAGATAGCGAGGTAAAATCTTGGTTAAAGAAAGAGATGACCAAGTGGGGGGCAAGCCTCAAAACAGACACAGGAGACGCCCGGGATGAAAAAGAGGAATCCCCCATCACAGAAGAAATAAATCAGCAAAATTCCCGAAAAGGTTCAACATGCCGACCATGACGCCCTACAAAGGCCATACCGATCCAAAATCCCATATTGAGAGCTTTGTACTATTGATGGAGGTCCAAGGAGTGACATGGGACGCCGTGTGCAAGGTATTCCCCCTAACCTTGGGTGGATCCGCCATTTTATGGTATAGAAGTCTAGCCCCAAGGAGCATCGGTAGCTTTGCACAACTCGGAAAGTCGCTCGTACGACACTTCAAAGGGGCATGCGTCCCTAAAAAGACAATCGGAGAGTTAAGACTCATGAAGCAGGGAGACGACGAGCCCCTAAAAACCTTTATTGAGAGGTATCATAACATGGTGATCGAAGTCGGGGGGTATGAGTCTACCGAGGCCTTGGAAAACCTGAAGGGAGCCTTAAAAGTCGGAAGACTATGGACCCACCTAAGGATCCAGGGCACCCCAGACTATGCAACCGCTCTGGAGGTAGCCCGAAAGTTCGTCTCGTTAGAAAACGAGGAAAAAATCTCCCGGAGAGGGACGACCATTAGAGAGAGGATGATAAGGGCAGAGGCCTCCCGACGAGCCGACAGGGAGCCCAAAAAACCACCCCAAAACACAAGGAATTCAAACCGACACCTCGGAACAACCAGGAAAGAGGAGCCTTGACCCAAGTAAACCATGTCTTCAGGGAAGATGCGTACATTCCTCTGAAGAAGCCACTGGGGTAAATCGTCATGGAGATCCAAGGAAAATGCCTCTTAATAGAACCTGACCTCAGGAGATTCCCCACTGATAAGAGAAATCAAAAAGCCTATTGCGTACATCATAATCTGAAAGGACACGTGACGATAGGTGTAAAGATTTGCGGGAACAGATGGAAGACCTGGCGAGGAATGTATATTTAAATAAATTTATTGACCATGAAGTCATGACGGCTAGGCAGAGGGCGCATGACCGACATATAAATATCATTGCAGGAGGGAAAACCCTGGCCGGAGATTCTAATCGGTCGAGGAAAAACTATAGCAGAGCTCGGGGGTCAGACGTGCTAGAAACAAAACAGGCCCCATGATTACAAGGTGGGCGGTCGGTACCAATAATGTTCACCGACGAGGACGCCCAAGGGGTAAGCTTCCCCCACGACGATGCGTTAATTATCAAGGCGGTAATCGACGGCTCCGAAGTAAACAGAATCCTGGTGGACCCCGAGAGTGCGGTAGACATAATCTCCAAAGAGGCCCTAGACAGCCTTGAAGTAGAGTATGCGGCTCTGACCAATGATAACACCCCCTTATACGGCTTCAGGGGCTCAACGGTCTTCCCGTTAGGGAGGATACAGTTAGCAGTAACAATCGGGACTCATCCCCCGAACTCGGACAATCATGATAAATTTCACTGTAGTGGACTGCATGAACAGCTACCAAGTCCTCGTTGGTCGGCCTTTCATGATGAAGACAAAGGCCGCAATGTCTTGCCATCACTTGAAACTGAAATTCCCCACCCGGGAAGGGATTGGGATTGTATGCGGAAGTCAGAAGGCAGCCCGCAGCTGCTTTGCAACTCTCTCACGAGAAACCCTCTGCATTGAGGAGGGTACCAAAAAACGGCAAAAGAATGAAGACGGAGGAAAAGCCAGTGGAGATCATAGTCCTCGGCCAAACAGAATTGCTTGGCTAGCGGCGGCTGAGGAATTAGAAGGGATAGAACTCTTCGGACCAGGAAAAAACATAAAGATAGGGGGAGGCTTGGACAAGACCCTGAGACAGAGCCTACTAGAATGTCTGAAAGAGTATCTGGACATCTTCGCATGGGGACATAACGACATGCACGAGATTGATCCAAAATTCATCAACCACCGCCTAGCAGTAAACCCTGCGCGCAAACCGGTTAAACAAAAAAGAAGAAACTTCAATCAAGAACGGAGCAAAACAGTGGCCACCGAGGTGGAAAAATTATTAAAAGCCGGTTTCATCAGAGAAGTAAAATACCCGGAGTGGGTATCAAACGTAGTGCTAGTGAAAAACCCAATGGAAAATGGAGGATGTGTGTAGATTTTATCGACCTCAACAAAACATGCCCAAATGACAGCTTCACTCTACCAAACATAGATCGGATGGTAGATGCAACAGCCTGCCAAGGATTGCTAAGTTTCATGGACGCCTTCTCAGGATACAACCAGGTCAAGATGCATCCGGCAGACGAGGAGAAAACAACTTTTATCACCGATCAAGGGCTTTATTGTTATAAAGTGATGCCATTCGGACTAAAGAATGCAGGGGCAACTTTTTAGAGGTTAGTAAACATAATCTTCAAACCACTCATCGGCACGTCAATGCTGGTATACGTCGACGACAAGATAACAATGTCTGAAGAACCGAGATGTCATGTTACCGACCTGAAGAAAAATTTTGAGCTACTGAGGAAACACAATTTAAAGCTCAACCCGGAAAAATGTGCTTTCGGGGTGGCCTCGGGAAAATTTTTAGGCTACATGGTAAGCTCCCGAGGTATAGAAGAAAATCCACAGAAGATCCAAGCGGTATTGGACTTAAAATCCCCCAAGACAGTAAAAGAAGTACAAAGTCTGACCGGCAGGATGGCCGCGCTCAACCGATTCATTTCCCGAGCAACTGACAAATGCCACCATTTCTTCAACGTCATCAAAAAAGCAAAAAAGGAAATCGACTGGACGCCGGAATGCGAGGAGGCCTTCCTGCAGTTAAAATAATATTTAACGCAGCCCCCACTCCTAGCAAAACCGCTCCCAGGAGAGACCTTGTACTTATACTTGGCTGTCTCAAAACACGCAGTAAGTTCGGTACTAGTACAAGAGGCCGACAAGGTCCAAAAGCCAGTGTATTACACCAGCAAAGCTCTGATAGACACCGAGACCCGGTATCCAGTACATGAACCGATCGCCTTATCACTAGTCACTGCAGCCCGGAAACTGCGACCTTATTTCCAGGCCCATCCTATCGGTGTCTACACCGACTACCCTCTAAGGCAGATCCTGCAGAAGCCAGATGTCTCCGGCCGGTTAATTAAATGGTCAGTAGAACTGAGTGAATACGACATCTCTTACCTCCCGAGAGCAGCGATAAAAGGGCAAGCCCTAACAGACTTTATCGCTGAATTCACCGAACCCCAGGTCATGACTGTAAAGGAAGACAAATGGGAGATGTCTGTAGACGGGTCCGCCAGCTTGCAAGGCAATGGAGCAGGAATCGTGCTAAAAAACGATAAAGGAGAAGAAGTATTACTCGCCATAAGATTCGCCTTCGAGGTTACGAACAATGAAACAGAGTACGAGGCAATCCTGGCCGGATTAAGACTATGCACGGTGATGGGAGTCTGTGATGCAGTAGTAAAAAGTGACTCGCAGTTGGCAATTCAACAGCTAAAGGGGGAGTTTCAAGCCCGAGAGCCAAACATGATGGCCTACTTAACTGAGGTAAGAAAGTTGGCGGAAAAGATGAGGAACGTACGCTTCGAGCAAATTAATCGAGAAAAAAACTATGAGGCAGACTCCTTGGCACGGCTCGCATCCTCAACAAAAGAGGAAAACCCCATAGTAATCCCTATCATCTGCCTCCGGAAGAAAAGCATAGGGGAGCTCGAAGTAGAAATACTAAGCAGGAAGGCGAAACCTCATGGATGCGGCCAATTAGGAGATACCTGGAAGCAAGAGTAACGCCCGAGGACAAAAAGGAAGCCAGAAAGTTAAAGTACAAAAGCACCAAATTTTCCCTAATCGACGGGGTGCTTTACCGAAGAGGCTACATAGTACCTCTCTTAAGATGTTTAGCGGAAGAAGAAGCGGATTACGTACTCAGAGAAATACATGCAGACATCTGTGGAAGTCACGCCGAGGGGCAGTCAATTATTGTCAAAGCTTTAAAACAGGGATTCTACTGGCCGACTATGCATCAGGACGACATGAAAGTGGCCCGAAAATGCGAAGGGTGCCAGAAGAATGCCAATATTCACCACCAGCCAGCAGAACAGTTAACTACCCTGCTCAGTCCCTGGCCGTTCGCCCAATGGGGGCTAGACATCATCGGACCAATGCCGCGGGGTCGAGGACAGACAAAATACGCCATCGTGGCCATAGACTATTTCACCAAATGGGTGGAAGCCGAACCCCTATCCACCATCACAGAGAAAAGAGCCACGAGATTTCTGAAGAAAAATATCATCTGTCGGTTCGGCATCCCTCAAGCCATCATTACCGATAATGGAAAGCAGTTCGACAGCAAAGGCTTCAGGAAACTCTGTGAAGACCTCCAGATCGCCTTGAGATTCGCCTCACCAGCCCATCCCAAGTCAAACGGGCAGGTCGAAGCCACGAACAAAATCATCAAAGCAAATCTCAAAGCTCGACTCGGATCCAGCAAAGGCTTATAGGTCGAGGAGCTACCAGAAGTGTTATGGGCACATCAGATGACCTACAAAAATTCCACAGGAGAGACTCCGTTTTCCTTAGCCTACGGATGCGAAGCCGTTATACCAGCCGAAATCGGAGTGGCTACCCACATGGTCCAGCATTATGAGAAAGAGCAGAATGAAGAGCTTATCAGAAGCCACCTCGACCTGATCGAAGAAAAAAGAGAAAGGTCAGCAATGAAGACAGCAATCTACCAACAAAGAATGGCCCGCTTTTATAACAAAAAGGTGCGAACCCACACCTTCCTCCCAGGCGACTTAGTATTAAGAAGAGTCACACTAAATACTCGAATACCAGAGGAAGGCTCACTAGGCGCCAAATGGGAAGGACCCTATAAAATTGCGGAAATAGTAAAGCCAGGGGTCTACATTTTAGAACAGCTGGACGACACGCGAATAAGGAAACCGTGTAATGTCAAGATGTTGAGAATATACTTTCAGTAGACTACTTTTTCTTTTTCGCAGCAACCCAACAAGAGGTGGGAACCCCAACATAAAGATTTTTCTCGAAAAATCCCGCAGAAGAGCTGTAAGAAGGGCAGTATGTCCCCGAACATGAATAAAACCTTCTCTTTTCAAAAGAAAAATTTGTTCATCCACTTTCTTAAAACAAAGTTGAAAAGCCATATACAAAAACGGGGGACATACTCGACGCCCACTACAAAAGACAGTTGGCACCAATGCCACTTCATTATTCGGCTCGGGGCTGGAGTTCGTTCCCCCGAGGACCCTTTAACAATCGGCTCGGGGCTGGAGTTCGTTCCCCGAGGCCCCTTCATTATTCGGCTCGAGGCTGGAGTTCATTCCACCGAAGCCCCTTCAACAATCGGCTCGGGGCTGGAGTTCGTTCCGCCGAGGCCTCTTCATCGGCTCGGGGGTGGATCTCGTTCCGCCAAGGCTGCTATACTATTCGACTCATGGGTCGGGTTACGTCCCACCGAGTCGTGCTTATTGGCCTGAGGACGGAACATTCCCATAGAACCAAATGTCTCTTTAACTCGGGGTCCTCAGAATATTCAGGGACATACTTGATGCATAAGATCCGTGAGAAGCATAGCACGGGGATGGATGATACCCTCGTGGCGATTGCTTGCTCCAGTGTTACCGAACATAAGGAGGAATATGCCCTTAATGTTTCGAAACGCTCTATGATCCTCACTTACCTGATGTAATGGATCCGCGAGAAAGCATAGCACGGGGAGAGATGATGCCCACGTGATGATTGCTAGCTTCAGTGATGCCGGACCTAAGGAGGAATGTGCCCTCAGTATCCCGGACACTCTTTGATCCATTCATCATTTGGATCCAAGAGAGGCGCAACACGAGGAGGCGTTGTGCCCCTGTAGCGTGTGCCTGCTCCAGCGTGGTAAGGAGGAGCCCTCGCACAATACACAGGCTCCACAGTGACCCAACGTATAGAGGATGTGCCCTTACCATTTTAAAACACTCTCTGATCCAAATCCTGGTTCGCCGGGACACTGAATTGAAAGATTCAGAATTGAGTTTTGGAGACCTCGGGCAGGACGCTGTTTTGAGGCATCTGTATTGTTGTTTATACTTGCGAAACGTTTTATTTTGGGACAAGCGCTAAAGTCGCCCCCGCCCTTTAATTTTATTTTTCAAAGTTTTGTTTTCGTTTTCCGCTGGTCTGGTAGGGGGACGCCCGTGCCGGACTCAGTAGAGCTTTAAAAGGTTGATTCACTTCCCTTCTGAATAAGTCCCACCTGATTAATCGGTTCGGGGCTGGATTCGTTCCGCCGAGGCCACTTGATTAATCGGCTCGGGGCTGGATTCGTTCCACCGAGGCCACTTGACTAATCGGCTCGGGGCTGAATTCATTCCGCCGAGGCCACTCAATTAATCGGCTCGGGGCTGGATTTCGTTCCGCCGAGGCCACTTTGTCTCTCTCAGCTCGGGGTCGGGTTACGTCTCACCGAGTCCATCCATTATTCGACTAACTCGGGATCGAATCTCATCCACCGAATAATTCCATATTCAGTACATGTTATCCCCTTACAGGATGAGTCTCAAGTGTTCGTTTGAAGGGAGTCGTGCAGAGCAAATTATGAAAAACATGAGAAAAATGCAGAAATACAAAAACAAATTTAAATAAAGTATGAAATGTTATTACAAGAAAAAGTAAAGTTTACACAGGGCCCCGTTTGGGTTACCCCTTGTCAGTCAGCCCGCGCAGGGGCAGGCGGTTCTTCCTCAGCAGGCTCAGATGACAGATGGCTTGGTTCGGCCTCGGAAGGTGAGATAATATCTCTTGCATCGATAACTGGGGAAGCCCCAACAGTTAAGACTTCAGAAGCAGGAAGAACCTCAGGCCGGATCTCTTCTGTGGCAGGGG
This sequence comes from Zanthoxylum bungeanum, assembly GCA_019454045.1. NCBI lineage: Eukaryota > Viridiplantae > Streptophyta > Magnoliopsida > Sapindales > Rutaceae > Zanthoxylum > Zanthoxylum bungeanum. The sequence continues at coordinate 139,074 of SKCR01017066.1, read as the reverse complement.
CATCAGGTCGGTCTTCTTGAGGAGCTGGGAGGACCGGGGCAATCAAAATTGGGTCGGGATCCATCACCTCCTCAGGGGAAGGGGCAGCCACTTCTGAAACTCCTCCTCGGACATTTCTCCTTTGCAAAAACGAATGGCTGCATGGATTGGCCCCATGTCTAGGTCAGGCAGCACCGTTGGTATAATCTCAGCACAGTCACCGACCCCTTCAAGACGGATTGCATCCCTCTCGGCCTCCAACTCAGCCTCTTTCCTCTTAAGCTCGTCAAGAAGCCTCGCCAATTCTTCATCCTTGGCCCGCACTTTAGATTGTTCGCTGCACACCTCCACCTATAAGACCCTAATCTCGGCCTGGGCAGCTTTCAAATCCTCTTTAGCAGCGTCGGCATTTTTCCTCTCCAAAGAAGCAGCGGCCCTAAAAGCTTTGTTTGTACTGATGGCCTCGGCCGCGGCTATCTCATGATTCTTTATCGCTCTTCCCTATCAGCCAGCCTGGCCTCCACTTCCGTGAGACGGTTTTAGAGCCTCTGGGCTTGACCGCCTTCAGCCAAAAGACTCAAAAAGAGGTCATTATTCTTGGTCGTAAGGTAGTTTGCCTGCCAAGAAGAAACAAAAAATCAGAAAATAAACTAAGTCAGGAAGACACAGCTGGAATGAGGGAAAGTAACAAAACCTTAGCCATCTAAGAACATAGCTCCGCAACCACCTCCTCGGGGGAAAGGTCCTCGTACCCCGAAATCTTCTCCGGAGGTACGGCATCAGCCAGCTCATTGAAAGCCGGCACCAGGTGGGAAGTAGCTTCCCTAATATCCTTCTCAAGGTCGTCAACGCCAAGGATCACAGAACCCTTCTGCTTCTTAGAAATACCCCATGACGCCCTCCTCTCCTGCCGAGCAGGAGTCCCCTTACTATGAGCCCGCTCCTCCTCCAACTCCCGACTTAGTATTGGGTCCACAGCACCAAACAGACGCTTCCTTCTTCTAGAAGACCTTGGAGGATTATCAGGGCGAGTAGCATCAACCAGTGGCGCCCAGAAGGCGAAGAAAGCCCTGAGAAGTCGGCTGCTCTACCTCTTCGATCACTTTCCTGGTCTCGGAAGTTTCAGGCCGTCTCCGAGAGGTCCCGGCTCCACCATGGCCGGTTTTCTTCGCAGCACCAGTCAATCGATCAAGGTATTTTGGTCTCTTCGACATACCTGCAAAAGCAAAGGCAAAAGAAGGGTACATGACCTGAGCATACAAAAAAAAAAGAGAATAGACAACATCAACATGCTAAATAAATGTGGGAGTTAGCTAGAAGATCAATAGGAATCTACCTATCCGACCCGGGACCTTGAGAGGAACTGCCCGAACAAGTCCCGATTAAGCGAATGCCGTATCATTTACCAACTCCCTCTAATGGGCGGCATATCGCTGAGCCCAGCCTACCCGCTTCCGGACCTGGCGGGAGACCTTGGGAGCATCCCTCCAACAAGCTAGGAGGAATATGAAAAAAGGGGTGGTGAGAATCTAAACATAAAAACTAATGGCAGAAAAACTAAAGGTTAAACTCCTGACCTCCCGCTCTGAAGATGTCCGGGACCAAGATCTCATCTTCATACGATCTCATGGCCCGTCCCCAATCTCCAGTGGCTCAGAACCAAAGATCTTTGAAATTCTTGTTGGAGTCGGGGAGTTTGCGGACAACGTTTGATGAGTCGGCATAGGCAGAAAGGTAGTACCAACCATGGTGAGTCTTTGGGTTGGCCTTCAACCGGTATAACCTATTCACTTCTTCAAAAGAAGGTTCGCCGAGTCCCGCCTAATGCCAAGCGGATCCTCCAGCTGTTTAGACTCAGTTGACAGGGGGCAATCTCCATCTCGGTCAGCATCCAGGCGAAGTAGGGTTGAATTGGCAGTCGGAGCCCACACTCGAAGAAAGCTGGAAGAAGGGGCCACGGAACCTTCGTCGGGCTGCTGGCACGGTCGCATAGGAGAGGGACCTCAAGAGCAATGTCTATCGGGATTTCGTACCGTTGCCGAAGCAGTGCTAGATCATCCTCGGTTATCTTGGAAGGCCGATCCATGTCCAGAGCCGAGCTTTCAAAGCCACCGGGCTCCAGATCCTTCCGAGAAACCCTCTGAGGGTACGTGTCCTGTTCGATTTCAGAAGAGGTGGGGGTAGTGTCGAGGTCTTCTACACTGGGTGCTCCCCGAGCCCGAGGAGAGCTCTTCAGCAAAAGGAGTCAACGGTTTTACAGGGTTTGCAGAAGGAGACCTGTCGTCAGACATCCTTGGCATCCGAAAAATAAAAGGGGAAGGTCAGTCTACAACCATATATTCGAAAACGACCAAGGGTTCGCAAGCTATCCTAAGTTTCCAGGAAAACTAAATCTATGAAGTTCTAAGTGCCCTAGCAACATCCGACAAAAAACCATGAAATCTACAACAAAAAACACAGCAAGCAAAGAAAAAAAGGGAGAGGAAGAAGGTCGTTCGGGAAACTTACTTGATCTCTGCTCAGAAAATGGAGAATACGTTGAGAAGCTTTGGGTAAAACTGAATCAGACGTTTCGTAGCCGAAGGGAAGAAGAGTTTTTGAAGTTGATGAAGTTTTGCAAAACAGATGCAAGGATATCGATTCACCTTCTCATTACAACGTCGAAATAATTCTGACCGTCGGATCATAATAGAGTCTCGGATGTGCGCCAGGTGTCGACTTCAGGAGCAGTTCCAAAAAAATGAATGAACGGTTGAGATCGAAAGCATTTTGGTAATAGCAGCGGACGGCTAACCTTGTTCGCTTTTGGCGGGAAACAGACAGATGCTCGACAAGTGTCTGGTTGGGGGTAAAACCCTAAAAGGTGATTTGATGGGCATTTAAAGCAGATGTGACGACTGCGCGTCTCGAGAAAGAAGTGCCCGAAAAGGCGGTGAAAGGTTTTGTTTTGACGGGAGAAATGAATCAAAGCCGAGCACTACATAGCACGCCAGTAAGACTACTCTTTTTATAGTTCCCGGCACCAACTCGCATACTCTTCGGAACCAAAAACTAGGGGACAGATGTTGGCGGTGTAAAAAGGCCCTATGACAGTTAAGCAGCACGGCATGGGTAAAAAGGGTAATTCCCATCTTGGTCGAAATCATTAAATGCCGACCCGACCACATGAGCAAGAGACCGAGCACTTGACGATAGGCGACCGACCACTTGAGACCGGGTGACAGCATTCTTAGCTCAGAAGCCCATGATGGCCGACCATGTCTAGACCGACCAGATGGCAAAGCATGCCCAGAAGATAAGACGTCCTATTTCCACGAGGAAAAGGGATAAATTTATCATACTTTCACACGGAAACTGATAAGTCAGTGTCCTGATAGGATAAATAAAATGAAGTCAGTTTCGGATTAGGAAGCCTCATAGGAAAAAGGTATTGTTTCAACTAGGAATCCTTATGCTAGAAGGAATCTGATTTCTCTGTGTTGGCGGTGTAAAAAGGCATTATGACAGTTAAGCAGCACGGTAGGGGTAAAATGGGTAATTCCCATCTTGGTCGAAATAATTAAATGCCGACCCGACCACATGAGTAAGAGACCGAGCACTTGACGATAGGCGACCGACCACTTGAGACCGGGTGACAGCATTCTTAGCTCAGAAGCCCATGATGGCCGACCATATCTAGACCGACCAGATGGCAAAGCATGCCCAGAAGATAAGACGTCCTATTTCCACGGGGAAAGAGGATAAATTTATCCTACTTTCACACGGAAACTGATAAGTCAGTGTCCTGATAGGATAAATAAAGTGAAGTCAGTTTCGGATTAGGAATCCTCATAGGAAAAAGAGATTGTTTCAACTAGGAATCCTTATGCTATAAGGAATCTGATTTCTCTGTTATTATAAATAGGAGGGTAGAGTGTGTGTAACGGAGCATCTGAATCATTACCATCAGACTTGTAAAAAAAACAAGAAGCAGAGCTGAGAAGCGTGTTTGAGTAATAAAAGTATCATCATTTTGCTCCTGTGGACGTAGGTTGGACCAAAATCCGCCGAACCACGTTAAATCTCTTGTCGATTGGCGTATTATTTGTCTTTTGCTAAGTTTTCTTTTGGTCCCCCATAACCAAACAAATTCACTATTGAGGGAGGATTGTTCGGAAGTAATATTCTCATATTGCCCTGAGACCAAAATCAGCCGTCAACAAAATATATATATATATATATATATATATATATATATATATATATATATATATATATATAGACACACACACAAACTCTTTATGTGCATGTTAATTAGTTCAATTAGTAAAACTTTCTTATGTGTAATATAAATATATACCAAACTCTTTCGGTAATTTAGATAATAGATAAAAAAAAATAGTCATAAAGAGATAATTATTCAATATTGAACTGATTTTGAATCAATGGTTATTAGACAAGAGAAATGAAATAAACCATAGTAATTGATTAGATGCCCAACACAAAATTAAGTAATTAAGCAGTGAATCCTAATCCGTCAAATTGAAAGTTGGATAATCGTTATAGGTCATATTTCTTGCAGTGTTGTCATGTCTCACTCATGTAAAGTATTTTTTTTATTACAATATAAATTTATAGATATACAATGTGAAATTTACTGGAATACTGAATCTGAATACAAACATTTATACCTCACACAGAATTCTACGTCTACTAGAGATGAGATATCTATTCACACTCAAATATGGGGAGAAACTCTACTCCCAATATAAGAGATTTTTGGACTCTTTACCTATGCAAGAGAGTCAAACTTGTGCTCTCATATAAAGTTAGTTCATGGGAGTTAGTAGGCTATGTAGTTTGGGGCACCAATTGCCCAACCCTGCAAGAAAAGAAAGGAACACCAAGGTGCAATTTCTCAATGGGGTGACAGGAATGAATTCTTAGCCTGTTTTGATACATAATTTGATTAGAGAATTTTAAATTAATCACAAGTTCTTTAATGCACATAGGGATCCATCTCTTGAAATATATATATATATATATATATATATATATATATATATATATTATATATATATATAATATATATATATATATATATATATATATATATTATTATTATTATTTTTTCAAAAAAACAAAAAACAAAAAACTAGGCCAAGTCATTCGGTATGAATTTCCTCAATTCGTCAAGTAAAATGCTAAAGTTATTGCTTGTACTTAAGCTCTTTATAGTTTAGATAAGAAGGAAATTTACAATTAATTAATATCAACTGAATGGTCCCAAAGAGTTTTAAAATTCTATTTAAGTGGTGACATTGTATGTGCAAGTCTTAATTCTGGTTAGGTCATGTTTCATAGTTCATTATCATGAACCGTTGACCAAAAAAGTTAAATAGTTTAATTATCAAGAATTGACACAGAAACCCTTCTGCTTGCGTTTTATGTTTATTTAGGGATATCGATTAGGGATGGCAATTTAGGTTATGATTCGTTTATTCGTTCAATTTGATTCGCTTTGAAGCGAATACGAGTTTAAAAAAATAGATTCGTTTAATAAATGGGTCAATTTGATTCGATTCGTTTAATACGAATTCAAGCTCATTGATTTATTGATTCGTTTAGAATTCGTTTTATTATTTTCTTTTTACTAGTTATTGTTATTTTTCAATTTAAATTCGAAAAATTATGGGTAATTATCATAGAAAAATAATATTGTCAATATTTGGTGAAGTATTTTTACTAACATAATTAATTACATATTTCATATGTATATATTTATGAAAATTTAATGTAAACAAATTATGATAAATTATGTTATTGAATAAAATCATGACTAAACGAATATTCATATTCGATTCATTTAATAAACGAATCGAAGAAGAATACTGATATTATGATTCGTTTAATAAATGAATCGAATACGAATCAATCATATTTTGATTTGATTCATTTAGGATTTGATACAAATTCAATTCGTTGATTCGTTTTGCCACCCATAATATAGATGTAATCATTTTCGATTACTATATCAACTTTGTGAAAGAAGCAACGGAAGAGCCGCACACGCGATGTTAATCATTTTTTTTTTGAAATCGTTGGAAATTTTATCGTCAAACCACTCATTCCGGGCTTAAGTGGAGCAAGTAAAACCCCCGCTGTCCCAGACTCTTATAAGAAACGCACTCTGTGGATTCAAATTCAGGACCTCAATGTGAGATCTTGAACCCTACACCACCAATCCACCCCCTTTTGGGACACGATGTTAATCATAATAAGTCAAACTTTGAAGATCGGGATTCCCTTAAAATCTGCTAAATCCTCGTGATGTTTAATAAAACAAAGTAAAATTTATTTCATGTTTAAAAATTCTGAATTTTAAAATAAAAAATTAAAATCCCGATCAGATTTTCGGATTTTAAACTATTTAATTCGTAATTCGTGATGATTTTTTTATCTCAATTTGAAAAATTAGTTGAGATTCGAGACAATTTTTCATCTCAAATCATAATCAGAATATGATGAGACGAGACAAGTTCGGATGAGATGTCTCAATTATCATTCTTATATCATGTTTTACAAAAAAATAAAAATAAAAAATAAAATAAAATTATTAACAAATCCTAATATAGGGGTTCATTTAGTTTTAAAATCATATGAGTTTCTCTTAATTTTATCAAATATCTAGGGAGTTTTTTTTGCTTCCCAAAATATGTGGCATCGATTGCGGTAAATTGTCTAGTTTATAAAATAATTCAAAAATCTAATTCAAGTCTAACTAGTCAATCCAATCGAGCCGATTAATTTTGGTGAAATTTCATCATTCACATTGACTGAATTACCACAAACTTGCTCAAAATAAAATTATCTTCATATTTAATAAAATTAATTGAAAATCCTCTCATATTTTAAAATTAAACTAAATTTACATGTAGAGAGATTTTATTAATTTCGAAGATTTTATTTAATTTTAAAATATGAGAAGAGTTTTATTTAATTTTATCAAACATCAGAATTTTACTCATTTTTGGATCATTTTCGATTTAAAATTCTTTAGATCAATCACAAACTTACTTTATTGGCATATGTGTAATATTTATCCTCATTAATTTGAGTAGAATCATGGATAAATTTTATTGTTAATCTAGGTTATTTTATTTAATTACAATTTAAAATGCACACAGTAAGAAAAATATGAAATTATCTTCTCACAATTCACAAAAGTAATCGTGTACTCAAATCAAAGCACAATTATCAACAAAAAATGATTGAACTTGCTCTTGTTCACGTTAGACCACATAATCTTTAAAGTGGCCATCACATATTATTTCTTCTAGAAATATATAAATATAAACAATTAAATATTTGTTATATATATTTAGTAGATCAGTGAAATGAGTTAATTACTCATTAAATTATTAGTGGGAACCCAACTGTCTCTTAAACTAACTGGAACATTACTTTATGATAACACAATATTATTGAAATTTAGTCTAATTTTATTAAGTGGTGGAACCACATAAGTGTGGGTAGTTGATTCTGTTCAATCCGAAATTTAGTTAAAATATCTCATATAAATTAACGAAAATATGATTTATTAATGAGATAATTTTAATTTATCACAATTTAAATGAAAAATATCTACAATAAACTTGTGTTAAGGTCAATTTCATTTGTTTCTACTCAGATTTGATCGACTTTTGTTTCATATTATAAAATAATAAATTGAGATAACATGCCAAGACATGTTCATAAACTAATGATCAAACCACTGGCCAGATAGTAGTTCATCATTCTCTTACGATTGGGAGTATGAGTTCAAGTCTCTAAGAACTCTGAAAAAATCCAATATCATAAATATTAATTTATAAGTTGTATTGTAATTATAATGATTTAAACTTTCAATAGACTCCGTGTGAATTTTTTTTTTATATATCTATAGCATCTTTGGGTCCATACATGTTTATTTGTTATAAGTTTGTAGAGGGAAAAGGGAAAAGGGTTTTGCATATCTAAGTTAAAGCACATTGCTACCACTCACACATTGAATTTTTCCACTTATTCAACGGATTCCCAAGGGTTGCCTTAGCTACCACTCACACATTGAATTTTTTCACTTGTTCAACGGATTCTCAAGGGTACATAAGACGATCGGTTAAATTTGGGTTAAAATTAAGAACTTTAAATTCGAGAAAATTTAATATTCATTACAAGTCAATTAAAAAAAAAATCTTCTTTCTTATAGATAGGGACTATATATTTTAGAAAACTTATATATATATATATATATATATATATATACACACACACATATATACATATACAATCAGACTCCAGTCCACACATGATGAGCGATCAATATATCGTATTTACCACCCTTATATATTATATTTTGAGAATTAATTTGAGTTTTATGAGCATTTTGAGGAGTTCTTTGTGTTTTTGTAGGATGAGATATACATGAAAAGACACGAGTTTGAAACATCGATAAATCAATGTATTTTACATCAGTGACCTCCTGATTCGCGCAACCTTTAGTATTTTAGCTATAACTTTTCATATGATGTCCAAATGAGGTGATTCTAGTTGAAATGGAAAGAAAACTCAATTATCTACAATTTTATAGTTTATGCCGAAGATTGAATCAGATTCTATCATGGTAAAAAATGAGCCTAAAGATATGAGATGCAATATGTCTCCTATTGGCTCGCCAATGGGACTTGAAATTGGCTTTGTTGCTCTCTGTCTTCAATTGGCGCGTCAATGGGAGCTCATTGGGGTACCAAATACCAATATGTCCGAAAATCATAATTTAAGCAGAATTATAAGATTCTTAAGAAAAGAAGTCTCAATGATCTCCTATATAAACACAAGTCCGTCCCAAACCCTAGAGGAAGTCTCATAACATAATTTTGGTGTCTCAGAGCAAAGAAGAACACATAGAGCAATGCAAGGACGAATGCTTTAATTGGTGCTGGAGATTGAAGGCGAAGACTGTGTAAGAAATATTTCTAAATAAACATGTATATTTATAGGGTGTTTCATTATAAGACATGTCCCTTTAAAGTGAAAAGGTATGTTATGGGGTTATAATCATTTAAAGGATTGCAACCTTAAAATAAAGGTAAATTTAGAAAGGCAACCATCAATGTCTATGAATAAACTCCATTGGGTTCATTTTCAAATCATCCAAATTTTCCATAATTCATTCATTGTTAGAGAGTTTAAAGTTTCTTTTTTCCAAGTGAGAGAGTTTCCACCATTATTCCAAGTTCAAGTTCTTGAAGAAATGAGTGCTCCTTCTACAAGAAGTAATTAAGTTATCATGGGAGAACGTTTGCCACAAGCAAATCCGTAGAGTACCGAGATATGGCTAATAAGTTCTTAAGGACAGAGGCATCTCAACTTGATTTAAATTTCATCATCTTCTTCAATAATTTTCTAGGTTTTTCCAAGTATTTATCTCTATGTTTTATTTATGGCTTGCATGTTAATGTTTTAACTGAATAATGCATGTTAAAATTGATTAATAACACATCCGCCCAACAGACTGTAAACGAGAGTTTTTTCTTCTCTTTTATCTATAGTTTATCTATTGTGGGTTCTGGTTTTGTATCAATAATGATTAGCTCATTTTTATTGATTATCATGAGTAGCTAAATCATTCATCTATGGTTATAATGGATTTTAAGCACTATATTTAATTAAATTGTATATTTTTATTCTTTTGAGTTTGTTATTAAATTATTTATTATTCTTTGTGTTTTAATGCATATTTTATTGTCTGGCCAATAATAGAATAGTCGCGGTAAATCCTTAGGTACTAGGTGGAGGAAATTTGGATTAAACCTTGAGAATAATAGTGCATGATCTACTTCATTGAATAGATTTCTTTGCGTAACCAATGTTATAACATGACCTTAATGAATTTGGTTTAAGTTAATTAACATAGACATATAGTTAATTGATCTAATCCGAATATATTTACCTGACTATCGAAAGAGGTTTATAAATAGTTTAGCGTTCTAAGTTAATAATTCATAATAACAACTCAATTGAATGGAAAGTACATGAGTTCATTATTTGCGTGCTTAGATGAAGTTACAACCATAGGTTCTTCTCGCATATAAAGTTTATCTTCAAGATTATTGTTTATTTTTTTTATTTAATCTTTCAATTAATTTTAAATTAATCAATCTCCCTCATAATCAATAGTTTAGTTTTAAGTTAAATAAGTTAATTTTAGTATTGATAAGAGAAATATGAAGTCCTTGTGGGATCAATATTTTGTATACTACTTGAACGATACTTCCGCTTACGTGCGGTATAAAATAGCGACCAACTCATTACAGTCTACATTCAGCTAAAAGACATAAGATATTTTTTTTTTATCTGCTCTTACAGTCCACATGAACCTTACATAGACCCGGCCACGGTTCCGGTTCGGAACCGGAAGGTTCCGGTTCCAACCGGTTCCGGTTCCGGTTCCGAACCGAACCGGAATGGGACCGGTTCGGTTGGGGTTCCACCCCAACTCGAACCGGTCCGAACCGGAACCGAACGGTTCCGGTTGGAATCGTCGGGTTCCTGTTGGAACCGTAGGGTTCCAACAGGAACCCTACGGCCCCCAACGGCTACTGCCGTTGGGGGATGCAGGGAGCCGTTTGGCTCCCTGCCAAAAAAAAAAAAAAAAATTATAAATTTTTTTTTTTTATATAATAAAAATTACTAATGTACCCCTAATAACGGTAATAAAACGGTTATATTTAGGGGCATTTTTGGTATCAAAAAAATTCTAAAATTCTATAAATAGGATTCATTTTTCATAATTTCATCACACATCACACCAATTTCTCAACTCTCTCATTTTCTATAAATCTCTTATTCTCAATCTTACTTCAATACAATTCTCTTATTTTAGTTGTTAATTAATTTGTTATCATTCGGCATTTGCATCGCAATTATTCAAATGGCAAGCTCATCCGAGAACATAATGTCAAATATGCCGACCCAAGAGAGCGGCCCCAGTGTCAGTGCACAATCACGGAGAAGAGAAGTTAAGGCTCGGTCCTCCGATATTTTCAAAATTCATTTTAATTTGGAACGCTAGACGATGGTTCACAACGAGCAATTTGCAACTATTGTGGGGTTATCTATAAATTTTCTGGTGGATACGGCAATATGATCAAGCACATGGAGAAACATCATCCGGTTGAATTTGGCATTGATACGACGCAGACTCAAATGGCCAGGTACGCATCATTTAGTAGAGGTACGAGTAGTGTAGATTTATTTAAATATTCTGATGCAAAAAATAGAGAAGAATTTGCGAAATTAACATGTATGGCACATCTTTCTTTAAGCTTTGTGAAAAACTTCATTTTACTAATTACGTGCATAATGCTTTAAACCCTGCTGCATGTAGAATGACTCGAAACACAACAAAACGTCATATTTTCAAATTATATAAAGATGGTAAAATTATTTTAAATGAAATATTTAAAGAGATGAAGGTCGTATTTCTATATGTTCTGATATTTGGAGTGACCATTGGCAAACACACTCATACATGGGTGTGACTTGTGATTGGATTGATGCATCATTTACCATGCAAAAACGACTCATTGCATTTAGAGTTTTTGATGACCAACATACTGCACATACTATTTATTTTAAATGAAATATTTAAAGAGATGAAGGTCGTATTTCTATATGTTCTGATATTTGGAGTGACCATTGCAAACACACTCATACATGGGTGTGACTTGTCATTGGATTGATGCATCATTTACCATGCAAAAACGACTCATTGCATTTAGAGTTTTTGATGACCAACATACTGCACATAATATTTATAGAATGATGAAGGTAATTTTTGATGAATATGGTTTAGGAGAAAAAATTTTTAACAATTGGATTTGATAATGCATCTGCAAATACTGCATCCATCAATGATTTAAAAGAAATATGTCAACCAAATTTAGGGGGTCGATTTTTTCATATTCGTTGTACATGTCATGTCCTAAACTTATGTGTGCAAGACGGTCTAAAATATATATATCTCCTTTCCTTGATCCTATTAAAACGGCACTTAACTGTATTTGGTCATATTCTCAAGTTAGGAGGGAATGGACCAAGTTTTGTAAAATAAATGGTATTAAACCGATTAAATTTTCTAGAGATGTTCCAACACGTTGGAATTCTACTTATTTTCTTTTATTCAAGCACTTCAATACAAAGATGCATTATGTAGTTTTTTTTCTCAACATGTTCAAAATATCACACTTAATCCTAGTCAATGAGATATTTGTGAAAGAATTTTAGATATTTTAAGAGTTTTTAATGATGCTACTTTAGTTTTTAGCGGTGTTTATTATCCACTGCACATTTATTTCTTCTTGAGAGTTTGAATATTGTTGGCACTCTCGATGAACATGTTGACAGTGACGACCCTAATGATATTATTTTGCTCGAAGCCATTACTGTTATGAAGGTAAAATGGTTTGATTATTTTAGAGAAATTCCTTTACTTTATCTTATTGCTGCTATTTTTGATCCTAGATTATTAGAAGGTTTGAATGGTGGTTTACAAGCTTACTATGGTTATTTAGGAATATTAGATGACATTGATATTACGAGCATAATGACGAATTTAAAAAGTGATTTAATTATTTTATTTAATGATTATATTGTAAGATATAACTTATGAACAATAGGTCAGTCTAGTAGTAGCGAACCGGTAATTCAACCAAGACTTAGCGCAGGGGATCGTTGGTTATTACAACGAAATAAAAAATCTAGGGATACGACAACAACTAATAACCCTGAATTAGATAATTATTTATCTACAAATTTTGAGTTTTCTAATGAAAGTTTATGCAGTAAAAATTTTAAAATCCTTGAATGGTGGAACCGGCATCAAAATATATATCATGTTTTATCTATTATTGCTAAAGAAATATTGGCAGCACCTATTTCCACCGTTGCGGTTGAGCAAGCCTTCAGCTTGGGAGGTAATATATTGGAAGCTAGACGATCTTCATTACATTCAAGCACTCTAGAAGCAACAGCTTGTGTGGATGATTGGACTCGAGCTGATCTGAGACAACAAGAAGATGCCCCCGATGATTTTGAAGATTTGTTCGATAATGCTTCTGCAACAAGTGCAAGCGGAAGCTGCGGACCCGGAGCCGAAGGATCAACTGATAATGATGATTGATAAATGTAAAATATAATTTACAAAGGGGATATGTCTTAAACTTGTAATGGAACTACGTGAGCTTTGATTCCTCTCACCCTTGGAGGATACGTAGGCAACTTAAATTTTAAAAAATTTAAGCTCAAGCTCTTCAATGTAATAATTTTATTTTTTTTATAAATTTAACTCATTTTTTTTAATTAATAAATTTTTTTTTATTTAATGATTTGACTCCTCTCATTTTTTTTTTAATTAATTAAAAAAAAAATGAACCGAACCGAACCGGAACCGAACCGTTCGGTCCGGTTCGATTCGAGTTTCCGGTTCCACTTAAGTGTGGAACCGGAAACGGCCGGTTCGGTTCGGTTCCGAACCGGAACCGAACCGCCGGCCGGGTCTACTTACATGAGCCTAATATATATATATGGTAACGTTATTACAATGAGATCTTTAACTTATTAAGTTAATGTCTTCACTAAAAGATAGAGAAAATATATATTTTAATAGAGTGTTGTTTGGCTTTTAACTAAATATTATATGTATGTATGTAAGTGAAAACACTCCATAACACGTGTAATAATAAAGTAAATAAATATATTAAACAAAAAGATTCTGTATGGCAACAGGATGGAATCTAATTCGAGATCGATGGTGTAATTAAGTCGAGTAGTGTTTGTCCCGCTAGATAAGTATTTATATGAGTTTGAGCTTAAATCGAGTTTTACATGTGTTGTTCGAACTCGACTTGTTAAGAAAATATTATAATCAGACTCGACTCGAATTCGATTACTAAATGATTTGTCTCGGCTCGAGCTCGATCGATTAATTTTCAAAAAGTTTAATTTTGTTTTTATTCACTTCAAATTTTAAATAATTTCCCTACAAAATTTAGATATTTGTGACCTTTATATAGTGTTCGTAAGTCAAAATGGAATATAGTCGAGATTTTACAAGTCAGTCTCGTTTAATAATCGAGCTAATATTTTCGAGTTCAAGTAACTAATTTATTAAAAGAATCGATTTCAAACCAAATCAAATACGAACTCAAACTATTTATGAACGACTCGATTCAATTACCGTCGGAATAGAGATGAAAAAATAGTGGGAAAAAGAAGGGCCACAGGTTCTTAGCGTAACAAATGAATGAGCTAAGCTTAGCTAGTCGTGTGAGGCACGTAAAATAAAGGGCACCATTATGCCACAAATCTCATTATCTCTTTCTGTTTGCTGTTGATCTATGGGCAAGTAAAGCATTTTCTCTCTCAAATATTCAGTAGGGTATTATAAAGGTATATTCTGTCTTTCTAATTTCAATTATGGGTTTTTTTTTTTTTTTTTTTTTACTTAGATTCGGTTTTAAATTAAATTTTACGTAGAGTTTTTTTTATAAATTGTGATCGGTAATTATTGAATAAAAATTTATATATAAATAAATTTTAACCAGAAAATTATAAAAAAAAACTCACTAAACACACCATATCCAAATTCTTTTTTTTTTAAAAAAAAAAAATTCTTTTTTGGGATCTTGCCATGATAGATTTGTTATGATACAGTCCGAATTTTTTAGACCCAAATCATATAGATCCATTTCTCAATAAAAATCTCCCTGATATAACACACAAGAAGGCTTGAATCCCTTTCCGTCTCACCAATGGGTGGTTCTTGAAATTTAATTATGTTGATTTTATCATATTCTCACTTTATTGCCCCGGGGCGTGTTTTAGCGGTGTAGGGTTCAGATCTGGCTTGGCTTTCAGGTTATGAGCTCGAATTCAGGAGGTGCATTTTTTGTAAGAGCCCGAGACAGTCGATGATTTTACTTGATCTGCTTAAGTCTGAATCGGATAATTTGACGGTGAGATTTTCAACGTTTCAAAAAAAAAAATATTCTCACTTTATTATTGAGATCGATGGTTTAATTTCGGTGTGAGGTGTGAAACTATTTTTTCTCCTATGTAATGTAAAAAAAAAAAATAATAATAATGAATTAATTAATTAATTAAAAATTAAATTAAATTAAAAAGACAAAAACAATAGTTTGCTAAGAGAGATGCCTTTTTTTAAAAAAAAATAGAAAAATAATGAGGAAATTGACTTTTGATATGTAATTTTTCTCATGTGAATTGCGAGAATTTGGACAATCTTGTTTCTCTAGAGTCCCTTCGAAGGGAAAGTTCTAAGATTGCTTGTATGAAAAGTTCTTTTTAGTGTTCCTCTTACAATGTAAACAATAATATTTATATATTTTAGCTAATTAATTAGCATATGAAATAGATAAATAAAGTTTTCTTGATCATTTGATATTGCTTTTAACCGTGCTAAAAGTGCTATATTAAAAAAAAAAAAAAAAAAAAAAAAAAACAATATAGATAATTCAACTAGTTATATTATTGTCATGAGAAAGTATTGTAGTGCAAATATTTGATCAAATGGTAGTTACAAGGAAATCCGAATTAGATGGTAGAGCCTGGTTCAGACCCTGAAGGCAGACCCACGCAGCAGACCATGACGAACGAATGAAAGCGTCTACCTCTGAACCTCTGACTGAACCACTGAGCCGAAACACTGTTTAACTTTCTCGAGGCTTGTTGATGCCAACAATCTCCTTAAAACAAATTAGTCCCCTACCGAAGGTGCAGTAGAACGTGAGACGTTTGTTTCCCATGATGCAACGGAAAACAAACGAGTATGGGCACCACCAAAACTAGTTTCCAACGAACCACTAAAGTGTTTGAACTCTTCCCAAACAAAACAAAGAAAACCGAGAGGAATGTTTTTCCTTAAAACCGAAAATTGTGTGTTATGTATTCTATGTATGTCAAAACGAAAAACCATTGCCCTCTATATATAGAAGAGAAATGAATATGTCATTTAAATCTCATTAATGAGAGACATTTCGTTTGAAGTAGCCAAATTAATTAATAGAATTAATTATGGAACTTCAAAAGGTTTGGAAAAACAAAGAGACTAGCAAAAATTGGCTGGGCCGGGCCCGCATAATTTTGTCCGGCATTCGTGTACACAGGACGCGCGAGTGCACACGAGTCAGGCCTGATCGGATTTTGATTTGCACTCCCCTGCGCGCGCACGTAGAGAGAGCCTCTATCCTTATAACTCTTACCCATCTATATATGAGCAAATATATATAAACACAACTCCTCTCTAATAGCTTTCCCATGTGGGACAAACACATTTCTCTTTATTTTCCAACACCAATAGGTTAACTTTGAACAATAATTTCTCATTCACCCAAACACCATTTTAAGCATATGAATATATCATTTCGAACTACTCACGGAGGAGTATCCGAATCATTCAATGACAACCACTAACATGAAGTGGACCATGCTTAAAATTGTGTCTCAAAATGCTTACTCATAAGCATTTTCCAACAATCCCCCACATGAATGAAATTGGCGAAAAAACGTTAAATAAAATTATTTTATAAAAATATGTTATTTTGACCTAGGAGAGTCCAACGGTTCAACACCTACATAGGATAGGTAGGCCTCAGCCTTTGAACCTTCCCTTGTGAAAATATATCTCATTTATTGGCTGACAGTGGACGCGATGTCATTGAACTGTAATACCGTTCATGTAAATGGAAAACATGTATCACACAAATGTTTAACCTAACACATCAGAGTTCTCATTATTATGTTCGTTTTGGTCATGAACATCAACCTGGTTCTACAAGAGTTTCTAAGAATTGAGCCTCATACAATTCCATTTGAAGCGGCCCCACTTCTCTCTCACATAGGTGATTTTTTATTGAAGAGTATCTCGTAATACTCCGCTCGGATTCCCGCGCATAAGAATCATTAAAAGCCTTTGCTTAACCTCTATCCATACGAGCATCACTGTTTCATTTCACCATAGGAATGGGCTAGAAGGTAACCCCCACAGTGAACCAATTATGTCCATTATAAGTAGGTTGTCCCATTGAACCTAGATCTTGGGATCTCCAGTCAACAAGGATGGGTTTTCCTTCGTAATAAATATTTATCTAACTGGCTTTAGTCTCATTCCCCTCGATGATTTCTCAACTAACTCTCTGTTTAACCCTTTGGTTAGCGGATCTGTAATGTTATCATTTGACTTTACATAGTCAATCGAAATAACTCCAGTAGAGAGTAATTGTCTAACGATATTGTGTCTACGACGAATATGTCTAGACTTACCATTATACATATTGTTATGTCTCATTCCAATTGCAGATTGATTATCGCAATGAATGTAAATTACTGGCACTGGCTTAGGCCAACTTGGAATATCCGCTAGAAAATTTCGAAGCCATTCTGCTTCTTCAACACACTTATCTAATGCAATGAATTCTGACTCCATTGTAGATCTGGCTATCACAGTCTGTTTGGAGGATTTCCATGATATAGCTGCACCTGCTAGTGTAAACACATAGCCACTAGTAGACTTTGACTCTTTCATGTCAGATATCCAATTAGCATCACTGTATCCTTCGATTACAGCTGGATATCTATGATAGTGAAACCCATAATTACGAGTAAAACGTAAGTACCTGAGTACTCTTACTATAGCTTTCCAGTGATCAACCCCTGGATTACTCGTATATCTGCTGAGCTTGTTTACTGTACATGCTATATCAGGCTTAGTACAACATGATAAGTACATCAGACTCCCAATCACTCTAGAGTCTTCTACTTGACAAATACCATCTCCTCTATTCTTTGAGAGATGTAGACTCACATCTAAAGAAGTTCTAGCCATAGCATAATCATCACTGTTGAATCTACCAAGAATCTTGTCCACATAGTGCGACTGATCAAGAATAAGTCCATCTGGACTTCTTAAGATCTTTATTCCCAGAATGACATCTGCTAGACCTATGTCTTTCATGTCAAACTTAGATTTCAACATATTCTTGGTAGATTTCACTATTTTAACATTACTCCCGACAATCAAAATGTCATCAACGTAGAGACATAAAATGACATAGCCAACTTCTGTCTTTCTGACATAAAAATACTTATCACATTCATTGATTGTGAAACCATTTGACAACATGGCGTCGTCAAACTTTTTATGCCACTGTTTCAGAGCTTGTTTTAATCCATACAAAGATTTAACTAACTTACAGACTTTCTTTTCTTGTCCTGGAGCTATAAATCCTTCAGGTTGTTCCATGTAGATTTCTTAATCTAAATCTCCATTTAGAAAGGCTGTTTTCACATCCATCTGATGTACCTCAAGATTGCGCAAAGTTGCAATCGCTAGTATCATCCTTATGGAATTTATTCTCGTTACAGGAGAATAAGTATCAAATTAATCAAGACCTTCACGTTGTCTGTAACCTTTAATTAAAAGTTTTTCTTTGTACTTGTCAATTGATCTATCTGTCTGTATTTTCCTTTTGAAAATCCACTTGGACCCTAAAGGTTTACACCCTGGAGGAAGATCCACTAACTCCCATGTGTGATTTTGTAATATGGATTCAATTTCGCTATTGATGACATCTTTCCACAAAGCACCATCAGCTGACCTTACAGCTTCGTTATAGCTTTGAGGATCATTCTCTAGCAAAAATATCAGAAAATCTGGACCAAATAATTTTTCCGTTCTAGCTCTTTTGCTACGTCTTGGTTCAAGTTCAACAACTTGTTGATCCTCTGGAACATTTAAGTGTTCTTAGTCCTGACTATCTTCAATGATAGTCTCTTGTGCCCGTTTGTGCACATTTGAATTCGAATTAGTTTTACAAGGAAAAACGTATTCGAAAAAGGATGTATTCCTCAACTCCATTATGGTATTCTTGTGAACATCTGGTACATTAGACTCATACACAAGAAATCGATAAGCATTACTGTTATGTGCATATCCTATGAAAATGCAATCAACAGTTTTTTGTCCTATCTTCACCTTCTTAGATGGAGGAATGACTACCTTGGCTGATAAAACAGCTTCTCCCCACATATTTTGAGGTAAGCCAGAGCTGATTAACATAGCGTTCATCATCTCTTTCAAGGTACGATTTTTTCGTTCTGTAATCCTATTGGATTGAGGTGAATAAGGATCTGTGGTTTGGTGTATGATTCCATTTTGTTCACAAAGGGATACAAAAGGAAAAACATACTCACCACCACGATCATTTCTTAACTCCTTAATTCTTTTATTCAGTTGATTCTCAACTTCAGTCTTATAGAGAATAAATTTCTCTATAGCTTCATCCTTGTTTTTCATCAAATATACATAGAAAAATCTCGTGCAATCATCAATAAAGGTAATAAAATATTTATTACCGCCTCTCGATTGTATTGAATTAAAATCACATACATCGGTATGAATTAGATCAAGTGGTTCAGAGTTTCTTTCAATACTATGAAAAGATGATCTAGTTAGTTTTGCCTCAACACAAGTATCACACTTATGTCTGTTATCAATTTTAAAATTGGAAATGTGATTTATGTTAATTAATTTCCGCAATGAATTAAAATAAACATGTCCTAATCTACCATACCATAGATTAGAGTACTCAACAATATAAGCAGAAGAACCAGCTTTATTGATATTTTTGGGTTTAATAACCATTACATTGAGCTTAAAGAGCCCATCAGTTACATACCATTTTCCCACATACATCCCATTTTTAGTCAAAACTACTTTATCAGACTCGAACACCATCCAGAATCCATGCTTGTTCAGAAGCGATCCAGACACAAGATTCTTCCATATTTCTGGTACATAGAGAACATTGTTCAGAGTCAACTCTTTCCCAGAGGTCATCTTCAGAATCATCTTTCCTTGACCTTCAATCTCAGATGTTGCTGAATTTCCCATGTATATTTTTTTCCCATTACCAATAGGCTCAAATGAAGAAAACATGCTCTTGTCCGAGCACACATGTCGAGTTGCACCAGTGTCAATCCACCACTCTCTTGGGTTAAAATCCACCATATTTACCTCAGAAACCACAACATAGAGGTTAATGTCTAAAACATCTTGAGTTACGTTTTCCATTACATTAGCCTCTTGCTTCTTTTTCTTATTTGGCAGTCTGCACTCAGAAGACTTATGACCCATTTTGTCACAGTTGAAGCATCTTCCTTGAAATTTGGATTTATTGGGAACTCCTCATTTAGGTCTCATCTTTGACTCGTTGTTCTTGAGGATCTTGTTCTTATGGCCATGCTCAACAACATTTGCCTTGGCCTCATGAGATATTCCTCTCTTGTCAGATACTCGGTTATCTTCCTCAATTCTGAGCCTAAGAACTAAGTCTTCAATGCTCATTTCTTTTCGCTTATGCTTTAGATAATTCTTGAAATCTTTCCAACCAGGTGGTAGTTTCTCAATTATTGAGGCTACTTGGAAGGTTTCACTTAAAACCATCCTCAGCATGAATTTTTGCTAGAATAATCTGCAGTTCTTGTACTTGGCTTAGCACAGTTTTGGAATCAATTATCTTAAAATCTAGGAATCGGCCAATGATAAATTTCTTAGTACCAGCATCCTCAGTTTTATATTTTCGATCTAAAGATTCCCAAAGCCCTTTTGCTGTTTTCATTCCGACGTACACACTATACAAGGAATCATTTAGCCCATTCAGCACATAATTCCGACATAGGAATTCAGAATGTTTCCAAGCATCAATGACACTGATCACTTGAATATCAATCTCACCCTCTATGGGTACATGAGCATCTTCCTTTGGGAACTTCGCAAGGTTCAAAATGGTCAAGAAAAAAACATCTTCTGTTGCCACCTTTTGAAATTCTGACCAATGAAATTTTCAGGTTTTTCAGCAGCAGGATTGACATGGCTCACATGTCTAACAGGTTGACTAGCCATAGAGGCACAACACCTTGGCCAGCCCCAGAGGCTGCCAGATTAAGCCCAGAGACTGAAGCATGTTGGTCAGCCGAAGAGGCTGCCACAGCACTTTGGCCAGCCGAAGAGGCTGCCACATTCGGATCAACTGTGTTTGGACTGATTTCCATATCCATATAAGGAATTTGTTTTAAGATTGTAGTGCAAATATTTGATCAAATGGTAGTTACAAGGAAATCCGAATTAGATGAGCAGAGCCTGGTTCATACCGTGAAGGCAGACCCACGCAGTACACTCTGACGAACGAATGAAAGCGTATACCTCTGAACCTCTGACCAAACCACTGAGCCGAACCACTGCTTAACTTTCCTGAGGCTTGTTGATGCCAACAATCTCCTTAAAATAAATCCATCCCCTACCGAAGGTGCAGTAGAACATGAGACTTTTGTTTCCCAGAATGCAACAGAAAACGAACGAGTATGGGCACCATCAAAACTCGTTTCCAACGAACCACTAAAGTGTTTGAACTCTTTCCAAACAAAACAAAGAAAACCGAGAGGAATGTTTTTCCTTAAAATCGAAAACTGTGTGTTGTGTATTCTATGTGTCAAAACGAAAAACCACTGCTCTCTATATATAGAAGAGAAATAATTATGCCATTTAATTCTCATTAATGAGAGACCTTTCGTTTGAAGTAACCAAAATAATTAATAGAATTAATTATGGAACTTCAAAAGGTTTGGAAAAACAAAGAGACTAGCAAAAATTGGCTGGGTCGAGCCCGCACAATTTTGTCCGGCATTCGTATAAGCAGGACGCGCGGTGCACACGAGTCGGGCCTGATCGAATTTTGATTTGCACCCCCCTGCGCGCGCACGTAGAGAGAGCCTCTATCCTAATAACTCTTACCCATCTACATATGAGCAAACATATATAAACACAACTCTTCTCTAATAGCTTTCCCATGTGGGACAATCACATTTCTCTTTATTTTCTAACACCAATGGGTGAACTTTGAGTAACAATTTCTCATTCACCCAAGCACCATTTTAAGCATATGAATATACCATTTTGAACTACTCACGGAGGAGTATCCGAATCATTCAATAATAACCACTAACACGAAGTGGACCATGCTTAAAATTGTGCCTAAAAATACTTACTCATAAGCATTTTCCAACAAGTATAAATTTTGGAGTTCAGGTTGGGCTTAAACTCGAAAAATATGATTGTGATAAGTAAATTTAGATATTCTCATGATCGGAACTTTCTCTTCTCGTGTTATATGATTGAAATTGAAATATTTAATCAATTACATAATTATTTTTAACAAAAACAAACTCATATAAGGAAGAAATCTGGATTGGTGATAAATAGTTTATAATCCTATTAATATGTAATTCTCCAAAAAAAAAATTATATATATAGGATTGATAGAAAATCCTGAATCTCGATCAGAATTGAGAATCTGTACCAAATGGTATGAGATCCGGGATAAAAAAACCATCTTAAAAAAAATTTCAAGTGGTATTTAGGACGTTTTTGCGTCTCGAATTTCAAAATTTAACATATAAATCCTTTACCCAATCGGGATTTGGGATTCCGAACAAATATCCATATTCAAAAAAATCAATTGAGATTCATAACGATTTTTTTTTATCATATATCATAACTGAGATATGATGGGATGAGATCAAGACATCCCGATTATTATCTCTGAAACTGAAAAGAAAAACTAATAAAAAATACAATAAAATCAATTTATAACATAAATATCTAACAAATTTATAATAAAATTGTAGGCTTTACCAACTTGCACCACATGAAGCCAGCTTTGCCTGCTGCCTAATCCATTTCAATTAACTAATAAATACAAAACACTACACTTCACTACCGAAATTTCGACTCACTCCACTTCACTCACGTCACTTAGCTTTAAGTCAAACTTTCACTTTTCTTTCTCATCCACACATTTCATTACCTCTTGTTCTTTGCTTGCAACCAAGCATCTCATTTTCAAATAAATTTTATATTATATTGATATTTTAAACAAAATATATTATGAATAGTAACCCTGGGTATTATCGGATTCGGATCGGATCGAAGCGAATCCGAATCCGATCCGATCCGAAATGCTCTGAGATGTTTGATTCGTTCGGACCGGATTATCTTATCGAACTCGATCCGATCCGAAATCATCCTATTTCGGATCGGATCGGATTGGTCCGATCCGAAATATGATGATTTCAGATCGGATTGATCCGATCCGATCCGAATTCGGTACACATAATCTGGTTTTGAGTCAAAAAAAATCGAGCGGATCGGATCAGATTAAATAATTTGAATTTTTTTTATTTAATATGTAACGATGTCGTTTTGCATATTAAATAAAAAAAAATTTCGAGCGGATCGGATCGGATAAAATCCGATCCGAAATCCGTCGAACCGGACCAACTCAATTCGATCGGATCCGATCCGATCTGATGCCCACCCCTAATAAATAGTATTGAAACTGTAAATTAACTAAACAGCTATGAGCGCAACATCATCGCTTAAGACGCACTCTAAATCGTTATATATAAATACATGTTAAATTTTTTACTTGTCAGCGGGCTAGATGAGTAAAATGACTGCCACACTCATTATTATTTTTCTTGATTCTTAGTGAACTAATATTGTTTCCATTTTCTATTTTATTAGTAAGTACTAAATCTCTTCCTTTTATACACATGCGTAAAGAAGAAAAAAGAAAATCTTTATGTTTTTATTTTTTATAAAGATTAGTTTTTTAATTTTACAGATGGTCATTGACTAGACCTTGAAGGAGATGAGAATAAAACCCGAAGACTGATAGAACCATACTCAAAGACTATGACAACAACGCCCATAGACTAATAGAACTAGACACAAAGACTAATAATTACATAAGTTATTTATTCACTCATGCTACCTCGAGAAATCGAATTGAAAACCTATTTTATGGTGTAAGGATGCCTTTGGACATGTAGTATATGTTAGAATTAGTCATATTCTTGATGTATTTGCTCATAAAGTCTTTTGAGGAGTGGTTTGTATTGAAGGTTAATTTTTATTGTTGAACCTAAAAGAACCAAAATTAAATAATTAAATAAATGCATTAATATATCTATGCTAGCTCATCAATTAATTGTTAACAATCTGTCATGCCTTTTAGTGAGAAATAATTTAAGCAAAATTAAAAGAAGCAGCTTCTACAAGAGTCAATGCTCCAATTTAATTGTTAATTCTATTTAGATTCGATACAGAATTTTCATGTTTCTTGTTATTAGATCCATCTTCCCACAATGTTAGATGTTAATGAGCTGTTTGCCAAAGCCACTAAATCACCAAAAGATGAATCCAAACAAGCATACACCTAGTCATGGAATGTGACTCAAAATAGATACACAATTTTTTAACAAACAAACTAATAAATAAAATAAAATAAATTATAACGATATGTTAAAAAAACCGTTTGAACTACAAATTCAATCATATAGTTTTAGAGACATAATATAAGAGCCACTCTCAACTGAAAGTATGCATATATTCACACGAATAAGGATGTTGGAAGCCCTCTCTGATAGATAGATTGTCACATCTCCCATTACTTTGAAAGGATTTTGATAAAGTGTTTATAAGATATTATCTCTCTTAACTAATATTGATCAAGAAGTTTTTTGGGTTGGCTTGGGTGCATATCAAAAAAAAAAACCTTAAGAGACTGAATACACTTTGGAGTTGGACTACCGTAGACCGTCAAATAGGATAATATTTTACTATTGGGAAGGGTCTCAGGCACCCTTGATTTCAATTCAAATAAAACATAATATATAAAGAGGTTTTCTCTCTTTTTATAACTATATTTATTTTTTTTTTTTGAATAATGTAAAAGCAAAACTTGGGTAACTGAATAAAAACAATAATAAAAGAAAAAGATAGCACAAGTGGTGTAGGTGTGGATTGGGTAGTGAAAATAGTGGTGAAAGTGATGAGTTAATTAGTAGTGATGTGTTGGAGAGAAGCACAAAAACTAAATTGGAAGTTGCAACTTATAATGCAAAAAAATGAAGACATATATGGGTAGCCATCAAACTCCACCATCTATGATAATGACTTTATGCCAACTCTACTAATCCAAACCCTAATTACACTCTAATCTCACACTCTCTTTTCACTTTGAAATACTTTCACACTTGCCTTGTGACTTGTAATCAGCCTGTGAATCAAAAGAGATCTCAATCAAACAACTATAATCTTAACCCATTTACATATACTTGGCAACTTATGTTTTCATATCATTAAATCTTGTGTTGGTGAAGCATCTTTTGAGGTTCTATCAACCTCATGATTATGCCATAAAAATGAAGTAAAATTTACATTTACCTTTCTGAAAAAAAAAATTTGAGACGTTTATGAGAAAATTTTAAAATTGTTGGAAAAATGTTTAGTAGCTTGTTAATCACATTATTATTTTTATATTAATTAATGGCATTAACACTTGTTCATCTAAAAATAGAAAAAGTTTATATATATATTACTTTGACAATGGAGAGAGATGAGAGAATGAACGAGTGGGTGAGATCTGGATTCAGTACTGACCTAAATTTTGTACTGATATTTTTATAAATTATAATTGGTAGTTATTAGATAAAAATTTATAAATGATAAAAACTTAACTCTCAATTGTTATACATGCACGTGTGGCAGAAAATTATATAAAGTCAATTAAAAAAAATTAATATTAAATCCAAATTCGAGTGAGTAAGTGTGTGAGTCATCTACTTTAGATAGATTGCTTGTAGTTGTAGAAGGCTAGAAGCAAAGCATGTAAATGGTTTGTTGACTGTTTTAAATCAAAATAATGGCACGAGTCATGTACCTAAGTCACCCACCAGAAAATTATAAGACATGTTCCTTCCCAATTTTAAAACCCAACAAAGAAAAAAAATTAATTAGGCATAGCATCATCAACAAATAAATTATGAAAGAATCATCATTTTCATTTGTTTAGGCCTAACTTTCTTAGATTATGCATTGACTAATCGAGTATAAAAACAACATGCTTGTCATTAATTTGTAATCATCTTTTCATTAATTGCTTATTTTTGACATTTTACACTTAGTCTAGAGATTTTCGGCTTAATTTTGATTAGGTTGCCGACCAACTATAAAATTTATCATAATCTTAACCTAATTTTCTTAATCTATTGGAGTCAAGATGGATCACTATGACTTAGTACCCTAATATTAGCTGGTAAAGCATACTTTAATCACGGAAGATTTAATTTTGTAAAATTTCGAGTAGAAATTCGATATATTGTGTTGTTATTTAGACATTTAATGAAGAAATTATTTGAATTTTCTCACGCTGTTCTTCTATAAAATTTTAATTATCTATCTATTTATATTGCCCTTTTTTTTAATAACTAATGTGCAAGGGCTAAATTTTTTATTATTATCATACTATATTATATTAGAGGATCTCAAAATATAAAAACGACATTCAACTTAGAAAATACCAAAACCAAACTTGCTATTTAGGGTACTAAATTGGCTGTAAATTGATTTACAAGGCTTTTATAGACTTGTAGTTATTGTAGTGTGTTATCTATTTGGCTCACTTCAAACTTTTAAATCTTATGGAGTCAAGGTCCAAATCATTGGGACCCAGGTTGGTAAGATTGACTGAACCAATTAGGAACAATATTACTGATGAAAGAAACTTTAGAAAATTGCAAATATGGTTTTTTTTTTTTTTTTTGGAATGATTGGAAACCTCGCCGCCAAATCATCCATTCCGGCTTAACGGAGCAAGTAAAACCCCGACTGTCTTAGGTTCTTATAAGACCTCAATGTAAAATTATAAGTCCTACACCATCCAATCACGGGACTCAAATATGGTTACTTACCAACTTCATTACTGCAGATTTGGCTGATCGATTCAGCCCATTTGCATGCGAAATTCATTCAAGATAATCGCAGTTGCTACTATAAAATGTAAGCCA
Organism: Zanthoxylum bungeanum; assembly: GCA_019454045.1. Taxonomy (NCBI): domain Eukaryota; kingdom Viridiplantae; phylum Streptophyta; class Magnoliopsida; order Sapindales; family Rutaceae; genus Zanthoxylum; species Zanthoxylum bungeanum. Next base: position 112,089 of record SKCR01017066.1, on the reverse strand, counting down.
CAATATCACACATCATATGACAGTTGGGTATGTTATAAAATTCATATTTTGGTTCAATTTCTTGGCTTGAAATCAAGAACCCAAAAATTTCCCAAAGGGTTGCAATATATGGAACCAAGAGGTACAGGATCTCACCTTAAGGTTCTGGGTTCGAATCCAGGGGGTGTACTTTTTGTAAGAGCCTGGGACAGCCGGTGGTTTTACCTGCGCCGCGGCCCAGAATGGGTGGTTTGGTGGTGGGGTTTCCAACGTTTCAAAAAAAAAAAAAAGTTGAGAAAATTGCAACATCATACTAATCAAAGTTTGTGGAGTATGTCTTGTGTTCTATTAAATAAAGAAGAATTTACATTATTATTAGTCTTTGAACATGATTATCATTATAATTATTGGGCATTTGGACTTTAGATTTTTCAAGTCCTTTGATGCCAACGCAAGCTCCAATAATCCAATGCAACTCAAGAAGGCCAAAGAAACATTTGGGTCACGTCTTTGGTTCTATGGACACAAAGATGAATCTCTCTTTAGCCAATGAACAAAAAATAAAAATAACAACACCGATAATGATTTATTAATAGAAAATTGATATAGAGTCAAGTATTTGTCTAAATATTAACTTTTTTTCCCTCTTAACCTTAGTTATTATTCACTTATCCCATATTAATTAAGTATGAAATTAACTTATGGTTTATTAATTAATGTACATCCTCTCCTTGCCCCGTTTGCTTTCACATAATAAATGCAATGCAATTCGATTTATCTGTAAACATAAACATCCCTATCGCCTATATACTTAATGCCAAGCTGAAGCTTACGTTTGACTGTAAACTATATATTAATATTATGGGGTTTAAAGTAGGGGTGACAAAACGAATCAACGAATCGAATTTGTATCGAATCTTAAACGAATCGAATCAAAATGTTATAGATTCGTATTCGATTTGTTTATTAAACGAATCCTAATATTATGATTCATATTTGATTCGTTTATTAAACGAATCGAATACGAATAGTCGTTTAGTCATGATATTATTTAATATCATAATTTACCATAATTGATTTATATTAATTCTTCATAAATATATACATATAAAATGTGTAATTAATATATTTATTAAAAATACCTCACCAAATATCGAAAATATTATCTTTTTCTATAATAATTAACCATTATTTCTCAAATCTTAATTGAAAAATAATAATTAGTAAAAGAAAATAATAAAACGAATCATAAATGAATAAACGAATCAATAAGTTTAAATTCGTATTCGATTCGTTTAATAAACGAATCAAATCGAATTGACCAATTTATTAAACGAATCCATTTTTTCAAATCCGTATTCGCTTTAAAGCGAATCGAATCGAACGAATACACGAATCATGACCCAAATTACCACCCCTAGTTCAAATGCTCTAGGCAAAAAGAGGCTTTTGACAAATATCATAAATTATATAACTTGTCAAAAGGCAAAAGCAGAAAGCTGCTTTTAGGGAAGCGCTTTTCTGGTTTGAAATGGAGTCAACCACATAGGATCCTAACATCTTGCTTTGTTTTTCAGCTGTGTGAAGGAATCCCATGAGATTGTGAATCCACCTAGTGACGTTCTAATAAGAAATCTATCAACTTATTAAGTTAAAAATCATACTGAAAGATAAGAAAATACATATTTCAATAGTTCAAGAGACAAATAATGAATTAAATCCTTAACTTATTAAATTAAGAAATCTTTTACTCTCTATATATATAATCATTCTTAAATGAAAGTATCCTTATTTTAAACAAACAAAAAAGAAATCACATTAAAATTAAATTTTTTATAATCTATTAATATATTGAATTTCGAGTTTTTTGTTTTAATCTTTTAACGAGGCCCTCGTTAGAGAATGGCTACGGAGATGTACATAAATTTGAAAATGGAGTTGCAAAAAAGAACAAATCTCATATAAGAAAAAGGTGACCAATAAAATTTACTCCAATTATCAGGAAATGGTCCAGTGGGACAGCAACTGAAATGAGATCACTTTGCAAGTGAAATTAGTGTTTTCTACTTTTTCTTTCTCTTTTTTCTTTCTTTTAACTTTCCAGATGTACAAAATTTCGTCACAAGGACCCGCCATAGATCTTCCATCATTTTGAATTCAAAACAACTTTTAATTTTATACGATAAACAAGAATTTACCGAAAGAGATCCGATGCTAGATCCGCAAAATGCCTGCCTACGAGCAACCAACGACAGTGGCATCCGTTGGCGCTTTGGATTGGATTATAACCCGAGCTCCTGAAGCAAGCCTGTTGGAAGTATAATCAAACTAAATTAGGCAACTAAAAGGAAATGAGAAAACTAGAGCATTGATTTAAAAAATATGGGAGGAGTCAACACTTAACTTTCTTCGATTTTGATCACTTTCTCCTCCTCTTCTCTGAAGGAATCCAGCCTTCTGGATGGTTTTTTACCCGAAACAGATTCGGTGATTCTTTTACTGTTACCATTGGATGTGCTACCGGATACAATTTGTGAGCCGTCCACCCTATCAGAGGAGTTTCTTGGTTTGTCAGAGACAGGAGATCTCATGGTTTCACTTCGTGGTTGCTTGCCTAAAGAAACCTTGATTGAGCGAGGAATGCAATTTAATTGCCCATAATTTGACTCCTCTTTGTCCTCGACTGAATCCAACTGCTTAGAAATTCTGCAATCAATTGATTCCATTATTCTATCATGAGCAAGAACAAGCCGAACCTAGTTTTAGGTTGTTCAAACTTAGACTGCTCAAGCATGATCTACCAAAGCTCAGTGATTAGATGCGTCTCTAGAGCATTTTCGACCCCAGTTCTTAGATATCTCCTCAAAAGCAAGCTTGCTCACATAATTGATTGTGCTATATATTTAATGCAAACCAAAATTCATCATTGTCAACATGCTAATCTTTCCTAGTGTGAATTTTTTACCTAAACTACACAAGCCGTTCAAGGTCAGTTTGGAACATTAAAAACAAACAGATTCAACGAAGATGGTTCAAAAAACACGTTGGATAGATGGAGTCATGAAACGCCCATGGAGAGTTAAGCAGATATTCTGATAATATCAATTGTTTTTGAAATGCATGAAATTAAGTATGTCTAAAAGAAAAGAATTACTTTCCTATTATGCAACTTGTCCGGACATCATTGCATGAATTTATTTTTCATATATCATGTTATCAGACATAATCACTCCCTGATTTCTAAGAAAGGTTCCAAAACGTGATATAACAAAAGGTAGAGCCAGTGTAACCTGTTGGCATTGTATGACGAAGAACGATTCAGAGCATTATTTTCATCTCCATCTTCCTTGAGCATGTTTGTTTCAATCAAGCTCCCACTGAAATATTCTGTGTCTTCCAATTTCAGGCCCATCAACCTTGGATTCTCAGACAAGCGATCAAGATCTCCCAACATGATCGAAGTGGAAAACAATGGGGATGGAAACTTTGTATGGGAAAATCTTGGCCGGTAGGTTGGAATGAGGCCAAAACTTTGATCTTTTACAGATACCGAACCGCAAGAAATCAACTGCATCAACATGTTGGTTGCCTTGAACCTTGCATTGGTTGGCATTCGGATTTCTTCCTCTTCAAGAATCCTAAAGCTGTTAATTTTACTAACATCCGATTTAATCAAGGATTCTAAAGTTTCAGTCTTCCCACCAGAAGATGACGCACTAGAGGAAGATGGAGGCGGTGAAACTGAAATTAAATGCCCACATGACTCAGAACTCTCTTTGACAAGTGGAACTTGGTTTTGATAAGCCCCATTGGTTTCTGGTTCAACAGAACCATCATCGGTACAAACACCCCTAGTACAGGTTTCTTTTGTTTTAGGTCTCTTCACATTTTCCTCAGTCTGAGTCGCAGCATCAGCTAACCCATCGTTCTTATAAACCTTATACTCAGTCAATCTTAGAGAACCTCCCCAGGAAGAATTCTTTCCGAATGTAGAATCTGGTGACACACCAGAAGAGCCCGGTCGGTGAACCGAATGAGAAAGGTCATCATCTTGGGATTGTCTAGTTCCCTTTCCATTCATGTTCGAAGATGATGAAGAATCATTTTGGCTACTAGAAGATGCAGGCTCTGGTAGTGGTAATTGTTTCAAGCTTTGAATTTTAGCAGTCACACCAGGACTGAAACGACCTGCAAAGATTACTCTATCATTTGACATCATTGATTATATTCTATATAAATGAAACTATTACTAAACCTCGGTTAAATCAAACGGATTATTGTATTTCAAGTAACCTGAATTAGATTCATCAAAGAGCTCTGAACCTTTGAGAACATATTCATCTCCATGAGCAGGAAGAATTAGATCATCCTCACATAGATCATGCCACACAAACCCATTCTTGTAACTTCTGCGATAAACATGAAAACCTAAAATGAGGATCTGTTGTAACACTACAACACTAACTCAAGGCTTCAAAGTTTCCAAATTCTAAATCATTTTCCTGAGTTTTCTCAGCAACCAAACAAAACAGGACAAATGAACGAAATTTATTAATTTTTTTTTTTAACCTCTTACAAGACCACGAGTACATAGAAGCCATCCCTCGGCCTCTCAAAACATTAAGCCTATCAATCACATCTGCAAAAACACACAATTCCTCTCAGGAAAAAACAAAACCAAAACGGCAGCGTTTCTTCATCAATCAACGAATCAATTACCTCTCAAATAAAGACCGTCGGGTGAAGATAACGGAACTTCAATGAAGTGAGGATGCTCGAGCTGGCGATTCCGGCACAGATAGTAAACGACGGGGACTTTGCGACTCAGCTGATGATACTTCGGTGACTTCTCTGTCCACACTATGGCTCTCTCGGGACTCGTTTGCCTATACTTCTTCATTCTAGTCTCCATTTTCAGCTTCCAAAACGCACAGTTTCAACACCGGAACCCTAATCTACTCAAGGTAACCATAACTGTCACCAAAAATCTCGTTAGAAATCCGAGATTAATAGTAAAATCAGGAAAAAAAAATTAAATCAAAGCTTTTCTCAATTTTATTATTATTATAAAAAAATTAAACAGAAATTCGATGTCATTATAAAAAAAGAAAGTCAATGGCACCTAAATTAACAAGTGGAAGAGGAACGAAAGAACTAATGAATCGCTAAAACGACAGTGAACGACGATCAAAACGCAGAGACAAATTGGAAGTTCAAACAGAAATATGAGAAGAAATAAAAACGTTGGCGTTTTAAGGCTGTGTTTGTTTGTGCAGAGAAACAGTGGAGTGGAGTAACGTGTTTGTGTTTGAGTTTAAAAGTAAAATTATTACCGTATGTTTGATATAGAATATTGTGTCGAGAGTATTGTTAAGTTTATAAGTTATGGAACAAATGTTAAAGTATAAACTACCTTATAAGCTCGTTAGGGTTTTTAGTGCATGTTTGGTATGACTTCTAGGAAAAATAAAATAGCTTTTTGTAATCCTAAAAACTCTTTTCAAAAAATTTTGTATGGTAAAAGCCTAAAATTTAGGTTTTTTATAATAGAGTTGGAAAAAAAATTTTAAAAGATTAATTTATCTATAATATCCTTATTTAATTTAATATTCTTTCATAACATAACTTAAAAAAAAATTATCTTATAAAGTAAGTTTACAATTTTTAATAAAAGTTCTCATTCACAATCAAACACTTGAATTTTTTTTTATCGAACACTCTTTTTAAAAACTCTACTTGAAAAAATTCTATTCAAAAATTTATTCCAAACGAACTCTTAATAAAATATAGAGTATAAATTATGAAATTATAAAAAATGACATATTAAAAAAATTAAAAACATATAAATTTTTTTAAATAAAGAATAAAATTATAAATTTCCCTTAAAACGCATTAATTTCTAGCCTATGATCACACTAATATTAATACCTCAATTAGACGAAAAATTATATTATATTTCACGTGTATATGTCATATCTCTCACAATAACTGAATCTCATAATTATGTGGGACTCAACTAATGTAAGAGATATATATGAAATAGACGCTAGCGTAAAACGCTCAAACAAACGGCCCCTGAGTGAGGGTGACCGGGGGACAGGAAAGCGACAGATGGTAACTTGTTAATTTTTTTTGGGTGTCATTGCTTTGACTGACTTGATTGGACGTGCTTTTTTATTTTTATTTTTAAAAGTACTTTTATTTATTTTGATTAGCCAATCGATTTTTTTGTGATGGATTTAAATCTTATTATTAAGATTCACATTTCATTTGTTTAATAAACAAATTAGAAATAAATATTATTTAATCATAATATTATTCAATAATATAAATTATCATATTTTATTTATATTAATTATTTAATTAAACATATATTTATAGAAAGCATAATTAATAAATTTACAAAAAATATTACATCATATCTAGAAGACGTTACTTTTGTGATAATTAACAACAACTTGTAGATTTTCATTGAAAATTAACGAGAACTTACACAAAAAATTAAACAAATCGGTGAGCTCAATTATATATTTTCGAATCGAATTGATTCATTTATTAAACGGATAATTTTTTCTAAATATATATTATCTTTAATGCAAATCGAATGAATAAAAAAAAATTTCTAAATATATATTGATTCAAATTGATTTTTTTTTCTTGGGATATTTTTTGTCCCGAAAAATATAACGAGACAGAACTGAAACGATTTTTCATTCTCAATTCATAAACAAGATGGGATCGGGATTGACAAATCACATCCCTTCCCGTCCCCCCTCAGTACTAACCCTAATAGTAGTATCTATGTCAAGGACCTTGGTGAAACAATTTGTGAATCTTCGTTTTTTTTTGTGAAAATTTGAAAAAGTAGATACTTAAGTGATCTTCTTATTATAAAATTCAAAATTGCGACACTCATAGGTAGGGGTGTTCACGGATCGGGTCGGGTTTTTTTATGACCCGATCGGGTCGGGTCATTCGGGTCAAATGACCCGAAACACGAAATTTGAAAATGTGACCCCACGCGGGTTGGGTAAAAAAACTGCGGGTCGGGTCGGGTCAACAAAATATGCAGTAAATATAATATATATATATATATAGATATATATATATATTTTTTATTGATACAAATTTTACAAAATATTGTGTAACTGATATGCCTATGGCCTTGATTAATATGTGTGTGATCTTAGGTTCGTTTCCCGCAATAGCATTTTGTCTTTAATGAAAGAAAAATATAATTTTCAAAAATGTTGAAGTCGGGATTCGAACTTGAGATAAGAAAAACACCAAGTACACACTGCCATTCCATCAACAATTGCTTTTGGTTAAAATTGTATCAATAAAAATATATATTAAAATTATAATATCATTTACATCAGATCGGGCCAAACCCGAGTTTTATGAGCTAAACCTGCCGGGTCGGGTCCAAATTGACTCGAAATTTCATTTTAAAATTTATAAACTCGATCGGGTCAGGTCGCGGATCAACTCGACTCTATGAACACCCTTACTCGTAGGGATGTCCCCACCACCTCTTGTGTTATGAAAAAATATATTATGTTTCGGGTGTATATGTCATCTCTCTCACAATAGTTGGGTCACACAGGCATATACATCCGAAATATGATATATTATCTCCTTGTGTTATACTTTTCATACCTCAAAACACTCCACCATCATAATTATATTTTAATCATTCTAATTTTAGAAATATAATTTAGTTATTATTATTTTAAAACATAAAAATTTCAATCCCTATCGTCAAATATTTTTTTATTAATTAAGTATTTTTCATCGATTTCATAAATAAACTTTTATTATATTCAAATAATTTTTGGGATATATATTTAGTTTGTCACTTATTAATATAAATATTTATAAATAAATCGTATAAATTTTTCAATAGTATATTTCATGAGATGCCGCTATCATAAGTATATATTTATTGTTCATTTAAGAATTAATAAAAATTTATATAATTTGTTTACTGTTATTATTATTTTACTCTAAGGGTTGTTAGAAATGTTGGACATTAGAAAAATATTATGGACAAACAAATAAATAATACAAATAAAAAGAAATAAAGATAATTATTGACTCATCAAATATTTTACAAAACTGACCACGTCATAGATGATATCGAATCCAATAATTGTGTACTATGATGCAAAAGAATATCAAAAATACAGAATCATGAATGGATAATTGATAGGGGACCAGTGAATTTCAACCCGTCGATCTTATGATACAAAACTTTCGTTATTAGGAGGGTTAGATCCTAAATCCCGATACAAACAAACGTATTCTAAATTTTTTTTCCACAGAGAAATTATTTACAAGTTTGAATATATAATCAAACGGATAATAAGTTAATACTTATACATACTAGGCATGACCTTCTCATGATATATAGAACTCGAAAAATTTAAGCGACCTCTTATTTAAAGGGGTTTTGATTGGGATGACTAAAGATGATAGTTGGTAGGATTTGATGCGAGTTTGTCATTACTAAACATGTACCCGCATATGTAAATAAAGTTACCAAACCGGCATCACATCCGTTGGGGTTTTAATTTTCATTATAAAAATAAATTACCAAACTTGCATTAGTACCTAGCAAATTTTTTACGGGTTTTTAAAATATAATATAAAAATAAATTTCCCGTGATAAAATATTATCCATCTATAATATGAAAATCAAATCAAATATAATATTAAATCATACATAATTTATTCACATGTCAGTGGAGTTTGGTTTGAAGTCAATATAAAAGCGCAAATATTAAGTAGAATATTATACCAAAAGCAATTCAAAAAATGATAAAGTTGATAAACAAATGAACTACAAATTAATTACAGATTAAACTAATACAAGACCAGGAACAATTCAAAAAATGATAAAGTTAACTACATAATGCGAGTCATTTTATATGAGTGGATTTTCTTTACCCTAAAAAATATAAAACGAAAAATTTAAGTTTGTGAGTGGCGGATACCCGTTGCGGGTATCTGCGAATTTTGCTTAATTACCAAACCCGTACCAAACTCACAGCGGGTTTTGTTTTAATTTACCAAACCTGCACCAAATTCGCTAAAATATTTACCAAAAATTTACCGAAAGAGATCCGATGCTATTGTGGAGGAGTTTTTGCGGGTATGCGGGTGAAATTGCCATATTTAAGGATGACAATAAGACGAGTTAAGGGCAGAGATCATGATTCCCCGAACCCAAACCAAAATCATTAAGAAATCTTCGAACTTGAAATTTCTTGAATGGGGATATTATGCATTATCCTTGAATGAGGACGGGGAATAAACGGAGACCCAATTCCCACTTACTTTATTATTACTTTTCAACTTTAATATGAAAATCTTAGAATAAGGCATGAATCTTGTTTGTGGTATATTTATTTTTATTTTATTTTTTAAAAAGGGAAAATTTTATTCGTTATGGCACCCGAACCCGACCTCGGCTCGGGTTGCAAGATTGAATCGAGATGCAAAACCCGATTTGATTCGAATTTTGTAATATTTGGAACCTCAAACCCATCTTAATTAATATTATAACGGATCCATATTGAGCCACTTACCCTTGAAGATTTTTGTCATCTCCAGATTTTGATGTTCTCTTGTAGTTGGTTTGACTTTAAATTGTGTTTTCAGAAAAGGGGAGATCTGGGCCTTGTTGTCAATGCCAGTTGTCATCTCCTTCTATGTTATCCAAGCCTGATCCATTAGCTATAATCAAAGGTTTTGATACATTTTCATTAGTTTAGTTTTGGATGTTATGTAAGTCATGCTTATTTTTGACACAATCTGTTTTAATTTGATTATGGTGGTTGTCAAATGCGGGATTTTATTTTAGAGGCGATTAATTTTTTTCATGTAATTTTAGTGAATTAAATAGTTTATTCTTATTTTTAAATAAAATATGAGAAATTATGGGATCGATATCAAGTTTAGAAATGAGCATTCTACTCCGGTTGTCACCATGAATGTAGTAATATTTTAGTATATTATCATGTCCTTAACATTGCCTGAGAATGGAATGTTTTCGAATATAGATGCAGTGATGCGTACTTAATGCTGAAATGTGATCAGGGAAAAAAAACATATATATGGTTATTATAATTTTTCATTGTTGTTTCCTCAGTCACTGTGGAGTAAATTTGATATATAATTTTTTGGAATCGTTGGAAATCTCATTGTCAAACCATCTCTTCCGAATTTAAGCGGATCAAGCAAAACCCCCGACTGTTCCAGACTATTACAAGAGACGCAGTCCTTGGATTCTGTTGTGATGAAACACACACTAATAGAAGTGAATTGAGAAAAAACTCTTATATATTTCATAAAACAGAGAATTACAAAGCTTTCCAAAACTTTACCAAAAAAAACTCTCAAATACTCTCAACACTATATTCTTTCTCACTTCTGGGATGATTTTACACTACTGAGGGGCTCCTTTTATAATGCACAAACCGTGTGCTACAGTGCCACACGGTTTGGCAAGGCTGGCAGCAAGTTGAAGGTGCACCATCATGCTTTCGACACATGTCCTTCTCAAATTTTCGGTGCCTTGGTCTTGTTGTCTTGACGTCTTCTGCATGGATGCAAATGCATGCTTACTGTCTTCAACAAATCTCCCACTCGGTGAAGATTTGCCCAAAATCTGAGCCAACCATCAATCATCCAAACCGGATCCTCCAAAGGATCCATCCCTGGCTACATCTGTGTGACTGCCTACTTACCATGAGTTGGGATCAAGTCAATCGTAGTTCTCTGTATCTCCCAACTCCGACTATGTGGAGAGTTTTGTCATCTCGGCTATGGCACGACAGATTTCAAGCTTCTCATTCGGTAAAACTTTTGTGAACATATCGACATCATTATCGTCGATGTGAATCTTTCTGAGTTCTAACAGCTTTGAACTCATGACGTCTCGTATCCAGTGATACCTCACATCGATATGTTTTGACCTCGAGTGAAAAAAAAATTGTTATTTTTTCAAAGTTGAAATCTACCAGCCAACAGCCCCTGTTATTTTTTCCCTTCATCTTCACAGCAAGCGTGACTGAAGAAGAAAGTTGAAGCAAATATCTTTCTTTTTTTATTTTTATTTTTTGTTTTCAATTTGATGCTTGAAATGAGTTAATCGTTAATAGGTTGTGTTTATTTTGTACATTTGTTAATTTGATGGCATGGGTAGGGTAGCTTAGGGAGTTAGGGTTGAAGAAGTAGATGACTGTAAGATTGTAACACTGTTGATTCTTAGAAATTAATCCAAACCGTGATAACCTTTTCAACTTCAAAAACTGACAGGCCTTCATTCTATTTAGTAGTAGCTCAACAAACTTCAATCACAGTTCATCATCAGCCTTAATACATTGTAACAATTGTCAACAATATTTGGTAAGCGATGAAATAAAGAGATGACAATGTTTTTGTGAGAATAAAGGAAATAATTTTCATTTTTCTCAGTTTTTATATATAATAATAGATAGATTACAATAGTGAAGTCAAAAAAATATTTTTATTATTGGCAAGAAATTATATACTTTAAAAACTTGTTTTGGGATCCCAAAATTCATAGTGGCCATGCGTTGAATACTTTCACTTCTTATTCTACATTATTAAAAATACAAATCATGTAATACAAGTGTAGTATCATTCTGCCCAAATGAGTATGGTCTTTTATTTAATTTATCACATGATCATGTAATACAAGTGTAGTATCACTTCTTATTCTACATTATTAAAAATACAAATCATGTAATACAAGTGTAGTATTAACGCTTCACAATCTTGTCTTGCAGTCTTGTTGGTTTTGGGGATTGATGTTGTATTGTTGTTATTCTTTTTTACGATTGTCAAGAAACTGAATTATTCTTTTGTTTATTTGATATAGTTATGGAGAAATATTTTAAAAGAAAATCAACATTACAATCTTCTCCGAAGAAAACTAAGTATTGTTCAAGTGAAGATGTAGAAGTTAATTTACAAGATCTTCCTACAGATCTTGGATTAATACCTCAATCTCTTATTATAGTCATAATATCTTAGATGAAGTCCGAAGAGCGTACTTACAAAGGGTCATGTTCAACCTAAAAATCACAACTTTAAATTATCAAATTTTGGAAATCAAAAACGACGGTTTGTCTCAACTTGGTTTGAAAATTTTGGTTCTTGGTTGGAATATAGCATAGAAAAAGATGCTGCATTTTGTCTTTTTTGTTATCTTTTTAAAGAAGAGAATGGTAAACAAAGTGGTGGTGATATATTTGTTGGTCAAGGATTTAAGAATTGGAAGAAGAAATAAAAATTTATTGAACATGAGGGAGATATCAATAGTGCTCATAATAAAGCTAGACATGATTGTGAAGCGTTGATGAATCAGAAGCAGCATATTGAAATAGCTTTCTCAAGACATTCGGAAAAAACTCGAAGTGAATATCGAGCCCATTTGAATGCTACTATTAATTGTGTTAGATTTCTGTTAAAATAAGGGCTTGCATTTCGTGGGCATGATGAGTCTAAAGATTCAAATAATCGAGGTAACTTTCTTGAGCTTCTACATTTCCTTGCTGACCATAATGAGGACATTAATGCTATTACTTTTGAAAATGCTCCTAGAAATCTCCAGTTGACATCAAATAAGATTCAGAAAGATATTGTAACTTGTGTTTCAGTTGAAACTACCAATATTATTATTAGAGAGATGTGTGATGTTTTGTTTTCTATTCTTGTTGATGAGTCTCGTGATATATCATCAAAGGAACAAATGGCTGTCGTTTTGCGTTATGTGGATAAAAATGGCTATATGGTTGAGCGTTTTATCGGTATAGAACACGTTACTAGTACTACAGCTCTTTCACTAAAAGAGGCATTTGACAAGCTATTTTCTAGGCATGGATTGAGTATGTATAGGCTGCGTGGGCAATGGTATGATGGAGCTAGTAATATGCGAGGCGAGTTCAATGGCCTTAAAACACTCATTTTGGAGGATAATAAATGTGCTTATTTTATTCATTGTTTTGCCCATCAACTTCAATTGGTTCTTATTTCTGTGGCAAAAAAGAATGAAGACGTTAATTCTCTCTTCAATTTAATTACTATGTTAGTCAATGTTGTTGGAGCTTCAGCAAAACGTCGTGATATTCTTCAAGAAGAACATGCTCGTGCAGTCATTGAAGCACTTAATAGTCATGAGATTTCAAGTGGACGAGGTTTAAATCAAGAAATAACTTTGAAACGTCTTGCTGATACACGTTGGGGCTCACATTATGGTACGTTATTAAGCATAATTAGTATGTTTTCATCTATTACTAATATGCTTGAAATTATTTCGAATGAGGGAAATTCTGAACAAAGATTTCAAGCTACAACATTACTGAAATTCATGCATTCATTTGAGTTTATTTTTAGCTTATTCTTGATGAAAAGAATACTTGGATTTGCATATGAGTTATCCCAAGCATTACAAAAAAAAAAGACCAAGACATTGTGAATGCCATGAAATTAATTGGAGTGTATAGGCGAAACTTGCAAAACATGAGAGAGAATGGATGAGACTCTTTACTTGGTGAAGTTTCTTCCTATTGTGAGAATCATGACATTGATCTTCCTAATATGGATGATATTTTTTTGACTAATAGGAGATCACAACGCAAGGGTCAAAAGATCACAAATACACATCGTTTTCGTGTTGAGTTATTTTATGCAGTTTTGGACATGCAACTTCAAGAATTAAACAACCGCTTCAATGAGACGAACACTGGGTTGCTCCTTTGTTTGGCATGTCTATGCCCAAATGACTCGTTTGCAGCTTTTGATAAACATAAACTATTGCGCCTTGCTGAATTTTATCCAAATGATTTTTCTTCAATGGATCTCATGGCACTTGAAATTCAGCTTGAAGTTTATATTATGGATGTTGGTTCTGATAATGATTTTTCAAGATTGAAAGGGATTGGTGAGCTTGTAAGAAGAATGGTTGAAACTGAAAAAGATAAAGTGTTTCCATTAGTTTATTTATTGGTGACATTAGTATTGATATTACCGGTTGCCACATCTACAGTGGAAAGAGCATTTTCAACTATGCATTTTGTGAAAAATCGATTGCGAAATCGGATGGGAGATCAATGGTTGAATGATAGTCTAGTAGTATACATAGAAAATGATATTTTTTGTAATATTGATATATGAAGTAATTATCCAACGTTTTCAACATATGAAAGCTCGTCGAGGACAATTGTAAATGTATTGAATGAAAATATATCAATGAAGTTCAAAATTTTGGTACTTTTTTTGTTAAAATTTTTAACTTAGCCCCTCATGTGTTGAATCCCTGGCTCCGCCACTGAGTGAAATATAGAATTTTTACCAAGGTAGATAGCACTCTGGCTATCGCAGTACAAAGTGTACTTCTCCTGCTTGAAACCCAATTCCTGGACAAATGTCTTCATCCATAACAATTTCTTGCAAGCTTCTGCAATTGCAATGAATTTTGCCTATGTTGTAGAAAGTGCAACACATCTCTGCAACCTTGATTGCCATGCCACAGCTCCCCCTGAGATACCCCGAAGTAGACTTACGGGTATCCACATTCCTGCCATATCTGAATCGGTGTAGCCCATCAACACTGGCTTGTTACTTCCAAAACATAATTTCATTTTGGATGTGTCTTGTAGATACCGCATTATCCATTTGACAGCATTCCAGTGTTCTCTTCCTGGGTTTGACATAAACCGGCTGACCAATCCAACTGCGTGTGTTAAGTCTGGCCTTGTGCACACCATGACATATATGAGACTTCCCACTGCTGAGGTGTATGGAACTTGTCTCATTTTCTCATTCTCTGTCTCAGTAGAGGGACTCTGTCTCGTACTCAATCTAAAGTAGGTAGCAAGAGGAGTGCTAATCGCTTTAGCCTTGTCCATCTGAAATCTCTGAAGTACCTTCTCTATGTACTCATCATGTGACAAGTATAATCTTCTGGCTTTCCAACCACGGCCGATCCTAATGCCAAGAATTTGTTTAGCTAGCCCCAAGTTTTTCATCCAAAAAAACTTACTTAGTTGCTGCTTCAAATTATCAATCATCGATTGATTCTGGCCAACTATCAACATATCATCTACATACAGAGTAAGATGATCATCGACATAAAATTTCTGAACGAATACACAATGGTCTGAAGTGGTATTCTTGTATCTATGCTCCCCCATAACTGACTCAAACTTCACGTACCACTGTCTCGGTGCCTGTTTCAAACCGTAGAGGTTTTTCCTGAGTCTGCACACATAGTCCTCTTTTCCTTTGACTCTGAAGCCTTCTGGTTGTTCCATATAAATTTCTTCTTCCAGATCTCCATGAAGAAATGCGATCTTGACATCCATCTGCTCGATCTCCAAATCAAGACTTGCTGCTAAGCTGAGTACCACTCTGATGGATGACATCTTCACAACCGGAGAGAAGATTTCATCAAAGTCAATGTCTTTTCTTTGATTGAATCCCTTGACGACTAACCTGGCTTTGTATCGGGGTTGTGAAGTGTGCTCCTGTTGCTTCACCATGTACACTCATTTGTTCTTCAAAGCCCTTTTGCCTATTGACAATTTCACAAACTCAAAAGTGTGATTGTCATGCAAAGATTTCATCTCATCTTGCATGACTTCCTCCCACTTTTCTTTTATTTTCTGTTTCCACAGCCTCCTTGTAGCTCTCGGGCTCTCCCCCGTCAGTAAGCAGCACATACTCATATGCATAATATCTAGTTAAAGGTCGCCTTTCTCTGTCAGACCTTCTCTGTGGAACTGTTGGTGTAGCTTCTGGTACTGGTGGTTGATCATGATCATCATCTCTGGGAGCTTCATCACATGTACCCTCATGTCTGAGACCTCATCTTCAACTTGTACTGGCACGAGTGTATGAGGTTCTGGATTCACACCTCATCTTCATCTCCTTTCTGATATCTTCTATGGTCTGGTCTTCAACGAAGACAACATCTCAGCTTCTGACAATCTTCTTCTCCACAGGATCATACAATCTGAGCCGAAATCATCCTGACCATAGCCAATAAAGACACACTGTCGCGTCTTTGCATCAAGCTTGGATCTCTCGTCCTTTGGGATGTGTACAAATGCTTTGCACCCAAAGACATGTAAGTGTTCGTATGACATTTCTTTACCTGTCCAAACTTGGTTAGAAACATTACCTTTCAGTGCGACCGCTAGGGACATGTTCAAAACATGTACGGTTGTGTTGAGTGTCTCCCCTCAGAATGTCTTCGGCAGCTTGGCTTGTGACAGCAAGCTTCTGACCCTTTCGCACAAGGTTCTGTTCATCCTCTCAGCTAGGCCATTCAGCTGAGGTGTCTTCGGAGGTGTCGTTTGATGTCGTATTCCTTGCGTCTTGTAGTACTGATCAAACGGACCTTTGTATTCTCCACCGTTGTCTATTCTGATGCATTTCAGTTTCTTGCCGGTTTCTCTCTCCACCAGGACATGAAACTCCTTGAACACTCTCAGTACTTGATCTTTTCTTTTCAAGGTGTATGCCCAGATTTTCCTTAAATGGTCATCTATGAATGTCACAAAGTAAAGTGACCCTCCAAGTGTTCGTGTCTGCATCGAACCACATACATCTGAATGTATGAGATCAAGTACCTCCGGTTTTCGCTGAGGCGGGGAGCTCTGGAAGGACACTCTGTTCTGATTTCCATCCATGTAGTGTTTACATTTCCGTAAGTGTGAGTTCTTCAATTCAGGAAGAACATTCCGCCTGCGTAGTATTTCCATCCCCGTTTGATTCATGTGACCGAGCTTTTTATGTCATAGCTCGACTGTCTTATTATTGTTGACTGTATTTATGCTACTATTGGAAAGCTTAGCATGCATCAAATACAGAGTTGAATCTTTCTTACCTCGTGCCCCACCATTGATCCTTTAGTGAGCTTTCAGGTTCCGTCACTAAAGTTGCTGCAGAAGCCTTCATCATCCAGCTTGCCTGTTGAGATCAGGTTTAACCAGATGTCTGGGATGTGCTTGACTCCCTTCAACACTAGCCTTGTCCAGTTGTCTGTTTCAAGGCATATGTCTCCAATACCGACGGCTTTGGACTGGCCGTCATTCCCCATCATTCCAGTACCATAGTCCCATGGCGTGTAAGATGAAAAGAAGTATCTGCGAGATGTGGCGTGTATGGAGGCGGCATTATCTATCACCCAACTGGTCTTTTGGCTGGCAAGATTCACAAAAATCTTCTTCGTATATAATGCATAATTCTTTGGATGTTTTTTCGGTGGTAGTAGCAACTCTTTCTTAGTTAGAGTCACTATCTCTCCTGGACTGTTCGTTTTTCAGTTTGTAGCAATCCCTCATCATATGGTCTTTCTTCTTATAGTGGAAACATTCTATTTCCCTTTTCTTGATTTCCCCCAGTTCTTGTCTGATTTACCTGGGCCTCGGCTTTTAATCCTCCCCCTTTGATGTTCTTCTCCGTCACTAAAGCTTCTGAGGTTGAGGCTGATGCTGACTCCTGTATTCTCGTCCTCTTTTCTTCCTAGAAGATCCTGATTTTCGCCATCTCCATAGTGACTTTCCCATTTGCGGCTGAATTTATCACTGTAGATCTGAACGTTTCCCAAGATTTTGGTAACGTATTAAGGAGTATTAAGCCATTTACCTCATCTCCGAAGTCTATGCCCAATCTCGACAATTCTTTCATAGTTCCGAGGAAATCGTTGATGTGGTCCGCCATAGTTGTACCTTCCTGGTATTTCAAACCCATCATTTTCTTGATGTAGTAAAGCTTGTTGTTGCTAGTCTTTGCTCGAAAAAGCTCCTCCAGCTTTCTCCATAAGACACATGCATTTGTATATTCACTAACATGGTTCATGATACTGTCGTCGATCCACTGACGGATAGTACTGCATATTTTCTGGTGAAGATTCTTCCACTTCTCTTCGGACATTGCTTCTGGTTTCTCCTCCAAAAATATCGACCCATCATAGTCATTCACATATAGAAGGTCTTTCACCATTCCTCTCCATGTGAAATAATTGGTACTAGTTAACAAAATCATTTTTCCGACTCCCACATCCATCATAAAAATTCTAAGCAGAATTTCAAAAAACGAACCTCGTCGTTGCGTTCGGAATGGTAAAAAATGGTGGAAATGACACTTCGTTTGTCAAAATCCGATACAGAGACCAAATTGCAAATTTCAGAAATTACAAGGGTGAAAGTGCAATTTCCGAAAGTTCAGGGGCCAAAATGAAATTTCGAAAATGTTCAAGGATTAAAATGTAATTTTCAGAAGTTCAGTGACCTATCTGAAATTTACCATTTTTTGCTGACATGGCAGATTTGCTGAATTGGAAGACACGTGTCGCTGACGTGGCGTTGACTGGATGACACATGTTTGCTGACTGGTCTGATGATGTGGCTTGCTGACTGGGCGTAACAGATTGACGTGTCGGCTGACGTGTATCGTCTTCTTCGTTGAGCAACGCATGCGGTGGGTGCATGCGCGTGGAGCGCGTGAAGCAGTCTCTGGAAGGCGCATGCGGCTCACTCTGACCTCCGATCGATCGCCGGAAAATACCACCGTTCTCGTCTTGCCGTGAAAAGTCCGATGGTATGCTCAAAATCGATTTTTGACAACTTTCGTTGAAACTGATTTTCCGAACCGAACCTCTGTTTCTGAGTTTCGGGATCCCACTGTGGAACCTTAGCTCTTGATACCACTTGTTGTGATGAAACACACACTAATAGAGATGAATTGAGAGAAAACTCTTATTTATTTCACAAAACAAAGAATTACAAAGCTTTCCAAAACTTTACAAAAAAACTCTCAAATACTCTCAACGCTATATTCTTTCTCACTTCTGGGATGATTTTACACTACTGAGGGGCTCCTTTTATAATGCCCAAACCGTGAGCTACAGTGCCACACGGTTTGGCAAGGCTGGCAGCAAGTTGGCAGCAAGTTGAAGGTGTACCATCATGCTTTCGGCGCATGTCCTTCTCAAACTTTCGGTGCCTTGGTCTTGTTGTCTTGACGTCTTCTGCATGCATGCAAATACATGCTCACTGTCTTCAGTAGATTCGAAACCATGACCTCAAGATCAAATCCTAAACCCTACACCACCAAGCCACCTCTCTTGGGACAAATATGACATTGATATTTCTGACTAAGAAAAATGCAGACAATTGATTTTGGATACGAGTTTGTTAATTGATGGTAATTGCTTTATTTTTATTTTTTAATTAATCAAAGCACTTCTTGTTGCAGCCAGCCACTGACTGTGAGCCTCAGTATTTGATTTAATGAATGAAAAGTGGTGATATATCTATTACTGACGAAATATCTTGAGAGTTAGAATCGAGATTTCTGAACATTTTGATGTCTTTATCTAAGTTTAGTAGGTTTGGACTCCATTAGTCATGTTAGGAATGAAACAAGGAAAAACAAGAATCTTTTGGAGAAAAATATGACAAAATGCCTTATTGGCTCGCCAATCACACACCCATTGGCGCGCCAATGGTGACCTAATGATGAATGAAATCTTAAGCCTATAGGCGTGCCAATGAACATCATCCTAAATCGCATCCAAATATTCAAGAATGTTGTTCATTGTAAGTCTTGGTAGATAATCCGAAATTTGACAAGTGATTTGGCGGATGCTGTTTCATTTCATGCTTGACCATAGGAAATATTTACAGTTGCTGTTTTGGCATCCATCTGATTTTCATTTTTCTATGGAAAGGGCATTTGTCATTCGGTTTCCTTGCCTGATTCGTGTTCATGAAGATATGACTCCTGACCAGGCATTACCATCTGAGCAGGAGAATGATTTATGTTTCCATCATTTGAAACTCAAAGTTAATATTGGCTTCTTCATTTTTATTTACAGGTTGCAGAGATGTATACTTCTCAAAATCACAATTATGCAATCGCAAACAATCAAGATGGCAACAAAGAAATATATTTATGATGCGCTCTTAGGCGCATTTATTAAAAAGAAATATTATATAACTTGATTTCTGGTTGGATGGGTCAATTCGGATAGGGATTTTCTCACATATTTTTATGAGACGCGCCTTTGACGACTATGGTGCTCATAAACATACATGTGATGTTTCTGTATTCTTTTTATGTTCCAGAAACTTTTAAGAGTTATAAAAATGAAAGACTGGCATTTTCCCACAATCACAGACAGAAATGCACCTGGGTTTGTACTGGAAGGCATATCAGGGAAACTTCTTGTTCTGTTATATACAATATGATTGTGGAGCACCGGTTAGTAATCGCGATACCATCTGTGATCTGTCTCGTTTATCCAGGTTCGACGCGGATTCAACCTGGAGATGGAATTGTTTGTAGATGCTCCTACAATGATTTTTGTAAAATGCAGATTCTGTTTGAGTTTTGAAGTAGTAGAAACTTCTACTTGCTAGTAGCAGAAAGATTTTTCTGTTCTTATCTTAGTGGCTAGGTAAAGTTCTAGGAGGGAAAATTGGTCAAGGTGACAGTGACCAGACACCATCGGTCTTTTAGGGTTCAAAAATTAACACAATAAATTTCTAAGCCTCTGTGCCGTGTAGCGCAGGCAAGACTTGACCCAAAATGTTTAAAAGTTTCTTTTCTTTGAAGATATTGGCTTATGTGAGGGGAAGAGTCAGTTTTGAGGCATCAAGTTTCCTCGAGCCCTTGCTGTCTTCTAGACCTTCTAAGCCTCCTCACTTGGCTTTGATAGGTGCCTTGTAAGGTCAAGACCCGTTTTGGAAGCCTGTCAACCCATCGGCCCGCTTTTCTTACAATTTTATCCTGGATTAAGATGGTTCATTTCCGATGTTTTAGTACAAAATATGTCCAACTAGTTGAAAGAGTCCCTTAATTATAAACACATCGACAAATTAACTCCCCCGAACAACGAGATGAGATATTACAAATCTTTCTTTTTTACTTTTTATCATGAAGAGTCTAATCAAAATATCAATTATGCATAGATTATTAATCCTGTCTCCCTCCGAAATTCAATCTCATAGGCTGACATTAATGGCACATTTTGCTACAAGAGTTGGATTCTAAAATAAGCATGAACATAAACAAGTCACCAAGTGAAGAAGAAGTGGGGGCAGCTACAAGAAAGATGCTTTTAGTAAAATCAGTAGTTTATATATCATTTCTGAGAAACATAAGATTACATTACAAACTAAAATATAAATTAATCAAGCTTTTACTTTTTTTCCCTTCATAAAAAGAAAAAAAAAAGAAGACTAATTAATGTAATAATACAATCACACTAGCAGTAGATCCTGATTCTGATTTATGGGTTCCACTTAAACCCAACAAGAAGCTAGGGTTTCTTTACCAAACTAACAAACTCAACAACAACTCTACAATCCCATCTTTGATCCCTTGATCACTTGATCATCTTTTACTCTTCAATCCAAAAAACACAACCACAAACACACACTCTTTAGTAAAACAAGATCACTGGTGTCCTCTAGAGTCACATTTGACATGCCACAATTGCAATAACAAAGCTCATGAGTTAACTTGGGGGTAGCTTCTTTTGTAGAAGCAAACCTCTGTATGAAAACTAGATCTTCAGTCACAAAAACAAGTGCCCTGCCACTTCAATCCTCACTAACCTATGATTAATTATATTAAAAGGGTAAAATTAAACTCAATGGAGGATGAGTCTTTGGTATTTGGTTTCTGTAGGAGAGTCAGAGGAGGCATCACAAAGAACCCTTTTTCTATTGACTTTACCACAGTTGTTTAGCATGTTGCAGCCTGGAATTTTGATCAGGGAGTCTTGCTGGTGGAGGAATTGAGGCTGTGGCGGCGGCGGCGGAGGTGAAGGAATGGCGACTGGTGGGATCTCAGAGGACTCAAGTGGTGGTGGTGGGTGTCTCCATTGAGGCAGTGGTCCTGCTAAGAGAAGGGTTTGTAAAAGTGGACCTGCTTGCATTACTGCCTGTAAAAGTTTCCCCTTTTCAGGTAATGGCCTCTCAGGCTGCAAGTGTAATAACTCAATTGTAGCTTCTGGCAAGGAATTTGGTGCTGGTGCTGTTGCTGTTGCTTGTTGTTGTGGTTGTTGAATAGGGTCAATTACTGAAGATGAAACAATGCTTTCTTCACAATCTGATGATGAGAAGCCATTGTTTGAATCAATTCCTCTTCTGGGTTCATCTTCAATGCTTGAAATTCCTGACAGAGGAGCTGCTTGCAACTGCTGCTGCTGTTGCTGGAGCAAGAGCTTCTCATAAAGAAGCCTTTGACATTTCTCTTGGGAAGCATCTCTTTCTCTAATGACTCTACTCAAAAGATCTTTGATTTGAATCAACTGATCATCTCTCTTTCTGATCTCATCTTGAACAGCCAGCCTTGTTTGCTCAAGCTCTAGTGTTGTGTACAAAAGTGAATGCCTTAGATCTTCCATACTCTGCATCACCAATAGGTAAATAATAATTAATAACAACACACAACATAAAGTTTTAGTACCAAAACTTAAAAACCAAAACACACCCATTACAGTACATAATTCAGAAACAAGAAATGTGATACCTTTCCTTGGCAGTGGTAAGCAAAATTAAGAAGAGGGTTGAGTTGATTTTCCATGGATTGAGTAAAGAATTAGAAGCAATAAATTTTGGTACTTTAAAGTTTAAAGAGAGAGAGAGAGAGAGTATGTTTTGGGGGAGCTTATGACTTATGAGTGAGTAGTACTTGTTGTAGGTCTATTATATAAATAATAAAGGGGGTTGTTGCCACTATTGGCATTTTATTTTATTTTTTTTGGGTGTTTTCATTTTTCTCACTAGAGGGTTGGACAAAAGCATAAAAGGACAAATAGCTTGATAGATTATTGTCTTTTATAAGAGCACTTATCCTCTCACCCCCTCTAACACATGTTCATCATGTCCCCCCTCCCTAAATTACAAAAATCTCTCATTCTTTAATACAAATCTCTCCTCCCCAAATCTCTCTCTATATATATTATTAATTTAAAAATAACAATATACTTATTTTATTTTATTATTAAATTTTTTATTTTATAATTTTTTTTGCTAAATTTATATTTTTTACTATTTATATATTTATTCAATTTTATTTGTTTTAATAAATATTATAAATTTTGTATTTATATTATTTATTTTATGTTCATTTATTCATTTAATTTTTGTGATTCTTTATTAATTTTTTTAACACTACTTTTGTATAATAAAAATATTCTCATGTATTTTAGAAAGATATATTTTAAAAGAATAGTATAATTAATAATATAAAAAGTTACACAATCTTTAATAAAGTAAATTTCTCTACTTTCAAAATTTAAAAAAAATGTATAAAAAATATATGAGATTTATTAACCGAATAGGCTATCAAAAAATATAAATATAAAAAATATTTATTAAATGAAAAAAATGAAAAAATAAATAAATAAATAAATAAATAAACATAAAATAAATAAAATAAACATAAATAAGAAATTTATAATATTTATTAAATAAATAAAAAAGAATAGATATATAAAGAGTAAAAAATATAAATTTATAAAAATAAAAAAATAAAAAAAATAAATTTATAAAATTAAAATATTTATTTAATTAATAAAATAAAATAAGTATTTAATTTATATATTAATACATATACATATATATAATTGATTTTGAAGAAGAGGGTAAAAATATAATTTGCAGTGGAGACAAGGTGGGGCCAGAGGAGGGGAATTTGTCAGGGGAGGTGGGAGGATCAATTTTCTTTTTATAAAATGTCACCCATTTATATTATGAATTATCATAAAGATATTTTTAATAATTATGTGTTATTTTTTTCTTTCTTGCACGTCTCTCTATGAATTTTTTCTTAATAATTTCAACCATTAATTCTTTCACTTTCCTCTTTCAAAAATATTTCATCCATTAATTCTGCACATTTTAAAATTGTGAATTTTCAACTTTCTAGTTACAATATAGGTAAAATTACTGCTAGTTAAATATCTCAATCTAGGTAAAATCCGATCAGTTCTAGGATGACAATTTGGGTTATGATTTGTTTATTCGTTTGATTCGTTTGATTCGTTCGTTTTAAAACGAATACACGTTTGAAAAAATAGATTCGTTTAATAAATTAATCAATTCGATTTGATTCGTTTATTAAACGAATCAAATATAAATTTAAGCTCATTGATTCGTTTATTCGTTTAAGATTCGTTTTATTATTTTCTTTTACTACTTATTGTTATTTTTCAATTAAGATTCGAGAAATTATGGCTAATTATCATAGAAAATAATATTATTGATGTACGGGCCAAATTTGGGCCCAATGGCATAACCGTCATTCCGCCTTTGGGCCAATCACGAAACCAAAGCCCCAAGGACCACCATCAGATCTAGTTTGAGAAATCAGCTTTGGGCCGAGAGGCCAGACTAGCCCAGAGCCCGTCATCACGGATTTAACAGTTCAGGAAGCCAACAGATTCATAAGTAATTAGATTGGGAAAACGCCTACAGTAATGAACTCCATTAAATCGGCAGTTACAGTCATAAACCTTATCATTAACACATCCAACAGGTAGAAGAGATTTAAATGACTCATCGTCAGGAGGGCCTATAAAAGAGAAAAGTCATGGCATAAGGGGGAGGATCCAACATCACACAGCACAACTCTCTGTCACCAGAGCTCTCATAACCGCCAACCTATAGCCCTCACGGTGGCTAACATGTATCAAGGTAACCCTGAACCTTGCTCCTCCATTATTTACAGCTTGTCTTCACTACTGACTTGAGCGTCAGAGTGCCCCTGGCACCCACCACACCGGTGGGCAGTACTCCTGCTCACTTTACCTCTGTTTTGCAGGATCACTAGTGCCTCATCCCTACAAATTCTCGATTGTGGACCTCGGGCGAAATCCAGCGTCCACAATTTGGCACCCACCGTGAGGCCTTAGCGATTCATAGCAGACAAAGATCTCTCAATCTACGGTTTCTAAAACACAGCCAACCATGGCTTCTAGCAGTGAGCAGACATCAGATCCTATGACTACACATCTGATCATACTCCAAGAACGATTACGCGCCTTAGAAGAAGAGAGTCAAGCCATGCGAAGCTCCAATATAACCCTCCAGAAGAAACTGGAGCAAATCTCTTCAACCTCCCAACAACCTGATTCTCCAGACCATCTCATCAATCCTACAATCCCCACCAATCTCCTGGGGGCATTCAACAATGTGGCAAGCGAGAATCCGCCATTGGACAACCATCTACCAAATCAATAAAGAAGTCGACATATCTCCCCGACCGACCAAGCACGGCAAGTTACCTCCACCATACGTAAGGAAATGAAAGAGTTCAAAGATGAAATTCTCTCCAGCCTACCTAGTGTCAGACTACCAGTGAGAAAAAGCCAAGCTGGCACAATCTCAGATACACCATTTTTGGAGACCATCACTTCCATTGAGCTACCAAGGAAGTTCATTCCTCCAGATATGAAGATGTATGATGGATCAACTGATCCAGACGACCATGTTGTCCATTACAAATACAAGATGTTATCAACGGGTTTGGCTCTTCATCAATGGGAAGCTGGTATGTGCAGATGATTTGGAGAAACATTAGTTGGTCCTGCCCCCACCTGGTTTATCAATCTCCCATACAGATCCATCGAGTCTTATTAACAACTAGCAGACAAATTTGTGGAGCATTTCGCAAGTTCTTGCAAGCTTGAGAAAATCATCAATGACCTTAATGTCATCCAACAACAAAGAGGGGAGTCCTTGTGAAGCTACGTGGCTCGCTTCAATAAAGAGAGTATAAAAATCCCAGATCTCTATCAGCCTACTGTAGTGGAAACATTTAGAAATGGATTACTTTCAGAAAGTAAACTCTACAAAAAGCTCACTAAATTTCGATGCTACACTATGGATCAAGCCATGACTCGAGCCCACATTGAGATTAGGTGGGAGGAAGATAATAGGAACAATAAGAGAAGAAACTCCACCAACCATGACAATGAAAGAAGTTTGAATTCTCCCAAGCGACATAATAAATAATGTGCTAGTAATAATTCTCAATAAGATATCACCTGATGTAATTAGATAAAAAAAAAAGGGCCAGAAGCCACCTATTGTTGTTTTGGGGACATCATAGCTTCCCAAACAAGTATTCATTGGTAACTTTAAAAGAAAATGACCTTCACAAAACTACAACTTAGGGAGAAACCCATTTGCTTCAATCGACCACATAAAAAATCATCAGACCCAATCGATATACTTCTTCCATTCGACATGAGAATACCATCATATTCTTCCAACATACCCAACCGACTAAGAAGTATTCTCTAGTAATGTCATCCACTCCAGACTACATGGAAATATTATCATATTCTTCATATGATAAGGTGGATGGCCATCTGGCTACATAGAGAATTGTTATCATTTCAATACGACATTTAAGGACTCACCATATTTAGACGACTGAAAGGATTTTCATCTCCTCCATATGACATGCATGGATTGCCTTCAACTCCATACTACATGGTTAGATAGTCGTCTCTTTCAGGCGATATGAGAAGATAATTATATTCTTCACATTACATGAATGGATTGCCATCGACTCTAGACTCCATTCGACCATAGTCTCATGGACCCTCATCAGGAACAATGTGCGTCCCTTCAGTGGAACCATTTTTCCTACCATTCACCCCATATGATGAAGATGTATACTTGGCATGAGGAAGATGTCTCAGTCGACAATACCCGAATGAAGATTTTGCGTGGATATCCTAGTCGACAATACATGTTTGGAGACCAGACGTGAGAAGGATGTCAAAATGGACTATACTCTAATGAAGACTTGGTGTGGACATCCCGGTCGACATTACCAGGTATGGATTTCACTTTTTATAGTTGACATTACAATTTATAGTTTGAGACTTGTTATGGTGTCCCAGTCGACATTACAACATATAGTTTGATAATTGTTATGGATGTCTCAGTCGACATTACAACATATAAATTGGTAATTGTTATTAGTGTCTCAGTCGACAATACAATATGTGGCTTGGTACTTGTTGAGTATTCCACTCGACACTACATGTATGAAGAATTGGTATTAGGATATCCCACTCGACACTACATGTATGGGGTGATAATATCCCAGTCGATATTACCATACTTGTCAAGGATATCCCACTCGACACTACATGTATGGAGACTCAGCATGAGGAAGATGTCTCATTCGACACTACACGTGTGAATCTTGACACTTGTTAAGGATCTCATTCGACACTACACATGTGAAGCTTGGAACTTTTTAAGGATCTCATTCGACACTACACGTGTGAAGCTTGACACTTGTTAAGGATCTCAGTCGACACTACCATGTGAAGCTTGGCGCTCGTTAAAGATCTCATTCGACACTACATATACAAGTCCTGTAGAAAGAAGAATTATACCCTCATTGACATTTGTCAGGTCTTGCAGAATGAGGAATTATATCCTCATTGACCTTTGTCAGGTCTTGTAGAATGAGGAATGAGAACCCTCATAGACCTTCATCAGGTTCATTCGACCGTAGTCTTCAGGCGACATGGTCTCAGACTACAAGTTATGTAGAATGAAGAATTATGCCCTCATTGACCTTTGCCGGGTCTTGTAGAATGAGGAATTATATCTTCATTGACCTTTGTCATGTCTTGTAGAATGAGAAATGAGAACCCTCATGGACCTTCATCAGGTTCATTCGACTGTAGTCTCATTGTATGACACAGATGTTGGACGACGCTGTTCCGGGCTCGCGGCCCGGTCGGGAGTACGGAGTAGCCCGCTGGGGAACTAAACCGGAGAAATAACATGGAGTCGCCACCCGGTGTGAACTGGGAAAATGATTTAAGGTCGCACTCACCCCTCTCAAGGGAAGACCTCAAACCGTTGGGTTCAGAATGGTCCCTTACTTATGCCATTTGTAATGATATGATTTGTGCAATAATTTAATCGAATCTAGCAACATATATTTCCAAGGGTAATCTATTCCTAGGTTCGTATGTATAAAATAAATCATCATAACGGCAAACATACGATATCACACAATAATCTCATGAACATGTTGAATCATCAAACACGAAAAATAAATAACAACCTAAACATAAACATAAAAAGACACATATTGCGAAAGGAGATAACAAGATCATGCATAGAGGAATAACATATTAATGGCTAAATCATGCTTGAGAAACAAGCAACATCCTAACGACCTAATCATGCTTGAACATAATCTTGCGAACACATCAAATAAATGAATGCGGGAATACAAATAGATGATAACAACAAAAGTTTCAATAATGGAATGGCATGGTTAATTACATAATGCAAGAGAAATCACCCAAGAAGTAATAATGCATGAAATGTGATGAAAATGACTCAGTTCAGTGTATGTGCATTCGTGTAGCGTTCGTAAACGCATTCGAACGGTAAACAGAAGGTTCGCGTTCGTTTATCTTTTGAGAACGCGTTCGAACGGGACCATACCTGATGCATGATAAAACAAAGAGAATACATGTGCATTCGAGTAGCTTTAGTAAACGCGTTCGAACGGTAAACAGAAGGTTCGCGTTCGTATAGCGTTCGAGAACGCGTTCGAACGGGACAAGACCTGATGAAACAAAATGCATACGCGTTCGAGTAGCGTTCGTAAACGCGTTCGAACGGGAAACAGAAGGTTCACATTCGTATAGCGTTCGAGAACGCGTTCGAACGGGAAATAGAAGGTTCGCGTTCGTATAGCGTTCGAGAACGCGTTCGAACGGGACATGACCTGATGCATGATAGACGACGCAACACATACATTGATAAGCAAATCCACAATGTAAGACCCCGTGTGCCTGATTGAACTCATTCCCATTCAATCGGGTGTACCTCGTCCGGCGCAGCAAAATATAATGGTAAAGGTAGCCTTTAGGCATTTTCCCTCGAATAGAGGACCTTGAATCCACCCTAGTTAGCCCATGCGCACAAGAATGCAATGCATGCGTAAATAAAACAACGATATGCAAAGGGTAAATGACATACTAAAAGGCACGGCAAAACATCCTGGTAAAGGTAGCCTTCGGACATTTCCCTCGAATAGAGGACATTTAATCCACCCTAGTTAGCCCATGCGCATTATGTTACCGTGCATATAAAATAAAGACAACAATAATATAGGACCTCGTATGCTCGATTAAAAATATCTCACATCCAATCAAACATACTCCGTCCGGCGCGGCAAAGTATTGTCGTAAATGTAGCTTTTTGGACTTTTCTTCCCTCAAATAAAGAACATTTAGACCAACATATTAAGCCCATGCGCACTACATCATCAATAAACAAACAAATAACATGCAGAAAGTAAAGCGAAAATGACTAAATCATGCTTAAACATAAATAACATACTAGCGACTAAATCATGCTCAAACACAAGGTTGGATGAAACGAAATATGTGTGTCTCTCAAGCGGTACGTGACGTTGTATCCCGAGTACAGACCGCACTACAGTCCATTCGGATTCGGCTACAGAATTTACGTCCGGGTTTCCATCCGATATACCACAAGAGAGAACACATATTTCGTTCATCCGGAAATCACATCACGCACCAACCCACAATACTCATGCAAAATAAAGTAAGAAAATAAATAAAATGAATGGTGCCATCAGGTCTAACCTCTTAGTTCGTCTCTCGAAAGTGCGTTACACGGCCGTCGGAAGGGTTGATGCTCCGCAACTCCTCCGGTCCACTGGTCCACTGCTCACGTTCGCTACTTCACTATTTTGAGCCGTCGTTCCTTCTGTTTTGCTGTTGTTTTGCTGATGTTTTACTGTCACTGTTTTGCGATTTTGGGGCTACTATTTTTGTGGTTTTGGGGCTGCTGTTTTTGCGGTGGTTAGGGGCTGTATGGGAGCAGTTTTGGTCACGGTAATGAGGCTGTTTGTGGACTGTTTTGTTGCGGCAATGAAGGCTATTTTGGTTTATGATTTTTGGTGAATGTGGGAGTTATTTCAAGGGTGATTTTCGGTGAAGGCTTACTGTTTTAGGGGTTTGATTTTCGGCTGTAGTAGAGAGAGGAGGAGAAGAGAAATTTTTTTGTGCTTGTTATTGTGTTATGCGTGAATGGACTAGGAGATGAGAGTGTTGGATTTGTGTTTCTTTTATAGAAAATTACTAGGGCTTCTCTTGTTTGAAAAGGAATAAGATTTGTGTATTAAAGATATGCCATTTAATTAGTGTCACACAAGGAAAACATATATTTAATTGGGGACAAGATTTGTTTAAATAAGGAAGATCATATATTTGATTTGTTTCATTTAGGTATGTGAGTTATTTAATTGGGATGTGAATTATTTAATTTAGGAAGGATATTATTTTAATTTGTGACATGTTTTAAATGTTTTAATTATTTTTGGGTGGGTTTTGGTGGGCTAATTGAGCTTGGGCGTGAGGCTAGCAACAAAACCAGAAGTACCGACACCGTTCGAATGCCGATTCGAATGCTGCACGAACGCCCGCAATCTGCTTGACGTTCGAACGTGTTCACGAATGCAGCACGAACGAAAGCAGTGAACATGCGAATTGAATCCGATGTAATACTTATTATTCTGAATTTCCCCTTCCGACATTCGTTTCCCGCGAATTTCGTGACTTAAAAGGTAGTGCCTCCAAATGAGACTCATCATAAGGACTTACATGCAAAAATACAGTGTCTACACTCATGCTCTTCAGACGACATGGTCTTAGACTACAAGTCCTGTAGAATGAGGAATTATACCCTCATTGACTTTTGTCGGGTCTTGTAGAATGAGGAATTATACCCTCATTGACTTTTATCGGGTCTTGTAGAATGAGGAATTATACCATCATTGACATTTGTTAGGTCTTGTAGAATGAGAAATGCGAACCTTCATTGACATTCTTCAGTTCTAGTAGAGTGAGAAGTGATGACATTCTTAGACTTTTATCAAGTCCATTCGACATGTCCATACAACCATAGTCACATGGACCCTCATCAGGAGAATGTGTGATGACCTTCATAGACCTTCACCAGGTCTAGTAGTATGATAAGGAAAGACTCTTGGACCTTCGTCAGGTATGTAGAGTGAAGACTTTCATAGACCTTCATCTGGTCCAAACGATATTGAAGACTTCACTGGTTCTTCGACCCGTAGTATGGGGTTTATCTTTAATCTTCATCTGGTTCAGTCGATCGGGGACATCCACCATGAATTCATGTCGAGTCAAATGAAGACATAGACTTCCTACAGTCTATACGACATGTCGAGTGAAAGTAACTCCTGAACCTTCATCTGATTCAGTCGACCGGGGAAATTCCCCATAGACTCATGTTGAGTCAAATGAAAACATAGACTTCCTACAGTCCATACGGCATGTCGAGTGAAAGTAACTCCTGAACCTTCATCTGGTTCAGTCGACCGGGGACATCCCACATGGACTCATGTCGAGTCAAATGAAAACATAGACTTCCTACAGTCCATACGGCATGTCGAGTGAAAGTAACTCATGAACTGTCATATGGTTCAGTCGACCAGGGACATCCCCCATGGACTCATGTCGAGTCAAATGAAGACATAGACTTCCTACAGTCCATACGGCATGTCGAGTGAAAGTAACTCTTGAACCCTCATCTGGTTCAGTCGACCGGGGACATCCCCCATGGACTCTTATCGAGTCAAATTTAGACATGGACTTCCCTAAGTCCATATGACATGTCGAGTGAAAGTAACTCATGAACCCTCTTCCGGTTCAGTCGACCGGGGATATCCCCCATGGACTCATGTCGAGTCAAATGAAGACATAGACTTCCTACAGTCCATACGGCATGTCGAGTGAAAGTAACTCATGAACCTTCATCTGGTTCAGTCGACCGGGGACATCCCCCATGGACTCATGTCGAGTCAAATGAAGACATAGACTTCCTACAGTCCATACGGCATGTCGAGTGAAAGTAACTCATGAACCCTCTTCCGGTTCAGTCGACCGAGGACATCCCCCATTGACTCATATCGAGTCAAGTTGTAGACATATATTACACATGTCGTATGACATATATCCTGACCTTCGTCTGGTTCAGTCGACTGGGTACTTCCCCAATGGCTCTTGTAGAGTCAAGTTCATGATCTTGACTTTCATCTAACTCATTCGACTGGACACATCCACGATGGATCATGTAGAGTCAAGTTCATAACTTGACATTCGTTTGGTTCAATCAATAGGCAGCATCGACGCTCAAGTACACATTCATCTTATAGTCTTGACACACGCGTCAAATACTCTCCAAGCCAAGAACTCATTGACTTAGAGAGTATGAGACAAACTGTACGGACCTAATTTGAGCCCAATGGCATAACCGTCATTCCGCATTTGGGCCAATCACGAAACCAAAGCCCCAAAGACCACCATCAGATCTAGTTTGAGAAATCAGCTTTGGGCCGAGAGGCCAGACTAGCCCAGAGCCCGTCATCACTGATTTAACAGTTCAGAAAGCCAACGGATTCATGAGTAATTAGATTGGGAAAACGCCTACAGTAATGAACTCCATTAAATCGGTAGTTACAGTCATAAACCATATCATTAACACATCCAATGGGTAGAAGAGATTTAAATGACCTCTTGTCATGAGGACCTATAAAAGAGAAAAGTCATGGCATGAGGGGGAGGATCCAACATCACACAGCACAACTCTCTGTCACCAGAGCTCTCATAACCGCCAACCTATAGCCCTCACGACGGCTCACAGGTATCAAAGTAACCTTGAACCTTGCTCCTCCATTATTTACAGCTCGTCTTCACTACTGACTTGAGAGTCGGAGTGCCCTCGGCACCCACCACACCGGTGGGCAGTACTTCCGCTCACTTTACCTCTGTTTTACAGGATCGCTAGTGCCTCCTCCCTATAAATTCTCGACTGTGGACCTCGGGCGAAATCCAGCGTCCACATTTGATATTTAGTGAGGTATTTTTAGAAAATATATTAATTACATATTTCATATGTATATATTTATGAAAAATTAATGTAAATAAATTTTGGTAAATTATGTTATTGAATTATATCATGACTAAACGAATATTCATATTGGATTCGTTTAATAAACGAAATGAATACGAGTTCTGATATTATAATTTAATAAACTAATCGAATACGAATCCATCATATTTTGATTCGATTCGTTTAGGATTCGATAGAAATTCGATTTGTTGATTCATTTTGCCACCCTAATCAATTCTATCAATTTTTCCCATCTTCTAAACACATTTAATAACATGATAAATTTATAATTCTTTGAATGTGATATATTGATGAGCGATCAATATGCATATATTTTCTCGTCCCTCTAACTTGATGTTATGTGAGCTATCTCGAGTTTTATGAGCACTTTAATATGCTTTGGGTTCATTTTGTAGGTAAAAATAATATCAAGACTCAATGAAATCAATGAGAGATGAAAACGACAAAATATGAAGCAAATCAGGTCAAATTCAAAGTCAACACACGTGTCCCGATGTTGGATTACTTGTCTCGACGCACACATGAAGAAAAAATAAGTAGAGAGCAAATCGAGTGGCGCATTGCGACGTCGTTCTTGGCGCTTCACGACGTGTCGATTAATGACAAGAGCGTCGTGATGCCAATCAAGTTACGTCGCGACGCGGGGTGCATATCCAATTCGCACATGACTCGATTTTCAAGTGGGAAATACCCATTGGACCTCCTATACAAGCAACAACTCATCCCAAAACCTAAAGCGAGTCTCTTAACATAATGTTGAAGCCTCCATAGAGATTTTGAGTGAAGACAAAACACATCACATAAACTCAACAACAGGGAGCGAAAGACTGGCGATCTCGATAGAATTTTTTCTTCCTTTTACTTTATTGATGTTGTGATGAAACCAAGTATTTTTAGTTTATAAATAGAGTTTTCTTATATCATGTGTGATAATTTAGCTTGTTTATTAAATCTTGTTCTTAATACTTCTTGTTGTCTATCACCAATAGGAATGATGTGCTAAACTTAATTGAACTTGACATAGAATTTTAGGTTTAATCTTAGATTCAACAGCACAAGATCTCTTTTTAGAGATTTCTTTACAGGATAAAAATATACATGTAGAGCAGATATAACTATAATTGGAACATGATCTTAATGAATTTGGGGTTAATTAGTTGACATAGAAATATAGTTAATTAATCTACTCTGAAAATTTGCACATGATCATCGAAAGAGACTTGTAGATATCTTAGTATTCCAGGTTAATAATTCATTTTATTATACAAGTATAGGAAAATCAATTCATCTTTAGAATAATACTGAGTGGATTCACAACCCTGGATGTCTTCTTCTCATTGATTGTCTTTGAAAATTATCATAATTATATTTATTTTCTTTGGCTTTTATTTAAACTTAATTTTAAATCATATTTAATTTCAATTAGATACTCGTAGGTAGTTAATCTTAATAATTAGTAACTTAGGTGATAAGTCATCGAGAGATCGATAACTTTTATACTACTTGAGCGATACGTGCGATTGCGTAAAGTGTGAAAATCACGATCAAATTTTTTATGCCGTTTCCGGGGACTTATTCTAACCCCCATTATTAATTTTTGAATTAAGTATTTTACTTGTTATCTAACCATTTTTTTATTTTAATTTTAGTTGTTGTTTTAGTTTTAATTAAGGTTCTTGAACGATTATATGAGACGAAGTAGAAGCTATGAACTCATTCCGCTTGATCTGGAAATTGAGAGAACTTTTCGTCAGTTGAGAAGGGACAAGCAAGAAGACCAAGAGGCACAACTCAACATGAATTCCCATTCGGGATAGGACGATACCAGTGGTTGGCGGTTTCATCTCTTGTATTGTCATGCCACCCTTGTCCGTAAACTCATGTGATATCAAGACATGCATTCAGATGATTCAGTTGTCAGTGTAATTTAGGGGTGGTGCACTTGAAAATCCAAAAACCCACATTAGCAGCTTCCTGGAAGTGTGTGGCACATTTAATTACAACTGAATGGCAAAGGAAGCAACGCGGCTGCGAGCTTTTCCATACTCCTTAATAGATAGAGCTAAGGGATTACTCACATTCACTACCAGCAGGATCCATCACGACTTGGGAAGACTTGACAATAAAATTCTTCGCAAAATACTTTCCCCAACTATGACTGTAAAATTAAGAAACTATATCACATCATTCGTGCAATATGTCTTTGAATCCATTTATGAGGCATGAGAAATGTACAAAGAGTTGTTACGGAAGGAGAAAACCAATCGTGAGATCTATTAGAAGAAATGGCTAACAATAACTCATTGTGGCCAATAACGAGGAATATGCCTCAATGAGTAGTAGGCGTCCACGAGGTCGGGCTCAATACAGCTGTGAGTGCCAAACTCGACCAAATCTGCAAATGCCTAAAGATCCTGAGTATGTAGGCTATGAATAGTATTGGTGCCACCAATGCAGGACATATGAGATGATATAATGTTAGGGTTGGTGCTCAGAGTGCCAATCCGGATCGTATTTATGTTTGATTCATGAATATGAACAATTTCATTTTCCATAATATTATTTATTTATGGTATTACTTCTTATTTTTATATACATATTCGATCTAGTTACGATTAGATTGAAACTAATATGATTTAGTGATATGTATATATTAGAAAAAGACCCGATAATATATAATGTAGTGCACAGTTACAAAGTAGTTTGTAATTGACATTGGGAAGTGACACTACTAGAAGTATATTATCAAATAAAGTTCCTGGTCAAGATTTACTAACATGGATCGATTAGTAAAATCCACTTCATATATCGAGACTTGGTCTGATGGTTTATCCTAATGAACCATGAGTATATGGAGACTCGTATAGACGTATAGGTGTTTATATTGGATAAACACTGAACAACTCACCGAAGATTTCCTAATAGATGGTACACCAACGTCAATAGGAATCTTCTCGGGTCAAGTGAGCATAATGATCCTTCGACTTGAGATACCACTGTGGATGTATGAGGTATCCTCCACACTTTGATGGCAGTCACGTCACCGATCTATTTAGATCAGACCTTCACATGTTCGTTGGGTTTGGACTGATCCTCAGGATATCTTGTACGTATCAAGATAGGATCCGTCAGTTCTGTGTACAGAGCATAAGTATTCAATGTGCAATTAGCAATCTGTTAAATCCATGGGCCTGTGGTACACTGTAGAAGTAAGTTATAAGTGTTATTAAGAGATTGCTAATAGAATCGCCAACGGGATTATACCTATAGAGATTTGACATTTTTATCTATATCTCTGGAATAATCTGAATACCTGTGACGGATGGATTATACATATGTGATGACGTCGACCTGTATGATTCAGTGAGTTTATCTGTGGTCGTCATAATTTATGAGTGGGTAGATTATGGACACGAAATTAGATTTCGTGACGAATATGTTTGAATTTAGAGAGTCCCACTAATGAAACATACTCGTAGAGCACTAGGGCAACTATTATAAATAATATTGATTATTTATAAATTGTTTAACAGTTAAACGAAATGATACATACATAGGGGTTATTCAGTTATTTCCAAATTAATGTGTATTTGGATTAAATACTTGATTTTATTAAATACACATTAAGTATTTGTCAAATAAAGTATTTGACACATGTTCCAAATATATGTATTATGGAATATTTAAAGTAAATTTTATACATGTATCTAGATATTTGTATTAAATGATTATCTAATTATTTAATTGTTAAATAATTAGAATAATTGAATACATTTATCTTTATCATTATTAAGTCTATATATGGCTTAGTGTTATTGGTGCACATGTATATTTACTTTAAGGAATTAGAGTTTAAATTGAATTTGACTTCTTTTAATTTGGATTAAAAAATTAAAAAAATCAATTTACTTTTTTGCCCAATTTCGAAATTTGCAACTCTATGTATATAAGGGTTTCATTTTTCATTTGCTTGAAGATTCTAAGCTTTCAAAACCCAAAAATATAAGAGACTTGAGAGGAAAAAGAAGAGAAACCAAGAAGAAAGTGAAGAAAACTTACAATTTAGTAAGTAATTTCAACTTTTCTATAAAATGAAAAATATTTCTTTTGTTCTTGGCTACAACATATGTTGTTCTCTTGTTTATCTACTCTCTTTTGCTTGTGTTATGAAGTTTGGAAGCTTGAATGAAAGATGTATGCATGTATATAAACAAAGTTTGCTTATTAATGGTTAATAAGCACACTTTTGGTCATTAGATGATTTGGTTGCCATTCTAGAGTTGCTTAGCCACTCATAAATGACCTAGAATTGTTCTTGAGTTGTTTCATGGTGGTGATACTTGTTTGGTGTAGTAAGGATTGAATTAAAGTGTTGAATTTTAGTAATTTGGTGTTTATTGGCCAATTGGACAATTTTGAGAAGATAGGGTTCATAACCCTCTCCAAATTTGGGGCTTTTCATATATGTTAATTAATGATGTATATATGATGCATATTAATTTTGGTGTTGATTGGACTTGATCTTGAATGGTTTTGAACCAATTTGGACTAAAGTGCAATTCTTGGAAATTTGAGGGACCTCTCGGTAATTTAGGAAAAATTATTTTCTTGAATTGAAATTTATATTTTCATGTATAATACATGTATAAATCATTTTGGTAGTAATTGAGAATCACCTAATTATGTATTTGACAAATTATGACTAAAATGATCTAAATGTAAAGTTTTGGGGTATTTCCGTAATTACTAAAAAATCTGGAAATTTTTCGGATTTTATGTTCTTAATGTATATTTGATGTAAAAATCATTTTGGTTGTGATTGGAAATCACCTAAGCTTGTTTTGAACAACTTAAGACTAAAATGATTAAAATATAAAGTTTTGGGGTTGTATGATAATTTACTAAAATTATGATTTCTGGGTTAAAATTTATGTTTTTGAGTATTGAGTGATTAAAGAAATTAGAAAATTTGATTTTCCCGCATTCCGCTGCGTTACCCGGATATTTTGCCCAAAACCCCGACACAACCCCTATTCACACAACTACAATCCTGGGTGGAAATATCACACCAATTTTAGATGGAAATGTAACCGAGGGGCAGGACCATATGATAGATCACGTGGCCCGCAGCAAAATAGATAGGTCATTGAGAAGAGCAAATCATCCATGGAAGAGCTACTGATGCAAGTGGTGAATCACAACAAGCTTCTCACATAACAGAACGTGGGAAATGCCAGGAACAACGCTAGATTATAAACATTAGTTCATATCCAAGTTGAGTCTTTAAAGACACTGGATATTCAATTGGGACATTGGCAAGTGGGAAAAATAACAAATCATTGGGTGCCCTCCCGAGTGATACAGAACCTAATCGAAGAGGCCAAACCAGTGAGTCTTACAAGGCTATTACACTGAATAGTAGGACTGTCAACGATAAGTACATTGGGATACAACGCCTACAGAGAAGAAGGCAGAGTTTACCAAAGAAAATATGAGAGATGAAGGAAATACCAAAGAGGCAAATTTTACAAATTTTCCACCTCCTCTATTCCATCGGCGTTTGCAGCACAAGCTAGATAAGCAGTTTTCAAGATTTTTTTATAGATCTTCAAGAAACAGTATATCAACATTCTCTTCGCCGAGATACTAGAGCAGATGTCTAGCTATGTGAAGTTTTTAAAGGACATCTTATCAAAGAAAATGGATTTGGGTGAGTTTTAAGTTGTGGCCCTCATAAAGGAATGTAGAATCATCATACAGAAGAATCTGCCACCCAAGCTGAAGGGTCATGGTAGCTTTATTGTACCATGTACCATTGGAAACCACTACTTTGGTAAGGCTCTATGTGATTTAGGTGCGAGCATCAACTTTATATCGCTGTCTATTTACCAGAAATTGGGTTTGGGAGAAGTAAGACCAACCACCATTACGCTGTAGCTAGCAAATAGATCTCTCACATACCTTTGAGGCAAAATAGAGGACGTGTTGGTGAAAGTGGACAAGTTCGTCTTCCCCGCAACTTCATAAGTTTAGATATGGAGGGAGACAATGAAGTCCCTATCATCATTGGATGAACTTTCTTGGCAATAGGCAGAACACTGATCGACGTGCAGAAAAGTGATTTTACCATGAGAGTGCAAGATCAAGAGGTGACATTTCATGTCTTCAAATTCATGTCATGTCTGTAATATAATGAAGAATGCCACATAATAGAAGGTATTGGAGATGCAAGTCTAGAAACAGTCAACATAGATAACAACAATGGTAGTCGAGAGACGAGCCCACCAAAGATACTTAGTGCAAATAAGAGAACTGAAGGGGTATACATGTATGTTTACGACCTGCCACCTCTTGTGAGAATTGATGTGTGGATGGAGACATCTGCTGAGCCGTTGACCGATTTCAGGGGACATTACATGGAGAGAACACCGCAACAAGATGCTCAATTCTTTCCATCCCATTGGCAACATAGGAGTGAGCATTGGGCGATTCTGTATCGATTAACTAAACTTACAAGGGAACCATCATGACCCATTAGATGGTTACGTCTGGCTGAAGATGTTAAAATTAACGCTAGCGAGGAGGCAACTCACACATTTATTTTTAGTTTCTTTAGTTTATTTATTTATTTAATTTATTATTGTTTATTTATTTATTTTATGATAATTATCTGTTTAACAATGTTGCATGTGTAATTATGAAGTTACTAGCACAACCCGACCAATTCACGCAGCCAAAGTTTGACCAGAAACTGAACCAAGAGCGTGTCGCGCCGCTACCCGTGGCGTCGCAACGCT
Source organism: Zanthoxylum bungeanum (assembly GCA_019454045.1). Taxonomy (NCBI): domain Eukaryota; kingdom Viridiplantae; phylum Streptophyta; class Magnoliopsida; order Sapindales; family Rutaceae; genus Zanthoxylum; species Zanthoxylum bungeanum. The sequence continues at coordinate 72,242 of SKCR01017066.1, read as the reverse complement.
ACGCAATACAAAACCGAGACAATCACTTGGTGACATTGGACATCGCGATGCAGGTCCTAAAGGTGAAGGAGATTGTAGGCATTGCATTTTCGCATGTGAAACCCGATGATGAGTCTCAATTGGAGGCACTACCTTTTTAGCTAAGGATATTGCGGGAAACGGAGGTCGGAAGGGGAAATTCGGAGTAAGTATGTCATCAAGTTCATTCCACAAGTTCACTGTCTTCGTTGGTGCTGCGTTCGTTACTTCGTTCGAACCTCGTGCAGATTGCGGACGTTCGTGCCACGTTCTAATTGGCGTTCGAACGGAGCCGGTATTTCTGGTTTTGCTGCTAGCCTCGCACCCCAGCCCATTTAGCCCCCCAAAGCCCATAAACCACATCCCAAATTAAATAATTATTAATTAAATTAAAACATTAACTAAATGAAATATTAATTAAATTAAATAAATAAAGAATTAAATCATTTACCAAATTAAAGAAAACATAAAATAAAATCATGCCTAACTTAGACAAATTAAATATATTATATACTAAAACTAAAAAGAAGATACACCTAATTAAAATCAATCCTAACCAATTAAAGCCAATCATATATTTGACTTCCTAATCTAATAAGATAATTACCAATCTAAAATATTTGTATTCCTAAACCAACACAAATTAAATATTACAACTTCCTAACTTAAAATATTTTGTCCCCCCTCAATCTTGTGTATACCTTTCTCATCCCTCCTAAATTTGCGAGCAAATCTCTTCCTTGTGAGACAATGTGAAGCCCTAGCCCTTCTCTATATAAACAACCCCTAACCTAGCCATCCCTCCTCTCCAATCTCTCTAGCTCATACACACAATTCACACAAGAATTATAGCAAGAAATACTAGACATCACAAGCATATCACTCCCTGGACCCTTACCCTCACACCACCGAAAATTACACCAAAACAACCCCGGACCACCACCGAAAATCAGCCCCATTAAACCTCCACACATCACCGAAAATCACACCAAACACAGCAGCTTAAACAACTCCTAAAACAGTCCCTAAAACCCCTTAAAACAGTAACATAAACTACACTTATAATCCTTGAAATAACCACACAAAACCACACCAAAAAGAATATCAAAACAGTCCACAAACAGTAAGCAGGGGACACAGAGGAAGCGGCAGCAAAACCACAAGGAAACAGCAGCAAAATGGATCGGAACAGTAGCTTGAGTGGCCGAACAGCGAAGGAAGAGGCAAACCAGTGAACCAGAAAAGTTGCGGAGCTTTACCCCCTTTCGATCTTCGTGGAACGCGAGTCCGAGAGACAGCTTAAAAGGTTAGACCTGAGGGTACCTTTCACACTTATTCTTATTTAATTTCTGGTTATTTATTTTGATTACATTTTCTGTATTTGTGGCATTTGTTGTGTGTATGATGTGTGTTGTGGGTATTGGATGAATGGAAGAGTGTCGTCTCTTGTGGTATATAGGATGGAAACCCAGACGTAAATTCCGTAGCCGAATCCGAATGGACGGTAGTGCGGTCTGTACTTGGGACACAACTCCACGTACCACTTGAGTAAACGGCACATTCTCTTGTTTTGTGTTGTTTTGGTTTATTTAATTCTCATTATTTAAATTCTGCATGTTGTCTATTCCCGCATGATACGATCGAGTGCATGGGCTTAGTAAGTGCGATGAAAGGTTCCCTAATTGGAGGGTTAAAATCCTTCACCACGATGCTCTGCCGCACCGATTGATGTGTGTTCGGTTGAATGCGAAATACGTTCAATCGGACATACTTGGTTTGATATGATTGTCTTTATTTTCGTATGCATGATTCAACCGAGCGCATGGGCTTAGTAAGTGCGATGTGAGATCCCCTATGGGGAGGGGCTAAAGCCCCTTTACCACGAGGCTTTGCCGCGCCGGTTGATGTGTGTTTGGTTGGATACAAGATACGTTCAATCGGGCACCTATGTTTAATATTATTGCTTTTCATTCTATGTATGCATGATTCAGTCGAGCGCATGGGCTTAGTATGTTGGTCTCAAGGTCCTCTCTTGAGAGATCAAGAGCCCCAAAAGGCCACCTTACGGCAGTACTCCGCCGCGCCCCCTTTATTTTGTCGTTTATGTATTGCGTCCCATTTCATGCATCAGGTCTGTTCCCGTTCGAACACGTTTACGAACGCAACTCGAACGCGCATGTATTTTGCCTTGGCATGCATCAGGCCTTACTTATGTTCGAACGCGTTCACAAACGCCACACGAACGTGAGCATTCTGTTTCATTTCTGTTCGAACGCGTTCACAAACGCTACACGAACGTGAGTATTCTGTTTCATTCCCGTTCGAACGCGTTAACAAACGCCATATGAACGGGAGCATTCTGTTTCATTTCTGTTCGAACGCGTTATCAAACGCCATACGAACGCGAACCTTATGTTTACCGTTCGAACGCGTTTACGAACGCTACACGAACGCGCACCCACTGAACTGAGTCCTCTTCATTAGATTTCATGCATAGTTTTCCTAGTAGCTATCCCCACATGTATGAATACAAATATATTAATGTATTACAATCCATATGCTTATGCCGTGATAACATTTGAGTATTATTTCTTGCGGTATATCGGATGGAAACCCAGACGTAAATTCCGTAGCCGATTCCGAATGGACGGTAGTGCGGTCTGTACTTGGGACACAACTCCACGTACCACTTGGAAAAGTGCCCATATGTGTGCTTGTATGGTTAATATTGGTGCTTGTGTTTTCCTGAATGTAATATGCAAATGAAGTTGTATGTTTGTTGCTATTTTGATATATGTTAAGCATGCAAGTTTAAATGTAAGATATATGTGAAATGTGTACATAAGTTTTATTTTGCATATGAAAATTTAGAAGCATGATACTCTTGGAAATAAGTGTTACTTAAGCTTGATCAAATTATTACATAAATCCTTTCATTACAAGTGACATAAGTAAGGGACCATTTCGAACCCAATGGTTTGAGGTCTTCCCTTGCGAGGAGTGAGTGCGGCCTTAAATCTTTGTCCCGGTTCACATCGGGTGGCGACTCCATATTATTTAATATTTCCCAACTAGTGCCGCGAGCCTAGAAACGGCGTCGCCCAGGTCCTGTGTCCTACAGAGATGATACACCACATGCATGGTAGTATTGTTCCTATTGATTGTTCTTTACGCTTATTTTACATTGAGGGCAATGAAAATTTTAAGTTTCGGGCTGTGTGCATGTGTTGTGTTAGTTAGTTCATGTTATTGTCTTAAAAAAAATTAAGTCATGTGGTAGTGAAGCATGGTTCACATGATGAGTTTGTTTGCTTTAGGATGACATCTTAGAAATGATAAGTGCTCAATTTACTTTTATCTGACACATTGAGTAGGTGATCTATGTTAGACTCGTATGCACTTAATAATAGGTTTCTAGCAGTAAAAACTTTTGTAGTAGGCAAAGTGACTAGTAGAGAAAATTATTGGATGATGAATGACTATTTGCTTAGATAGTTGTCTTTATTTGTAATTATTTATGATATATGATATGACTAAAGAAAAAGAATCTTTTAAAAAAATGGATGGAAAGAGCTGAAAATAAAAATATTATAAAAAATGAGAAATACACCACATATAACCGATAAGCGTGAAGCTATCTATGGGCAAGTATTAGGACCATCACGATGATAAATGCTACCTTAAATAGTAGATGAGTCAAAAGATATAAAAAAAAAAAAAAGAATTCATACCATATCGAGCTTAATAATGAATACATAACACTTTTGAGATAATTAGGTTAGTTTATCTCATCAGATGCAAATTTTTGAGATAAAGTCACTAAGTTAACTGACCTATGATTTGAATTGTAACTGGACCTTCACACACATACACTTGAGTCTAACTTAGAAAATTTATTCAAGAATTTAGATTTGAGTTACATTCGATACTTTGAAGGTTCATTGATTTCATTACTAAGGATTATCTAATGACAATATTATGTGTAACTCCCATGACGGTTTTATTATAGTTAGTTTTAATTCTTAATTTTTTGCATTTTTGTGTAACTGCATGCGCGTGTTAAATAACATTTGTGGGTGTCATCATTGTAAGCCCTCACGAGACTATAACTCGTCCACTAGGTCCACCTAGGGGTTTAAATAATGATTGCATATGCTAAATGCAATCATGATCCATACGAAAGTGGCTTATGTTAATTTAGTTTCAGTTTGTTTATTTTATTTTATTTTTTATTTTATTTTATTTTTGCTCGATGACTGGTAAAATGTTAAGTTTGTGGTTGTGATGAGCGACCAATATGCATATATTTTCCCTCATCTCTAGCTTGATGTTATGTGAGTTATCTCGAGCTTTATGAGCGCTTTGATGTGTTTTAAGTTTATTTTATAGGTAAAAATAATATCAAGACTCAATAGAATCAACGAGAGATGAAAATGGTAAAATATAGTGCAAATAATTCCAAATTTGGAGTCAAAACGCGTGTCTCGACGCGCACATGAAGAAAAAATGGGCAGGGAGCAGATCGAGTGGCGTGTCGCGACGCCGAACTTTGTGCGTCGTGACGCGCCACTTATTGACAAGAGCTTCGCGACGCCAATCAAATTGCGTCGCGACGCGGGGTGCTATCCAATTCGCCTATGACTCGATTTTTAATGGGAAATACCTCATGAACCTCCTATATAAGCAACAACTAGTCCCGGAACCTAAAGTGAGTCTCATAACATAATTTGAAGCCTTCATAGATATTTTTGAGTGAAGACAAAACACATCAAGCGAGCACAACATAGAAACTCAACAGCATGGAGCGAATGACTAGTGATCTCAATATAGTTTATTCTTAATATTACTTCATTGATGATTTGCTTATCATAGATTATTTATTTAGATTTTTTAAGTATGTGTAGTAACTAAACCTCTAATCTGGGATTGTGATGAAACCCAATATTTTTAGTTTATAAATTGAGTTTTCTTATATCTTGTGTGATACTTTGGCTTGTTTATTGAATCTTGTTCTTAATGCTTCTTGTTGTCTGATCACCAATAAGATTGATGTGGTAAATTTAATTGAACTTGACAAATAAATTTTAGGTTTAGCCTTAAATTTAATAACACACGATCTTTTTTTAGAGACTTTCCCATATGATAGAAATATACTTGTAGGGCGGGTATAACCATAATTGGAACCTGATGTTAATGAATTTGGGGTTAATTAGTTGACATAGAAATTTAATTAATTAATTTAATCTAAAAATTTGCATATGACCATCGAAAAAAGGCTTGTGGATATCTTAGTGTTCCAGGTTAATAAGTCATTTTATTACACGAGTATAGGAAAACCAGTTTATCTTTAGAATAATACTTGGTGGATTTACAACACTGAATATCTTATATTCATTAATTGTCTATGAAATTATCATTATATTTATTTTATTTGGCTTTAATTTAAACTTAATTTAAAATATACTTAATTTCATTAGATACTCGTAGTTTGTTAGTCTTAATAATTAGTAACGTTGATGATAAATTCTCTATGGATCGATAATTTTTATACTACTTAAGCGATACGTGCGCTTGCATAACGTGTGAAAATCACGTATATATATTTATATGAATGAGAATTTTCAATTCCAAGCGTTTATGTATTTTAAAATATAAGTATGAATTACGTAACTATCGCTATTATAAAATGTGGGATAAATATATGTAGCTAATAGCTACAATATAGTATTAATTGGAAATGTGTTGATCAATGATAAATTTCAAATTTATTTTCAAATTAAGCTTATCAACATTGTGAATTTTTTTCTTACAAAAAACAAAAACAAATGCAAAAAATTCTGGCTCGTGGGCCGTCTCACTTTGTAAATCCAAAACGTGTTAATTTCATGATTTTATCGAGGGTTTGGAATCGGACCGGGTTGGACCAGATCGGGATTTCCCGAGCCAAATTATAAAATCAAGATTTCAAATTCGTATCGGATTTTCAATTGGGATAAAAATAATCTTAGTATAAGATTTCAAATCCCGATTAATATTTAGAATTTTTTTAAATAATAAATCCAAACAAAAAAAGAAAAAAAAATCTCAAATCTTAGCCGATTTCCTAATCAGGACAACAAATCTTCTGGAATCAAATATCAAACAGTATAAAATTCTGAAACTTCACGATTAATTTGTCAAACCCTAATTTTATTCAACACTTTGACTCGATCAAAATGCTGTTACTGAGTTGATTTTTTCATGAACTTTTTTTCTGGGAAAACAATGTATAAATTTTATTTTGCCATGTTTCATTTTTGTTTATTTATTATTGGAGAAGATAAAGCTAATGACATCAAATTTAATAAAAGGTCATAATTTGCTGAACATGTTTGACTGTTTAGCTTGCGTCTGAGCAATATGCCCACATTGGTCGCTAACTTTTTTCAATTTAGACGGTTGTTTATGGTCTCGGTTTCATTAAAATTTATGTCTATATAAGTAAGTAAATTATTAAATTATTATTAATTTATATATAAAAAAAATAACAAAATTTTCATATCTGATTAGTTAATTATAATATAGAGTTATTAAAATGATTAAATGATTATATTTTAATAAATATTTATCTTAATCTTTTTTATTTTCCAAACAAATAATATGATTATTTTTTTTTCTAAATATATCTCTAATTTAATAAGGTTGCACTAAATTATTTTTTACTTAAGACCCTAAAAAACTTGAGCCGCCCCTATGTGCCCAAAGATTCTTGGAAATGTCTAATAATTTTTAAAATATTAATATTTGTGGGATATAAGTCATATTACAGTAAATTAAAAGATAATATTAGGTAGAGTTATTTTAACTTTTATTTGGAAACGAGAAGAAAATTTTTGTCTCCTTGGATTAAAATTTATGTACCTCTCAATTGAATAATTCTACTCCTGCCAAATTTTGTTATTATTATTAATTTATTGTTATTTAATAATAATTACGGAGATTGACCTCTCGGTCTCTATTTTTTTAAACTACATTTTACGTCGGTGAATTTTTATTTTAAAATAGCCCATCAAGTCTGTTGTTATAATATATATATATATATTATTTTTTTATATATATAGAGGTTAAATTCAGATAAGATTTATGTAAATTTTATGTGAACGGTAAAAATTGATAAAAATAAAAAATCTTCCATTTTTTAATTGAATGTGAACTTTATGTGAAATGGAATCTGATCCGTATGTATGTATGTATGTATGTATGTGTATATATATATATATATATATATATTTATTTGTATTATCTTTTTTTAATAGGCACCTAGAGTATAGTTTATAGGGACTTAGTGGTCATTCTCTCATATTTTAAAGCCCCCTTGCATAATCATGGATGTGACCACATGCTCAGTTGGATTTTAATTTTTTTAAGGCATATATATTATGAAAATACCCCAACTGAAAGTTAAAATTATAAAACTACCCTAATTAATTTTAAGACTTTTTATATTGTCTATAGTTTAAATGTCTCAATTTTTATTATTAAAAATAAATTAAGTTAGCAGAATTATTTATAAATAAGAAAGATTAATAAATATTGAAAGTTTATTTGATATATGGCTGATAAAATTTGCATCATTATAGCATTGAGTTTTTTTACATGCTATTTTAGATATATAACTCTAAAAATTAAATAATCGTTTCAATGAGATTAACACCGAATATTTTTTTTATTTGGTTTGTCTATGTTCAAAAAACTCAAATGCTACTTTCAATATAGAAAAGTTCTTGAGACTTGCTCAATTTTATTCAAAAGATTTTTCTACAATTGATCTATAGCACTAGATAGTCAACTTGATGGTTACATAATGAAGATGGTTACATAAAATGGTTGTCTGCCTGAGAGGTTAAGGGGAAGAACTAGGATCTTCTACATATAAGTGTCTGCACATTCGAACCCTGCAACTAAATAAGTGTTAGATCACTTGATTAATACATCTTTCTTCTATTTATTATGTCATGGTGGCATGATAAATAAAGAATTTATGTAATTATCAAGCAATCGGGCATGGTTCTATCGGCGTTGGGATTGATTCTCACACCCTTCAGACATGGTTCTATAAAACTTGTTCTCATCCGTTTTGGATATAATCAATAGTGATCCGTCAGGTGAAAACTAGTCTTTATAAAAGCGATATCTAATGATCTTACCCATAGTCGGTTATGGGCCCTAGACCGCCTAGACCATTGCCTAAGACCCTCTATTATCTATTAAAAAAATGAGTTTTGTATTGAGACTAAAAAATAAAATATTTTGATTTATTTATTTATTGGCTACATTAGCATTAATAAAAATCGATTGTGAAATTAAATGGGAGTTGGATGACTGAATGATATGATATGATTTGAGCCCCTAATTATTTAACTCCTTTAAATTTTTATCACTAACACATAAAATGGTACTAACTTTAGGAAACAATTAACATATCAGCATCTGGTCTTCTTGGTCAAATCCATAACATAAATAAATGATAGAAACCATCAGATACATTAATATCGCATGCAACTCATTATTTGACTTTGTGGAATGTTTGCATGTGCCATAAATTCTCACCATGCATAGACAAACCCTAGACTTTTTTTTTTTTTTTTTTTTAAATTAACTAAAAAAAATCTCCAATCTCTTTTGGTGTAATCATGTTCGTATCTTCAAGGGCGTGACTGAGTAGTGTAGGATTCAGGATTTCCCCTTGAGATCATGGATTTGAATTCGGGACAATCGAAGGTTTTACTTGTTCGCTTAAGCTTGAAATGGGTGATTTGGCGGCGGGGGATTTTCAATGATTTTAAAAAAATAAAATAAATAATCATGTTCATATGAATAAATAAGGGTCAATAATGAAGTTTTATTGGTCAGACAAAGGTAGCTGGTAACCAAACTTTCTCACCAATATTTGCCCTAAAAGAAAGGTAATAGGGACCCCTTTTTGAACAATAAAAGTCATCATTGTGAGAATGAAGTAGGCTTCTATTTGACTATTTTGAGACTTTCATCTATTCAAAATATTAATTTAATGGGATAAATTTTGATTTTCATAAAAAAAAATAGATATTTTTCATTTTATTAGTGACAAATCAAAATTAATCATCAATAAATTAGAATTTTCACTAATTTATACGATAATTTAATAAATTTTCATATTAAAAGGGGTAGTGGCAGAAGAAAATGTGTAAACTTTGATGATGATTGGTTAATTAATTTAAGATTGTTTCGTAAGATAAAGGAATTTTGAGTGATTATAAATGACAATGATATATTAAGGGTCCATTTGGATTGAAATGTCACAACTTTTAATCCATAATTATTATGGAATAAAATTAACTGCGATCAAGTAAAAAGAAAAGCGCGTTGAAAACTATTTGTCTGAAATTGTGCTATGGGGTTTTTTTTTTTTTAAATTTATTTCTTTTGAATATCATTAAATTATATTATATATATATATATATATATATATATATATATATATATAAAATTAGAGCTACTATGAAAATGAATTTCACTGTTTATTAGCTTCATCGATTCTCATAGTATCTCATATGAGCTTTGATTTAGCTGGTGAATTGCGCCATGAAAGGAAGCGTCGAGCTCGAACCAAACTATAGAGTTACACACGTTTTATTCTATATTCCGACCAATTCTAGCGGCCTTAGACCGGCCACCGACAAAGTGGGCCTCGACCCATCGATCGGTGCCAGCTCATTGGCCGGTGGTGGCCGGCGAGGCCACCTCTCTTTGATGTACAAAGGGGTCAGGTGAGGGGTTTTTATGAACTTTTTTCATTTTCACAATTTAAGAGAACTCGGGATGTAAATAAGAAATTTTCTTAAAATTGTATTATAGTCCTCGTGAAATTACATTCAGATCCCTAATAATGCAATACTTCATAAATTTATATTTTTGAGGTTCTTTGGTATAAATTTCGAAAAGTGTTTAATAAGAAAGTTGTTCATTTTCAAAAGGCCTTTCCAACGGATCAAAAATCAGCTCAATCAGAGTATGTTTTCTATTTCTATAACTGAAATAACAAAATATTCTCCGTATATCGAAATCGAGTAACCAGTGCTTTTGAATTTCGCGATTTCCAATCCAATAAGATTCCACTTTAAAATATTCAGACCTATTATTTAACACTTAAACTCTTATTCTCCAATATCATCTCGTTCTAAGACTTAACTTTAATCTGATAACCTTAAGGAACTGTTATAAATTTTGATATATATGTGTGTGTGTCAAATATTTTTAAGACTTCTTACCGCTCCATGTGACGGATTCATATTACAGTTATAAAATTAAATAAATAAATTTATTAAAATAAAATACATATTATAATTTTACAATAATTCTATTATAACGCGAAAACATATTATACTATCATATTAAAAATTAAAAAATACTATTAAATTATTTACAGTTAACTCAATCTCTATAATAATTTTTTATTATTAAATTATAAAATTAAAATATCTCTATAATAATTTTTATTATTAAATATAAAATTAAAATATCTCTGTAATAATTTTTTTAATTAAATTATAAATTTAAAATAATAAATTATTATTATAAAAAACCTATTACAATATAAAAACATAATTTACTATTAAAGTGGAGACCTAATAATTTAGTTTAATTAATTAATATTATTAAATTATAAAATTATAATAAGAAAACATATTATAATCTCCTGTTGAAATAAAAAAAAACATAGTGACACTTAATCATTATTATTAAATTATATAATTAAAATTACTTTACAATTAATTTTTATTTAAAAAATTTATTATAATAAAAATACATATTATAATTTTATCTTAACTTTATTAAAATAAGAAAATATATTACACTGTCTCATTACAATAAAAAATTTAAATTATTAAATTAAATTAATAAATCCATTAATTAAAAACCATATTAAAACAAGAAAATATTATATATATATATATATATATATATTATAAGCACAATGGTGTGAGGGGAAGAGAGTGTAACAGATTGTTAGGATTAATAGAGATAATGTATTCAAATGATATCTTTATCTAATGGCTGATAAAGAATCATTTCATTATAGAATCTTTATAAAAATGGAAAATGAAAACTATCAAATAAATTAAAGAATAAAATTATCTATTAATGAATAAAATCATTTTATTATAAATAAATTAAATAACAGAATCTCAATCTCTCTGTAAATTCTGTAACACTGTGCCGTAGAATTATTAAAATAAAATATTTATCACAATATAAAAAATAATCTCCTATTAAAATAAGAAATTAAAAAGCAACTACCCATAGAAAAAACCAATATTTTAGATTACAGGTTTATTTTTATTTTGAATTATTTCTATAAGTTTTTTTTTTTTTATTTCATGATTTTTTTTATTTATTTATTGTGCGTCCCGATGTAGATTATGACTATTAGCTTTGCACAATGAATGAAACATAAATATTAAGTGTAACTAAATCAATTATCTATTTAGACTATAAAACCGATAAGATCCGGAACATTTATAAGATTAATACCTAAAATTTATGCTCAACCAGCATAAAGTGCGGGTCTTGTGCTAGTTAATTTAAATTTAATATATACCCACCTTTTTAATAAATTTACTTGCATATTAGTACGAATATTTTAGTAATGCTTCTATTTTTATTGGGAAAACATTGGTGAAAAATAAATGATCATTAATTGTCTTAACTTGAAAAATAAATTGATAGATATGAGAGTGATAAGATTAAATACTTCAACTTAAATAAAATTTAGGAATTTGAGAAGAAAAATTGATAAAAATAAAATAAAATAAAATAAAATAAGGGTAGACAAAAGAAAAATAATAAGTTTTTGAATTAATAATTTTACAATTTATAATCAGCTTTCAAAACAATTGAATTACTCATAAAATAATAAGTTAATTTTCTTCAAAAATAAGAGAAAAAAAGGGTCGGATGGCACTACTCTTAGTTGGTGGTTCCACATTATATCATATATCACATCATATAATAGTTATATCAAAAAAATTATTCAATAATTAGATATATTATGGATATGTTTTAAAAAAGAATTGAGTAGTTTTTACATTATACAAAACATCAAATTAAAAAAAAAAAAAAAACTTAAGCTAAAATTTCTTTAAAATCTCTTTTAAATAATAATAAATAAATAAAGCAAACGATTTGAATTATCTGAATTATTTAGGTTCAGTCATGTTCGGCTAAAATTTAAATAGGTCTAGCACATGAACTATTTATTTGAAAACATGTAAGATCTCTGATTCAGGAGATGTTATCCCCATAAGCCTGAATCATGAACATATACTAATATTCTTTTCTATATATATGGGGGACCGTAATCCAAACAAAACTTTAACATACAAACTCATCTTTTGTAAATGAAAACTTAATAGTACACTTTAACAATGTATGTCTCAAAACTCAAATACTAATACATGACTATAACCTGACTCTGACTGAACTCTCACTCTGCCTTTGACTCATACTTGTGGGCTTCAACCCTAGTGACTGCATCAGTATCCGTCTCCCCGAGCTCCTCCTCCGAGAATACCTGCAAGAATAGAAAAATGAGAGTGGATGGTTAGATCGCTGTACGATCTAAGTGAGTGGACGAAAAACTAAAATATTATTATAAAAACTTTTGATTTTAAAACCAAAATGCCAGAAGAAATTTTTATATGAAAACTCTTTTCTAATACTGTGTCTGAAATCTCCTTTATGAAACTCATCTTTCTGAAAACTGCTTTTGCAACTCTGTTTTCTGAAAACTATTTCTGAAATCTAATTTCATATGAAAACTGGCCTATATCTGAAAAACTTGATGTATGTTGTGTTACGTATCGTCGTCCCCTCATAGGCCTAACTAGAGCCAGCAGTGCAAATCCATGACTTTGAGGCGTTACGTATCGCCGTTCTCCAAAGCATGCCACTACTGTCCCTGAAACTGGTGGACTTGAGGCGTTATGTATCGCCGTCCCACAAGCCACAAACTAGAACTGAGGCGTTATGTATCGCAGATCTATGCTATCATATAAGCTCTGAAATTAGGGTATAGGGGGGTTACGTATCGCCGTCCCCCTAGCCCTGAACTAGGATTTGATGGTGTTACATACCGTCATCCTCTCAGTCCTCTACATGTGCACATGTCCTCTGTCCTTCAATTCCAAACTGTGTCAAGTTACATACTGGGGTGAATTTTTTCCCATGCCCCGAAAAACATAAAACTCCTGTTTTAAATTCAAAACTGTATAAAACATTTTCTGAAAAAAATTTATTTCTTAATTAAAGTTCAACTCATAACTATTTATGAAATGATTGTAATAATAAAATATTCTAACGCTCTAAAGCGTGAAAGTAAATCTGATATCACAATTTAATAATTAAAATCAGTTTGAGAAAAGAAGTCCACTTACAGTTTTGGAGTTCCGATAGACTTTCCTCACTCCGCTGGCGAACTTGTATTTCATGCGATGATCTATCATCGAAAGTTTCGATTAGAAAAGAACTAGGGATACATATCGAAATCAAGTTAAGTTACTTATTCAAATAAGGGATACCACTATAAGGTGTATCGAACATAGGACATGATGTAATATATACCCATGGGTTGATACGAGACTCTTAGGGTAGTCTCTCCGTGTTCGAATGAAACTGGAATGGCTTGGAATTGATTTGGGCATTAATTTGTTCACGCGTCGCGACGCGCCCTGTGTATCATCCAAAGAGGTGTCCTGATTTTTACTGTGCGCGTTACGACGCACAACCCCTTCGCGTCGCGACGCGTAATGCATCAGAAGCATTCCTGGGAATTTCTCAGATCGCGTCACAATGCGGCACGTTCTGTGTCGCGACACAAGACCATAATTTGGTCTTAACTTCATTCTTTCCTTCATCAATTTCCTTAACACTTAATCCATATCTCACATAAGTAAATAACCTCAACCAATCTTTAAAATACCATCAATAACAATCTCAATGCCAATCATATTCAACTTATCATCTTCTCTTCATCTCATTTCCATAATTTTAACAAATTGGGGATTTCCCTCAACCATTACTACTAAACCTACATAAGTATCAATTTCTATGACCCAACAATATCATCAACCAATGAATTATCAAAAACATCAATTTCCATGATTTGGATTAAGGTTTCCTTACCTTCATTCTTTTGGTTTTCCTTCATCTCTCAAGCCTTCATGGATGCCAACTCTTCTTTTGCCTCTTTCCTCTTTTCTTTTCTTCTTTTTTTCTCTTCCTCTTCTCTTTTCTTCCTTCTCTTTTCTTCTTCTTCTCTTCCTCCATTCACGTTTTATTTCTTCATTTTCTTTTCTAATTTTGTGAAACCTTGAATAGTGTTCCTTATATATACATGGGTTTCTTTGAAATTTGGTAGGATGCAGAAAAATGTGGTAATTTGGAAAATATTGGAGACTTTTCTAGATGAGTCCACTGAACTGTTCATACAGAATTTTGACCTATGTTTTTGGCTCAATTCTAGTTCGAATTTGGGAAATATTCAATGCGAAAGTCGTAGATCTCGATCTCAGCTTTCCGACGATATAAAATTCGTAAAAATCGGAATTCGTATGAAAAAATTACGGCTCAAATACCTTGGGCTGTCCGAAGTGAAACATCGTGACATCCATTATTGGATTCTCGAATAATCTACCGATAGTCATCCCACAAAAACATATGTTTCCAACCATAATTTACATTTTATGATGCTCGTATCACAGTGTTTCAATAGTTGAAGTCCCCAATCATTACAAAACCTTACTAAAAACCAAGATTTCAAATTACTCCATAAATGAAACTTTTCTTTTCCTTCAAATTTTTCACAGCCAATGGAAAAATCATATATATATATATTTTGTCTTCTTCATAAACTTATATGTACGAAGATTTTGGGATATCCTCGAAACTCTGAATCTAAAAAATTTCAAGTCATAAAAGATGAAAATTAGGGGTGGCAATTTGGGTCAGGATTCGTTTATTCGTTCGATTCGATTTGCTTTAAAACGAATACGAGTTTGAAAAAATGGATTCGTTTAATAAATGGGTCAATTCGATTCGATTCGTTTATTAAACTAATCGTATACGAATTTAAGCTCATGGATTCGTTTAGGATTCATCTTATTATTTTTATTTACTAGTTCTTGTTAATTTTCAATTAAGATTCAAGAAATTATAGTTAATTACCATAAAAAGTAATATTTTTCGATATTTGGTGAGATATTTTTGGTAAATATATTAATTACATATTTCATATGTATATATTTATGAAGAATTAATGTAAATTAAGTGCAGTAAATTATTTATTAAATAATATATTGACTAAAAGAATAAACGAATATTCGTATTCGATTCGTTTAATAAACGAATCGAATACGAATCCTGATATTAGGATTCGTTTAATAAACGAATCGAATACGAATCCATCACATATTAATTCGATTCGTTTAGGATTCGATACAAATTCGATTCGTTAATTCGTTTTGACACCCCTAATGAAAATGTACCAAATATTCGTTATTGTAACAGTTAAAATGTCAGAATCTAATATTAGATCAATATTTAAAAGAGCTAATCTATTATTACATGTCAAACATGTTATGTGCATATTATCATTTGATGAAATATATTCAGAATATGATTAATCTAATCCATGTCTATGTATTGTGCTTTGTTTTCTTTTCTTTTTTTTTTTCTTGTTTTTTTTTTTTGTTTTTTTTTTTCAAAAAAAACCCCAACTAAATTCCTTTTTTTCCTGAAGAGTATTGTAAATGGTTTCTGACATTGGATTATTGAATTTATCTCACCTCTCTGATAATTGAATCGGATGCTCTAAATGTAGTTAATCTTATAAGTGGCTTAGCTACTAGCAAAAATGAGATAGATAGGATTATTTCAGAAATCAAAGGCGTGATTAGAAATCTACTCATGTTTAGGATTCAATTTAGGCCGCGAGCCGGCAATATGTTAGCTCATGATTTGGCCAAACTGACTTGTATGAAGGAAGTCTATGGTTTTTAGCATGACGGCTTTCCCTCGATTATCAAATGTAATCTTTTTTGTTAATGAAATTTCTTAAATTTTCAAAAAAAATAAATAAATTGGTTTCTGACATGGAATGTAATTTTGTCTATTTCAGTTTAAAATTACAAGATTATGATATCACAAAATTATCAAATATAATGTAACAACTAACAAGTTTATAATATCGACAAATTATATTACCAAATTTTAAAATGGAATGGGGAAAATCCAAAAAACGCTTAAATCAAAATGAATAAAATGGGCGCCGTGCCTTCACCTTTATGTCCAATCCAAGAGGCTAATTATATTTGTCTATTTTCTTTTTAACTTTTTATCACATTAACCTGCATATGCAAGCTTTGTAACCCCCAACATTAAGCATCAAATCTACTAATTTAGATTCTCCTTTTTCTTGTACAATTTTTATAAATCTCTTATTATATCAATGATGACAAGTTGTTCTCCATTGTTGGCTATATATTTATATAGAGATGTAGGGCACAATGTGTTACATATGATGACGCGAGTATGGCACGACCCACATATGAATTGGACTAAACTTGAATTTTAGATATGTGGGTTAAGAGAGCACTAGTGCCACGCTATATTGTGAACACTTAGATCAATGACATAATTTTATAACTCATAATGAATACTGAAAATTCGGGGTTATCATAAGGTTCTGACCCTATGCGGAATTATAAACAATAAGCAGGACAAGTCATGTTAATGCTACTATGGATAAATTAATAAGCAACCACAATAACAATTAAACAAAATTATGCTGCAAAATATTAAAACAATAACATGAATTAAAGCAGCAAAATAAATCAAACCACACAAAATTCAACACAATGATTTTGGTGACGAAGTAGAAAACTCTTGCGAGTAAAAAACCACTCCGGGTATATGCTACCACCTGAATCCACTATATAGAGAAAAATTTACAGCGATGGTCAAGACCTATGGTGGCAACTCCACCGACTCAAGTACCTCAATACTGCAAGAACTTAAGGCAACTCCTCAAGTCCGCGACCCACGGTTTTCTTCAGAACCTCTGAAATCTCTGAGTAGATTATATCACCAATGAAGTCGGAACTCCGACTACCAAACTTCCTCCTAAAAAACTCTAAAGGATTAGGGAATTTGGGTTAAGTTGTGTTGAAGGTTTATCAAAGAAACATTCGCACC
This sequence comes from Zanthoxylum bungeanum, assembly GCA_019454045.1. Lineage (NCBI taxonomy): Eukaryota > Viridiplantae > Streptophyta > Magnoliopsida > Sapindales > Rutaceae > Zanthoxylum > Zanthoxylum bungeanum. The sequence goes on along the minus strand of SKCR01017066.1, from coordinate 54,953 downwards.
ATCAATGAAGAAGACAAGGACATAAGAAGTCTTCAATGGTGGAATCAAGGAGAGTTGAAAACTTTTTAGTGTTTTGGCTCAAAGGATTTGTGTTTCAACTATTGGGGAATGCGGCTCAATGTTTGTTTATATAGGTAGGGCAAATGAAAAATGGTTTCCTAGTGTTATTTTGGCTTTAAAACGTGTCTAAGTCTACTTACGCAGGGACGTTCGAACGCACTTCAAACGTAACTCAAACGCAAAGTTTCTGCCTCGAAAACGTTCGAACGCAATACGAACGCGGAATGCGGACTGATTTTCGGGGGCAACTTAAAATACTTGTAACTTTCTCGTCTCTTGTCCAAATCATGAGTTCTTTATATATACACGATCGTCTTCGAGTCTACTTTCCAATGCAACTAACCTCATATAAATTGGAGCTCTAAATCTTCTGAAATATGTAAAAGAGTAAACATCACTCTGAAATCTCTATCTCATGTTGTCAAATACTTGTCCAATTGCTCTGAGATCTTCAAGACTCATTACGACTCATTACAACTCAATTGAACTTATTTTGTTACGGACATTGCCAATAAAAATGGAACTAAAAATCTCCCCATTTGGCATTCCGTGACAAAACACTACCTATTACAAAGACTACGGTAAGAGAACCCAAAAGCAAATAGTCAACTGTCAACCATCAAAACAGTGACTTATTACAAATAGACTCGATCTAACACCTAACAAAGTAGTCTTGAAAATAATGACACCACAGTAACATACTTGCTACCTGAAACATACACAAACAACAACATACCGTGAAAAGCATTGAGATAATCAAGTAAAACATAAAGCAAGTAAAAATCTCATGCATATACAAGTAGAAATCCCTCTCCCGCTTAATCTTAACTCCCCTTAAAATGAAGATATCTAAAAGATATTATACGGCTCCCTCCTATATATTAAGGCTCTCCCCCTTAAATATCACTCTCCCATTTTTTGGCACGAAATGACAAAGGCTAAAAGAAACAGGAAAAATAACAGGAGAACATGAGACAACACATGCAATAGAATAAACATACAGGAATTTCTCCCCCTCACTAACAGGCACATACAGTTAGCAAAATAACATACGGGAAGTAAACCAAAACTCAGAAAATTGCACAAGAAAGAAAAAAAAAATTGGTATGTAATAACATGAAGTACACATAAGCACATATTGAGATAAATGAAAATCTTGTCAAAAACTGACTGAAACAGCATTTAAAACTGATACAATGATACCCAGTCAGTATTCAGCTGTTTATGACATGAAACAATATGCATCATTTTAAAAGTGACTAAATACAACACTTATGCATATGACATAAACACCAAAGCATATAAAGCATTTGCATGGAAAAATAAAGTGCATAACGAATCAAGGCTTAAGATCTTATTTTTTGAGCTGGACACAGCCAAAGAAATCCATCTTTAAATAAACCAAGTCCACAAAATATGTGTTCAAACCCAGCACCCTAGGACCTGAAAATAAGCAACATTGGTTGCATGTTATAATATTTACCTCATAAATATCATGAGCTCATATTTAACAACTCTTTCGAGTGAAGGGTTTTTGCCATTATCTTTTGAATTTGGCCATTTTGGCTCTTTTGCACTTGAGTCTCATTATTTTTTTTTTAAATATATATTATATATATATATATATATATATATATTACTTTTACAAGGGGATAGCAAGGTCATCTAGTCAAAGGTCACACTATTGAGCAAACAATATATGATAAAAATTAGATTGCTATTCCAAAAACTCTTACATTCGACCAAGCCTTGACAAAATAAAAACGTGTATGTGAATTGCAAGCACAAGATATACCAAGAGTTTTTATCACACACACTCATGTATATAGAGCATCAAGAAAAATAAAAGCATAGCATACATGCATAATCATATATCCTACATACCAGGATCACATGCATAAGCTTTTTATGCTCTAACAAGCCGTAAAATAAAATAATTTTTGTCTTTTTCATTTTCTATTTTTTTTTTCAGATTTTAACAAATAAAATAAAGACATAAACAGGCTTGTAAAACATCCAATGGTACGTGGAGTTGTATCCCGAGTGTAGATCATACTACCGTCCATTCGGAATCGGCTATTAAATTTATGTCCGGGTTTCCATCCAATATACCAAGGGATATATAACTAAAACAAGACACACACACACACACCCATATGCTGTGAAAATAAATTAAACGTGCAAAAACATAAAACACACACGCAATGGGAAAATAAAAATGCATATTTTAAGTAGAGTTACACCGAAGTGCACTCTCATCATGTCCATCAGGACACGTAGAAGAAGATGAGAATTCATCTTGCTTCTTCACCCAAACCTTTCTAGGAACCTCATTCACTTGAGAATTCCTAGTCAACAAATTAAGTTTCTCACTAAGAAATTTTGTTTGTTTAGTTAGTGCAGAAACTTGAGAAGCTAGATTTGTAGAGTCAAATCTAGGTGACACCTTCTTAGGCCTCTTCTTTTGCTTGTGAAGCATGAAACACTTAGGCCTAATGTGTCCCGCCTTGCCACAATGATGGCACACAGGCACAAACCTCGGATGAGAATGAGGTTTACCCACAACACCTCTAGATTGAGGTTGGGAAACAGGACGAGGAATAACATGAGGAGAAACATGACTACACATAACAGATTTCTTACCTAAGTCACGTTTAGCTGCTACAGACACAACTTTGGAAGAAGAAGCCTTATTACAGTTAGGCTCGGAAGTAATACCTAACATACGGTCCACTTTTTTATTTCCACTAGAAAATGCGGACAATTGGGTTCTAGCATCTTCAAGTTCGGTCTCTAATATTTGGACTCTATTAATTAGGTCTCTGTTCCTCTCCTCTAAGTCATCAACCATCAAAAGGCTTTGCTCAAATTTAGCTTGAGCTTAATTCTTTTCTAGCTCAACTACTTTCAGCCTCTTATTGACCTCAATATTAGTCTTCTTAGTAGCTAAACTCTCATTAAACAGCTCAATATAAGCTACCTGAAGACTTTCCTCATCTATAGACTCATCAAGAGAGACTTCTGAATCAACATCATTAACTACAATCTCTCTCTCATCAGTCACACTAGCAGTAAAGGCTATATAATTGTCTTTAGGAGAATCATCACCTTCAGAATCACTAAGGTATGTGGGACACTCAGATCTAACGTGCCCATATCCTTCACATTCATAGCATTGGGCACCACGGGATCTACTATCCCTATCCTCTCCAGACTCACTCCTGCTATGCCTACTCTCTCTAGGCATAACATCCATATCCCTGTTACTGTTATGACCACTCTTATTAAGTTTAAGAAATTTCTCAAACTTTTTTGCAAACAAGGTCAAATCATGATCCATGATGGTATCATCATCACTAAACGAATCATGTACAACTTCCTTAGCGATTTTCATCGCAAAAGTTTTTGGCTCTTTATAACCAGGAAGCTTTTTTTCATAAACCTGCAGCTTTCCTACGAGTTCATCTAAATTAAGATGATTGAGGTCATTGCTTTCCTCGATGGCGGTGATTTTGGGTAGGAACTTATCAGGTATGGATCTCAGGATTTTCCTAGCTATCCTACCGGTAGGAATAGTCTCACCTAGGTTAAAACTAGAGTTAACAATATCGTTAATCTCAGTATAAAACTCATCAAAAGTCTCATCTTCTTTCATTCTGGCGACCTCAAACCTAGTAGCTAAATCCTGGAGTCTATTATTTTTAACAGACAATGTGCCCTCATGCACAGTCTGCAGAATGTCCCAAGCATCCTTGGCTATCTCACACATTGAGATTCTCCTAAACTCAGCAGAACACACATCACCATGTATGGCATTAACAGCCTTGCTGTTCCTATTGCTAGCATCAAATTCGTCCTTGGTCCAAGTACATTGTCTTTAGGGGAAGTGACCCCATCAACAACAACAACGGGAGGTTTCCACCCGTGCTCAACAGTCATCCAGACCCTCTCATCTAAGGACTTAAGGAACGCTTTCATGCGAACCTTCCAATATAAATATTTTGTGCCATCAAAAAATGGCAGACAATTCAAGGGTTGACTACGTTCCATAGCTAAAGGGTCAAGGATCGAGTTCAGTCTTTGATACTAATTGAAAATTCGGGATTATCCTAAGGTTCTGACCCTATGCGGAATTATAAATAATAAGCAGGACAAGTCCTGTTACTGCTACTATGGATAAATTAACAAGCAACCACAATAACAATTAAATAAAATTATGCTGCAAAATATTAAAACAATAGCATGAATCAAATCAGCAAAATAAATCAAACCATACAAAATTCAACACAATGATTTTGGTGACGAAGTGGAAAACACTTGCGAGTAAAAAAACCACTCCAGGTATAGGCTACCACCCGAATCCACTATATAGAGAAAAACTTACAGCGATGGTCAAGACCTATGGTGGCAACTCCACTGACTCAAGTACCTCAATACTGTAAGAATTCAAGGCAACTCCTCAAGCCCGCGACCCACGGTTTTCTTCAGAACCTCTGAAGTCTCAGAGTAGATTATATCACTAATGACGCCGGAACTCCGACTACCAAACTTCCTCCTAAAGAACTCTAAAGGATTAGAGAATTTGGGTTAAGTTGTGTTGAAGGTTTATCAAAGAAACAATCACACCATCAATGAAGAAGACAATGAGATAAGAAGTCTTCAATGGTGGAATCAAGGAGAGTTGAAAACTTTTTAGTGTTTTGGCTCAAAGGATTTGTGTTTCAACTATTGGGGAAACGTGTCTAAGAAAACCTACTTACGCAGGGACGTTCGAACACACTACAAGTTTCTGCCTCGAAAACGTTCGAACGAATTAACGAACGCAACACGAACGCGGAACGCGGACTGATTTTCAGGGGCAATTTAAAATACTTGTAACTTTCTCGTCTCTTGTCCAAATCATGAGTTATTTATATGTACGTGATCGTCTTCGAGTCTACTTTCCATGCAACTGACCTCATGTCAATTGGAGCTCTAAATATTCTGAAATATGTAAAAGAGTAAATATCGTTCTGAAATCTCTAGCTCATGTTGCCAAATACTTGTCCAATTGCTCCGAGATCTTCAAGACTCATTACAACTCAATTGAACTTGTTTTGTTACGGACATTGCCAATAAAAATGGAACTAACAAATACAATTGAAGCTATTGATTCATTAGACAATGTCACGTGGCAGTGTTCTTCACACCATCACCCACTAAATTATTACTCGATATACACACACACATGTTAATCGTAAGTAAAAATAGGTGTTTACCATACCGTAAGAAAAAAATAATTTTGAATAATGATATTCGAACAAAAGGGTGAATTGCTAAAAAATCAAGAAAAATGATAGAGAAACTAAAAAATGATTTAATGGGTACAAGACAACTCACAAAATACGGGTATTTAGTCATCATATTTTATGAGTGAATTTAGTTCCCTTTTAATCTATAGGTCGCTCATCAAAAAGTAATTTTAATATATAGTAAATGTATTTTATGATTAATTTATGTCACCATTTTATCACATTTACATATCATTTTTCAATCATTTTTGAATATACACTAGTGGTACTAAATGTCAGCGTCATGGCACTTGATTAAGGATTTTGATGATGCAACGCTAGGACTTCAAAGCGCATTCGCAAGTATTACGAAAAGATGTTGAAGCAATTGGATGTGAATACTCAATAGCTTAATAAAGATATCTAGTGTAGTCTTATTATATAGCTTGCGGCTCTCAATGTAAGTGAGTTGATAATTTAAGTATTCTAAGCTCATAGGATTCACGCACATTCATATAAATGCATTAAGATCAACTGGTCAAATCTTCAAATCCTGAGCTTCTACACTAAGACCGGCATATCGGTCCATGATATTGGTATACCGATGACCATGCTCTGTCTTGGGCAATTTTGTATGCTATTTGGAACCGAGATACTTCAAACCAGTCTACCATACCGGTCAGTCTGGAGTTTGCATAGCTACTGGAACCAGGATGAATCATATCAGTTCTCATATCGGTTAGCTAACCGGCATACCGGCCATCGTACCGGTCAATAATCTGATTGGTCTGTGCTTTAATCTTCAATTGTCTTATTCATATAGCCGTTTAAATTGCAGGACCGGAATATCGGTCCCTGTAGACTAGCATATTGGTCTCAGGACAGAGAGCTACAAAATTTTTCACATTCACTATATATTGAGCCCCAATTTCATTTTGTCAAGTTTTTTATACCTTCTAACATTTCTTTCACGACAAAAATAAAGAGAGGAACAAACCTTTGTATTCATTTACTCTCTTCATAATCAAAGCTCATTACATATATCTTCATATCATTTTAGGGCTCTCAATGTAAGTAGTTGATAATTTGAGTACTTTAAGCTGATATGACTCATGCACATTCATATAGATGCATTAAGGTCATATGAAAAATATTTTTAAGTCTTCAAATCCTGAGTTTGTGCTCTGTGACCGACATACCGGTCACCGATACCGACATACTGGTGACTATGTTCTACCTTGAACAGTTTTTCACGGTCTCTGGAATCAGGCTACTCCATATCGATCTACCAAATCGGTCAGTCTGGAATTTGCATAACTATTGGAACTGAAACGGATCATATCGATCTCCAAATTAGTTAGCTAACAGGCATATCGGCAACCATACCGGTCAGTAATCCGGTTGGTATGGGCTTTAATCTTCAACGATCTTATTCATATAGCCGTTTAAATTGCAGGACCGGCATACCGATCCCTATAGACCGGCATACCGATCTCATGACAGAGAGTTGTGGCAATTTTCACTTTCACTATATATTGAACCCAAATTTCGTTTTGTCAAGTTTTTTACACCTTCTAACATTTCTTTCAAGAAAAAAAAAAAAGAAAAAACAAACCTTCTTATTCATTTACTTTCTTCATAATTAAAGTTACTACATACATTTCATATCATTTTTTAGAGTTTGGAATTCTTGGGTTAGAAACTCACCCATAAAATCTTCTTTATCAATTGTGAGTACCCAAGTTGTGTTGTAAATCATTTCATCATCAAACACTTGTGGTTATGGAAATCCCTTGTTGAGCGAGAATACTTAAATTGGTGATTTTGTGGTAAAAAGTTTGGAGTGAGCCTATGAACAAAACTCTCATTGTAAAGGTTTAAAAGTGAACTTGGGGATAAAACTCTTGTGTAAAGGTTTGGATTGAACATAAGAGACAAAACTTTTGGTTGTAGTGAGCCACGGAAAACTCACAATGTAAAGTGTGAAATCACATATGAATAGTAGAAAACTTCAAGCGCGGCTTGAAGGAGAGAATATAGACATTGTTGACCGAATCACTATAAATCTCGGTGTCAATTTTTCTAACCATTACTCATTTATTTTATTTATCATAAGTTTTACTTTATATTTGTATATTATTTAGAAACTTGTATTTGGTAAATAATTATTGAATTCATTAATTGTAGAAATTGAACATTAATTCTAATTAGTAAAACTACTAACTAAATGACTTAAAATCGAAAAGAGCCCCCGCTTGAGTATATAGTGAGTGCTTGTTGGAAATATCACTCAACTCTAAATGTGATTGAAGTGGATGAATCAAACTTCAACATTAAATTATTCGTTTTGCTAAAAGTTTTTCAAAAACTTCAATGCCACAAGGCATGTTGGCAGCCTCACTCTTGTCATGTTATATTAATTTTCCTAATTAACGTGTTTGCATTTATCATGAAATTACGAATATATTTCAGTGATTACATATAAAACAAAATAAAAAACATGTGTAAATTTATTTTATTTTATAGAGAAATTTTCATTTTTTCAACTCAAAGTTTAATCCGGGTTCGAAAAAAAATTAATTTGTTTTCTAACAAATTATTAGTCGTCCACTCAATATTTACAAGTGTATCAATTTTTCAGTTTACTATTAATGATGTTAGAATCTTTATTTAATGAGCCATATAAATAAAAGGGAAAAAATAAAGGAAAAATGTTTTTTTTTTTCCATTTTACCCTAATGATGTCATTAAATTTTATTGTTATTAACAGGCCGGGGAAATAGCTCGCTGATACACTTTGCATATACCTTCGATGGACTGTTGATATCTTTTAAATGTTTTTACCAGTTTCTAACATGGACCAAGTCTTGAATAGAAAAAAGTATACTCTCATTCTATCCGGACGGAAAGTTAAGAAGGGATTTTTTTTTTTTTTTTTTTTTTTTTAATTAGGGAAATTATTATTTTTCTATTAGGTAAATAATATATATATTTTTGAATATGAGTTCATTTTACTCATAAAATTTTGAAATCATTTTCTTTTCCACCATCGAATTCAAATGTTTTTTTTTTTTTTTTTATCAAATGGAAAATGGATCGTTTTCCTTAATTAAAATAATAATTTATTCATTTTTTGACTTTATCAAATAGAAATGAATAAATTTGAAACCACACATGAAAAAGAGAACGATTTCAAAATTTTATGAGTAAAATAAGCTTATGTTATTTATGAGGTAGAAATGGTTTAAAACGAGAAGGGGAAAATAACGAAATCCCATAATATTTTATGAAATTAAACGACATCGCTTGATGTTTTAAAATTAAACAAATCTCCTATAAAAAGGATTTTATTATAATTTTTTTTCCTTATTATAAAACATGAAACGAATTTGGCTCATTTTCTCAAACGGGAATCAATTTTTTTTTCAAGTGATTTTTTTTTTTTTTTTTTTTTTTTTTTTTTTGTAGCATTTGTGCGGGTAACAAGGAAGTAGAAGAATCAATTAATATTACTTTAAATATGGGTTTGTTTTTATTTTTTTCCCAAGTTATGTGATCATTACGTTATATAGGTTAGTTGCATCAAAGGTGGCTTAAAGCGATAATGAACTGAAGTAAAGTGGCATAAAAAAAAACAGTTAGTCGAAGGAACTAACGAATTTCTTTTGTGACAAACAGTTAAAGGAATTGATCCAACAAAAGCCTTCTTGCTAACATGATTTATTCCTTTGACTATATTACTTACTTTTTTAGTACAATGAGTGTTACAATTTATTCATATTCTACATAAAATTAGATAAGAAAAAGAATTTGTACAAACCAACATTTAGCATCTTTAAAAGGAATCCATGTACATTTGTTTTTGTACTTTGAAATTATTACAATGATACAATTGTTGAATGAAAGATAGTATTTGTAAGCGATGTATTCTTGATGAAGGATTTTGATGATGCAACACTCGCGATTTCGACGCACTCACAAAGTATTATAAAAAGATGTCAAAGCAAATTGAATGTGAAGATGAAAATCAACGAACGTATCATTTGTGAAGTCTTATATCTTAGGGTTCTCAATGTAAGTGAGTTGTTAATCACGTATTTTAAGTTCATAAGACTCATACATATTCATATAAATGCATTAGGGTCAAGTACATATTATTTTCAATCTTCAAATCATATGTTTTATGTACTGTAACTGACATATCGGTCTATCAGACTTGATTGCATACTTTCTGAAACCGGGTAACTTTATACATGTCTCTCATACCGGTCAGTCTGGAGCTTACAAAACCACTGAAATCAGGACTGATTATATCGGTCAACTAACCAGCATACATGTCTCCATATCGGTCGGTAATCTGGTAGGTCATGCGCTTAAATACTCAACGATCATATTTTATAGCCGTTTGATTTTACAGACCGGCACACCGGTCCATGATATCGGCATACTGGTCTCAAGACGGAGAGTTATGATAGTTTTCTTTTTCCCTATAAATTGAGTCACCGTTTCATTTTTGCTTAATTATATCACATTCATGCATTTTATACAAAGCAAAAATATAGAGTTTCATCAATCTTCTTATTCATATACTCTCTTGATTATCAAAGATCATTACATACACCTTTATATCATCCATTGAACTTAGATTTATTTGGATAGACACTCATACATTAATCTTCATTATCTTTTGTGTGTGTATCCAATTGAGTTGTAACCTTCAATATCAATCTCTTGTAATTGAGAAATCTCTTGTGTGAGTGAGTATACTCAAAAATGTGAAATTGTGTAAAAGATTTAAGAGAAGCCTTGTAAGAAAATCTCTTATTGTAAAGGTTGTGGAGCATTGGAAGAAAACTCTAGTGAAGGTTAAGAGAAACATTGGATCAAAGACCTCTATTATAACGGTTTGGGGGTGAGCCGCAAAAACTCTTGGTATAAAGTGTGAAGTCATTTTACATAGTAGAAAGCTTCAAGCGCGGCTTAGAGTAGTGGACGTATGCATTGAGTCCGAACCACTATAAATTACGGTGTAAAGTTTCTCTATCTCTAACTCTTTTATTTATCGCAAGTTTTATATTATATTTGCATATCACATAATAAAACTTGTTGTTTGTGAAATTGACATTGATAAATACTTTCGGTATTTTAATTATTGTTTATATGAATTGTGAAAGTTGTATTCTAAGTTTAATTGGTAAAGGTATCAATTAAGTAGTTTAAAATTGAAAAGAATTTTAATTTCGCATCACATACCCAATTCACTCTCCCTCTTGAATATAGTTGCTATTATTTGAGTGCTTGTATGCAAATTCAATTAGTATAAGAGCTTGTAGGCAAATCTAATTTACCCTACTATCAGGAGGGTTTTGTTAAAACAATATGGGGTTTTGTTTAGTGTGTGTGACTTGGTGGCAAATGGCTTAAAATTTGGTTGTCAAGTCCTGAGTTCGAGTTTAGATAATTCATTTCTTATAAGAGTATGATGCAATCGGGAGTTTTACCTGCTCCGTTAAAGTCCGGATTTGGTGATTTGACGACGGGATTTCTAATATTATTTAAAAAAAAAATGTTTAGGATTATGCTCATTTTCCGTTTACGAAAATACCTCAGCTGAATGTTAAAACCATTTAAATGACTCAGCTTATTTTAAAAAAAAAAATTATGTTAATTCAAGTTTAAATGTCTAAATCTAATTAATTCGATAAGTGATTAAATTTAAAGAAACCAAATAATGACAAAACACAACAAATTAACATTAAGTAAAATATTATAATTTAATTATGCCTCAGCTAAAGCAAATTTCTAACCACATCCGTGACTCACACTTTATCTTTATTAATAAAAATAGTACAATTTAGTTAAAATTTCATATGTACTCTTTTTTATACATATTTATTTAGGCTACATTTTTATTATGTGGTGATGTGGCGCATTAGCCACAACAATTGTTATGGAATGTAAGCTGTAACTATAAGTAAAACGTTAGATAAGTATTTGTTAAACTTTTTTTTTAATCGTTGGAAATTTAACCGTCAAATCACTCTTTCCGGACTTAAGCGGAGTAAGTAAAATCTCTAACTGTCTCAGGCTCTTAAAAAAATACACTCCCTAAATTCGAATTCAGGACCTCAAGATGAGATCCTAAACCATATACCACCAAACCACGTTCCTTGGGGACAAGTATTTGATAAACACCACTCTATCAAGTAAAAATAATTTATTGTCGATTGTAGTAAACTTATTTTTTCAATAAATAATTGTGAAAAATAATCAGTTGTGTTGCGAAAGACCACCAAAAAAAATTAAAACAAATAATTATTTATCCCTACCTATTTGCTATAATCCCAAATTTTTGTTTTTGTTTTAATGTGAAAGAGATTATATCTCAAAACCTCTATACTAATCAAAACATTATTATCAATTGAAACGAATCATATGTATCAAAAACTGATTTAGAACAAACTACCAATGAGTATGAGTTGATGGTTTTGAAAAGGTTATGAAAATGGATTACAATAAATATTGTCTTGGGGTAAAGAAGGCTATCGTAAGAGTAGATTTTTTAAATTTTATGTTAGATACCGGATACGGAAATATCTAAATTGACATATATAAAAATTATTTCCTTACATTTTATTGATGTTAATGAAGCAATTATTATCAATAAAATACAGTGTTGTCAGAAAATTTATGTAACCGATACCATCGAGTGGAAAATACTTTTTTTTTTTTGAAAAGTTAATACGATATATATTATAAATCTAGTTAATTATTTTTTTATCAATGTGACTAATTATATTATTAATCATGCAATCTGTCACCCATTTAAGATTTAACATATCATCTACAAACTTAAATTCAAATCAAATCAAATCAAATATAAAATTTCATAATAAAAACATAATTCACATTTAAAGAAAATTATCCCATTTTCACATTAAAGATATTTAAAGTCCAAAAATATAACAATCAATTTTTTTCACCTATACTCAACTTGATCATGGAAGATCATCAACGGTCAAGATTTGAAGTCTACCAAAGTGGGGTTCTTCAACGGCTAATATTTTTCGGAAAACAAAAAAAACAACTACTAACCGCGTGGGCCCATTAAAAAGAAAAGAAAAATAATTATTGGGGAAAAAAATGAAATGGGTCATTTGTTCATCTCATTGCCTCTTGAATCTGTCAATTCAATCTCAAATGACATAATTTTTTAAAATATTTTTTTGTGGGTTCATTGGAATCCCAAGTGATTGTTACACTAAAGTTAAAGCTCTAACTAAGTTTGTACTATAATATTATTATATTTGAGAAAAATATTCGATCTAAATGTTTCTTCTATTATAATAATAGTGATATAATAGATGTTACATTTGAAGGGACTTTGAGATTATTGGAGAATATTAATGGGACCTTATGAATCAAACCATTTACCAACATGTATGATAATGTTAGATTTCTTCTTCTTTTGTGTACAATCTACAAAAAAGATATGAATTTTACTTCTTTTCTTTTTTGTCTATTGATAAGATCATGAGAATTATATTAATGGGCTATTACATTGCACCTTGATCTTTTCAAATAAATATACAACAAGAGTTAAATCAGGGGATTATTTGAAGGGGGGTTTCATAATTTTTAATAGTTTAATTTATAAATTCAGTAGAATATTTTTATTATTTACTAAGTGTTAACGTATCGAATTTTTTTGAGAGATTTGAGTGTGGGTGAGACTCCACACTAAATCTTTTTCCCTATCTCTTTATGTTCTTCATAAATACCATAGACCAGAACAAACCAATTAAATTCACTATTATGTTGTATAGTAATTAAAAATACAAATTTGACTTTATCTGATATCTCAATTAGCCGCAGCGACGCGTCAGTTGGGTAACCACCCAAATGGTGGTTACTCCACACACAAAAGTCGGATTAGCTCATCAAGTATGATCTGTCATATCCAAATCCTTTAAAATTTTAAAAATGATAATTTAATATTGAGATGATTTTCTTTTAAATATTGATATAAAAAAGATAATAATATATTATGAAAACATTAGTATGGCGCGTCATCACCATCCAAATAACATTATTCAGGGTCACGTGGCAGTTGCCGCAATAGGACAACCATAGTCTATAAGGTGGGCCATAATGGACTGCAACGAGGCAATATAATATCCAAGATGTCTGTCACAACTGGGCTCCACATATATATATATAAATTTTTAAATTTCATTACCAACCCAGATCCGTTTCAATCTAAATTTATACTACTATATTTTTATAAATGTAATACTGCGCGTCGGGCGGCACGACACGATCATTTTGAGTTTAATCGTCAAAAGTTAAAAACTGCATGAGAAAGCATCATTATCCCTACATAATAAAATCAAGGGAATTTAGCAAAACTAGTCAAAAAAAAATTTAGCATTTGCTATAATGAGCCACAAAGTTTGGGTTGTGTGCAAAAATGATAATTTTCTCTGAAGACTAACCCAAAGTTCATTTTTTTTATATTTAAAACTTTGGATATCTGAAGTCATGACTTTGAATATATGAAGTTATGATTTCAGATATAAGAATTCAGAGATTCGAAGTAATAACTTCGAATCTCCGAAGTTTGTTTGGTTTTTTTTTAATAATATTTCATATATATATATATATATATATATTAATAAATAAATTTATTTATTTTATATTTGAACTAATTTTGCTTCTTTTTTTTTTTTTTGCTTTTGGGACTTATTTGCTTGTGTATACATATATAATAGTTAATTATATAGTAAAACAGTTAAATATCTATCAAAATGAAAAAAAAACTACTTATCATCAAAATCAATGTTATTTGTTACATCATCAGACTTAGTATCACTTTCAGCCGACATCCTCTTCAAAAATTTTAACGCCTCATGTAATGACTGATCCATTCATTTATGTTGACCCTTCATTCTCTTATGTCGCTCCCTAATCCTCGACTGACTCTCCTCTATCGCAAATACGCAACACATAACACATTCACTAATAGATCACCTGAAGGATGAGAAGCGTGAGATGGGCCAGCGCCATCGGAGCCTTCTGGTGGATCATCAACAACGTGATCAACTTGTAATGGCTGGTTCTACGTAGCACGACAACCAACCAAATATATAAATAAATAAAAAAATTAAATACTTGAATCACTATCATTTTTCATTGAAAAATATTTTTCATTTTTTGATACATGTCATGAAAACATCGTATGTTTTTGAATAATAGAGGCTTCTTCATCACAAGAATCTTTGGTTAATGACAGTTGGATTCTCAAAGGATACCACCTTCTCATCCAAATTCAATTGAAAATACTGTATAAGTCAGGTGATGACTATGCCATGGGGAATACATCGTCCTATTATGGGCATGAACCTGAAACCAGTGCCATATAATAAAAGCTCATATGTACAAATGCGACCCAGTAAGGATAAATATATTTTTAGGATTTTCTATAATTAAAATATAAAAATAAATTATAAAATATGACATGTAGTATGCAGTCTAGCAAAATAATGCCTAAAATATTGACATCATCATGGTGACCGATACGCGACACGATGATCAACTGAATGATATCATCTATAATCTGAATGCCTAGTTTGATGTGTTCCTCCTCTCAAAACGTATAATTGAACATCATAAAATAAGGTGCGCTCTGTTGGGGCAGATGTGGAACCCCTAGGATCAGATCGGATCCCCGCGCAGTGAAAGTGGATCTAACCTATGGATATCAAGTATGGGTGTAACTGTTAAATATTTTATGAAATATTATATTCCATTACGAGTGTATAGGAAAAAACTAGGGCTGAATCTGAGTCCGAAATCTCGAGAACAGAAGAAAATAATATTCGATGCACGTAGCGCGCGACGCGAGCACACTGTGCACTGAAACATGCATTTTTTAATTTTTTTTCAAAAATTCTTCAGCTCTCTTCCAGAGAGCTGAAAGAATTAGGGTGTTTTACCATAATTTCTTCCGATCTTCCCAAAACACCTAAAATCAAAACTAACATCAACACATGTTAAAATAAAAAATCATATTTTCCAAAATATCAAATATTTTTACAAAAATATAAATTTACTTTAAATATGCATATGCGTAAATTTTGAATCCAAAACACAAGCCAAATTAGAATCCCACAATGAAGTGACTCGTGAATAATTGTAGGTCACCCAAATGTGGTCAAGTGATTCTATAATGATAGCATTAGCTTTAAGCTATAATCTAGAGTTCAAATCTTTAATTTTATGTCTATGTCGAACATAAATATTTTGATGGGTCAATAAAAATCATATTATGTTTATACTTCCAAAGCATCCTAACACAATTAATTAGCCTAATTTCAACATTATGTATCTAATACATAATTCATCACTATATGTCTAATGAAAAACATAGTTTTTGGAGAAGATCAAACTTACCTAGCAATGTTAATTCAAATATCCAATCTACTTCTCATTGTTGAAATGTTGTGGAGAAAATCCAAAGTTAGCAAGCTTGACTCCAATATTCAATCTTGATTCCAATGCTAGCAAGCTTCACTCCAATATCCAATTCTGTTTTCTCTTAATTGAAATATTGTAGATATCTCACAAAGCTTCTATAAACACTTCTCTCACTTAGGCTAATTTCTCTAATTATTGCTTGTATTTAGTTTTCTCAAGCTTTTATTTTTCTTAATTAAAACCTTCATAAAACTTGCTATTTATAGCAAAATTTAGTCAATTTTTAATTAATAAAAGTTGTAATCAACTTTTCTCAACTTTACAAGTCGATGTCATCACATATGTTTAATAATCCCACCGTCGTAGGTTATCCGAGTTGTGCTTAGGAAACATAGAATACTCCGTAAAGTTTCCAAGGCGCACATCTAATGTGAATGTCGACATGTCTACGATTCTTTACAACTGATGCGATCCACCATAGGTGATCGGCTTTTGCCAAAGTCTTAAAAATCATGACTTGCTCACATGGATACCTAAACTCCTTACGGTACACATACAGGCTGACAGATCCTATCTTGCTTCGCACTTGATTACCAAGTGCATCGGTCCATACCCAACGAACATCTAGAGGCCAGACCATGAAAGATTTCTGACATACATGACATCAAAGTGTGGAGCATCTCACAAAAAATTAATGATATCATTTAGTCAAAGGATTACATATGCTACTCGACTCGAGGAGATTCTTATGTATGGTGGTATGTACTTTCAACTATTAGGAATCACTTATGAGTTATTCAGTATTCGGTCCAACCAATACTCACATGTCTATACGAGTTTCTAAAACTCTGGTACAAAGGGTTAAACCATTGGAACTCAAATTCCAATATACTGAAGGTGTTTTATTGCGGAAATCCGGTAACGCGGCAGAACAGTGGAAAATCAAAATTTTTCGATTTCAAAACTTTTTCTCGGATTAATAAAATAAACTCATTTATTTTATTATCCAATAATCGAATTATGAAATAAAACACATTAAATCAAATTAATGTGAATTTACCGAATTACCCTTAAACATAACAATTTGTTTATTTTAATCCGAAATTATTCGAAATGATTTTGGATGATTCTAAATCATTACATATATGAATTTAACATGTCATACATATTGAAATTCAAATTGCAAAATAAATTTCCCAAATTTTGGCCTAAAGCCGAGAGCCCTCCATGGTGAGAAAATTGTGCATTTTGCACTTCCAATGTTCAAAACACATTAAGACAAAATCCAATCAACCTAATATTTTACATGCATCTTATACACATCCATATTCACCATATAAATGAAAAGCCCCAAATTTGGAAGTGGTCTTAAACCCTAATTTTCAATTTCTTCAAATTGGACAAATTAACAAAGTCCAATACTTCAATCATGTTTCTACCATTCAAATCAAGTCTCAACACAATGAAATAACTATAGATCAAATTTAGGTCATTTAAGAGTGCGTCAAAAACTCTAGATTAGCAACAAGTTTCTTAAAATTTTAAAAGAATGATAGTTAACAACTTATAAGCATTTTATGAAATTTATACATGCACAACCCCATTACAAAACTTCCGTCTACCAAAAACACAAAGAATAAAGAATAGAAAAACATAAGAAACTCATAGCATGAAGCCTAGAACTCAAGTAACATTTTCCTCTCTAATAGCAAGTTTGAAAAACTTACTAAAAATCCAAGCTTTCTTTGTTTTCTTCTTCTTTTCTCTCAAGCTTCTTTGTTTTCTTTTAATGGAGTTTTGGTAAAGGTTTGAAGTTAATGATAACCCTAAAATGAAAACAAAACAATATATACTAAAAAACTTAGCCTTGGCCGAATTTTAGGTATATATAAATATCAAGATATTTTTGATTTTTTGTTTCATTTAAAGCCTTTTATCAACTTGCATTTTTAATCATCAAACCATTTAATGAATTAAAGCAAGTCAACAAAAGCAACTCAAGTCATTAAAATAAATATCTTAACTTTAAAATATTTATATTTTAATTAATTTAATCATTTAACAATTAAATAATTAATTAATTATTTAAATACAAATATATTAAATATATGTATCATATTTACAATAAATATCAAATACATATATATATTATATATTAGTCAAATATCTCAATTTGACAATTAATTAATGTGTATTTGAATTAATCAAGCATTAAATGCAAATACACAAAAAATTAAGGAAATGACTATCGGGTCCCTACACATGTATTTTGCGTTTAACCTTTAAACGACTTTATAAACAATCAATATTATTAATAAATGTTGCCCTAGTGCTCTACGAGTATATTTCATTATTGAGACTCTATAGATTCAGGCATATCCGTCACGAAATCCAATTTCGTGTCCATAAATTATCCACCCGTAAATTATGACGACCACAGATAAACTCGTTGAATCATACAGGTCGAGGTCATGGAAAATGTATAATTCATCTGTCACAGGTATCCGATAAATCCCAGAGATATAGATGTAAACGTCAAATCTCTGTAGGGATTATCCAGTCGACTATTCTATTAGCAATCTCAAAAAGAACATTTAGAACTAACTTCTAAATTGTACCACGGGCCCATGGTTTTTATCTGATTGCTAATCATATAGACTACCTATGCTCTGATACACAGAACTTACAGATCCTATCTCGATATACACATGACACCCTGAGGATCTATCTACACCCAACGAACAGGCGGAGGTCTGATCTTAATAGATCGGTGACGTGATTGCCATCTAAGTGTAGAAGATGTCTCATGCGCCCACAGTGGTATCTCAAGTCGAAGAATCACAAGTGCTACTCAACCGATAAGATTCTTATTGACGTTGGTGTACCATCCATTAAGAATCTTCGGTGAGTCGTTCAATGTTTATCCGCTATAAACACCTACACGTCTATACTAGTCTCCAAGACTTATGGTTCATTGAGAAACCATTGGAATCATATATTACAGTATACGACATGTATCGGTCTCAACGGGTTTACTATACTGACCAAGTAGTGTAAACCTTGACCAGGAACTGTCTGAGAATGACAACGTCATGATACAACTCAATGTCAGTTGTGACGTTTTTGCAACTGCACCATGACTAGTCATTCTAAGGTCATTACGTCTTTACCATATTAAAATATACATTATATTATAGAAACTGCATATATTATTCAAAATAATAATATTTTACAGAAGTATTCATAAAGAAATACAACCGGGAATTGGCGCTCTGAGCACCAACCCCAACATATACAATATGTGCTAGTCTTCTAGGTTATAGGAATTCGATCGTATTCCAAAACCAACAACTAGGAATATATATATATATATATATATATATATATATATATATATATATACACACACACACACTTTAAGAATAGTTTATAATAGTAATACTTATCCCAATGTCGGACAACCTAGTGTCTAGTATTACTACATGACTATTGTAAGGTTGGTGTCATTCTTAACATATTTATACATCAATTTAATATGCATAATGATAATACCATTAATAAGATTTGAAATGAAAATGTAGTTATTTTATTAATAAATAATAAAATATAATGTATTATACATTATTCGGATTGGCGCTCTAAGCACCAACACCAACACGCTCACTCTTCGTAAGCCTCGGTCCCGGTACCATACCCATGACAGCTCTTTGATCAAGTCATGCTTTATAATGTCAGCCATCATGGGGACCAAACTATATGCCCTCAACAACCGAATACAGCAATACCTCATATATCAAGTCATAGGTAATATTCAATATCCTCCCGAACAACTAAGTAGAAAAATGAAAATGGTGCTTCTGGATCGTTTCCGAATTGATGTTACTGATAAACAATCGACATAATTACATAATTCTAACAGACATTGGGGCGTCTAAAGTATACAAAATGTCTCATCTCATCTCACGCAGTAGATTGATCTGTCCATATCATATAATATTTTATATATCTACTAGATATGCATCAATAATAGGTTGTGCAATCCAGGCATTTCTGGTAACGAGTGAAAGCCTCATTGTGTGGGCAGTAATAAGGGACAACACTGACCATAACTTCGAAGACAAGTTTGGATTTCAAAGACAAGTTCGGAGAAAACTTTGGAAATCATAAGTAAATTTGGAGGAAAATTCAGATATTTTTTGTCATATTTTGTTCATTTTAGAGACCTCGACCCTTATATAATTTTTAAAACTTTGGAGATCCCAAGTTATTACTTCGGATAACCGAAGCCTTCAATAAAAAAAAAAAAGGAACTCCGGGATAGACTTCGGAGAATTTGGATTCTTCAAAGTCTATTTTAGATAAAATGATTATTATTGCAAACTCAAACGTTGTGAATCATTTTGACAAATGATAACTTTTTTTGACTAATTTTTCGAAATTCCCTAAAATCAACTAACGACCATTCGTGTTATAGTTATCATTATTAATAAGTGACTTAAATAGAGAAAATCATTTTATTTGAGTTTAAAAAAAAATATAGGAATTATTTGAGTGGAGCATAGGCAAATTCTTTTCCCTATTTTTTTAATTCGACATAAATAGACGGATATTTTATTCAATCCACTTTTTTTGCACCAATGAATTGAGTTAATCTTATAGTGTGTATCATAAAATATTTTCAAAAACATTAATAATTGTTGATAAAAAAAAATAAGAAACTCCGTATTTGACGGGAGAATGTGACAAAGGAATTCAATAGTTTCATTTAAAAAATTAAAAAATTAGCCTGTGAGATCATTTCACGCGGAGAAAATTCTATTATGTAACTGTAGCATTATATTATATATATTTTAAAATATAAAAAAATAACTTAATAAATGATAATTATATTTAATATAATTTAATTATTATATATGTATTAGATAATAATACATTGTTATTCATATAACGATGGTACGAAAAAATTACACACGATTACTGGTATCGAAAAGTCTGATAAAACGACGCTTAATTTGTCAGTTTAGTTGATGATTTTTGCAATTGCATGTGAGAGGGTTGATTAGTAGTTATAGTTAGTTGGATTCAGCCACGTGTGGGCCATCTCATGTCTAAAGCTAGAAAGCTCATCACGAGGGACCCAAATTCACTATTTTATTTCTTTGGCTTCTATATTTTTCTTTTTCTTCTTTACTATATATCACATGACTGTATTTTCTTTCAGTGGTTAACATCTGTAACAGTTCGAACTCAATAATCAAGTAGATATTATCTGTTTTAGACACATAATCTGTCGTAAATTTATTATTAAATTTTACAATACAAAACGTATCTATTAAGTTAGAAGAGCTCGTAGCTCATGGAACAATACAAGAACTCTTTTATTAGTCATTTGAGATGATGTTACAATCTTTCCTTTAGTGATCCCATATATTCATTCATAGATCGGGCGAGTCAACTATAGAATGTCTCGAGTAGATTCTACCAGTTTTAACTTTAGACATCGAGATGGCATTATTATAGAGCTATTATTTAAATAGAGTAACATCTTTATGTTGTGAATTAAGTGCATCAAACAAATCAAAACCAGAACACAATAATGAAATCAAATCTACACTAACATATCAATATTAAACATAAACCCTAAAACTTAGAGAAAATCTGGAAAATGAATAAGATGATGAAAACTCGAAATTCAAGTCGAGATGTCTCTGTACTTAAGAACTTATTAGCCTGCGCCTCAGTGCTCTACGGAACAAATTAGAAGTGACGAGATTTTATAAAGTGATTAATGATATTGATAATAACAAAAGTCCAAGCATGAAAAAAGATTAGGACTATTAACAAACTGGATTTGTTGGGTGTGATTTGATTATGAGATGTGATAGGCATCATTCTTTCAAAATGGAGATTCGATTAAGTTACTGGCCGGCCCCACGCGGTTTGTGTTATATACAACAAGAAAAGAAACAAGATCGTGATGATGATTATGTGAAGAAATAATTTCTTGAGACTTGAGAAACCTTTTTTATTTTTATTTTTACAGATTTTATGATAATGACTGCTAAGCTCAAATCACATGACAGATCAAGCCGGTAATTGCTCCCTAAAACGACATATTTTCATTAGGTTTGGCAATCGGGATACGTCGTCTTGATCGGATTTCATTCCGACTCAAATGATTTATGATCTCGAATTTAAAATGAGATTCGAAATAATTTTTTATTATGAACGAAAAATTATTCCGAATCATGGTCAAATCCTGATTGCGATTCTATTAATGTTGGTTTTTTTCCCTCTAAATCGTTGAACCCACTTGGGCTTTTGCCTTACATGGGCCTCAATATTGTTTGACCCAGCCCAAAACAAGAGTGAAGAAAAGCAATGTTGCTGCAGCCGACAGCACCCCCAGATATTTCTTGATCACTCACACACTATCTGAATTAACCTAATTTATTTCCAAATTTACCCTTAATAAAGATAATAAAATATTAAAAATTAAATGTTTTTATTTTTTATTATCATCTTCTCTCTATTAAGCTTGTGTTTTTCCTCCAGAGTTGGAGCTTCTTTGTTGGCTCGACTAAAATGGGACCTTTCATAAATTCGTTTGTATAAGGTTTTTGGATTATCGCGGACATATTTATGTAACTGAAATTTAAAATTTTCTTCCAAAATTATTTCAAGAATTGTGATTATGTCGTACTTGATGTAAATAAATTATATCATTAAATTAATACCAAATAATCTAAACAAACATGCAACTAATTTTATTTATTTAACAAATTAGAAAAAAACATATCTGATTGTATTTTCCTTACTTGAGCCTGCCTTGAATTATATTCCTTAAATTTTCCCTAGGGTTTACCACAATTATTCAATTGCTGGCCAGACAATAAAACGCATTCAACACAGAGAATTATAAATAATCAAAGAACACACCCAAATGAATAAAAAGATACAAATTAATTACACACTATGCTTAAGATCTATCATAACCCTAGATCATTGATTTATCTACTCATAATGTTCAATAAACGCACACTAATCATCAGTGGCGTATCCAGAAATTTCAGTCAGCGGGGGCTAAATTTTTTTCTTACCAAAATAATATACAATGAATTCATAGATATTTTTTGAAATTACAAGATGATCCATATACTTTTGAAAATTATGAAATAGCCTATAATTTCTAAACTTATAAATTAACTCAAAATTTTCAAAATTATATTTTTATCCATAATTTCTAAAAATATCAATTTACCCTAAAAATTTAAGTAAAAATTTATTTTCAAAATTATGTATTTTAAGTTTGTGTAGTATTTTTTTTTTTTTTTTTTTTGAAATCGTTGGAAACCCCGCCACCAAACCACCCATTCTGGGCCGCGGCGCAGGTAAAACCACCGGCTGCCCCAGGCTCTTACAAGAAGTTGCACCCCCTGGATTCGAACCCAGAACCTCAAGGTGAGATTCTGGACCCTTCACCACTAAGCCACACCCCTTGGGGGCTAAGTTTGTGTAGTATATTATATACTAAAACCAAACCTAAGTATAAACATAGTTATTTTTATTTTTATTTAAATGTAATGAAATCTCCATTCTTTTGCAAATGGAAAAACACATAAATGAGTGTATTTAAAATGAAAAATAGTCAATTATCTATACACATATAAATTAAATATAATTATTTTAGATATGTTTAAGAAATAAGATTGATGCAAAAGTGTATTGGAATTTTTTAACTAACTTGGGCTAGGGCTTGGGCCTACATATTACTTTAAAAAAAATACAACTCAAAAAATTAATAATTAATGTATTTATGAGTATTGTTTAATTATTTATATTTTCTAATATATATATATATATATATATATATAATTTATAAAAAAAAAAAAAAACCAGTGTGTCCCTGGTCACACTGTGGCTCCGCCACTGCTAATCATTATTACAAGCTACGAACTTATAAAGATAAAACTATAAAAGAATAGACAGAAAGAACTCTCGTTGCAGTCTTCTACTTCAATTGTAGTACTGTTTGAGAATCTCATTATTGTCTTGCTATATGTGTTCTTTTATACTCTTTAGTCTTCAAAAGTATGTTATAAGTATGATTTTCAGGCTTAGAACCAGACTTACATAGGAATTCAACTCAAAATAGGATTTTCGAGCATATTGTCACACCAATATAGAGTCATTGGCACGACAATACATGATAGAGTATGAATTGTTGATTTTGATGATATTGGCACGACAATTAGTAAATATTGTCACACCAATATGTATGAGCTTTTTTATTTTCAAACTCATTTTTTACCATGATTGATTCCGATTTAATTTTCGACATAAACTATAAAATTGTAGATAATTGAGTCTTATTTTCAACGCAACTTGAATCAACTCATTTGGACATTGCAAGAAAAATTTATGGCTAAATTATTGAAAGTTACGCAAATCAAAAGGTCAATAGTGCAAATCACTTGAATTGACGATGTTTCAAATCTGTGTTTTTCCACATGTATCGTATCCACAAAAACACAATAAACTCCTCAAAACGCTCATAAAGCTTACAGTAACCCTCAAAATGTAAGATATAAGGGCGATAAATATATATATATTGATTGTTTATCAATACTTTTTATTTTAGCAAGGGTAAAGTAAAATTATCTTATTAATTAACCAAATATTTCATTAATTTATAGGATATATTTTAACAAAATTTCAGATTGAGTGGGGCCGACCGTCTCTACTAACTTATATGTGACTCCGCCATTGATGATATATGTTTAAGGAAAAATTTTACACTATGTAACGGTAATATCATATCACCATCGCAATAACCCAATAATATCTTCATAAATGGCGAGTGATTATAAACATCATAAAATTTGCCACCAAAATGAGTAATCCAAGCAACGGTTGAAACTGATTTCCTGTTTTATAAATTAAGAGTTATATTTCATATTGAGTTGAGTTTTATACATATTTTTTTTACATTTTTTAATGGATAGTTATTAAATAAAATTTTATATATAATTAAATCTTAACTATTTCTTGACTATCCATAATCAAATAATAAGGGTGTACACATGTCTAGTCAACCTACCAACCCAAGAGAAATAATCGAGTTTGATAATTTTAAATTTATTTTCAGGTAAAAAAACATTAATCCATATGTGAAGATATTGGTCTTGGGTTTAGTTTAAAAAAATAGAATTTGACCCGATTCAATTTAAATTTTAATATTGAAAGAGATAATTTATAAAATTATTCTTATATATTTAACATCAATTAATGAATTTATTAAAAATTTCGCATTAAAACTAATTAATATTATCTTTCTGTAATAATTGACATCATCTTCTTGCACTAAATTAAAAAATTGATAAAAATGCCAAAATGATAGTAATATATGGAATTGTTGAGCTGAAATTACATCAATTTGTTTAATATAGGAAACAAATCGAATTGATCCATTTAATAAATGAATCAATTTTTTCAAACTTATATTCTTTTTATTACAAATCGTATAGAACAAATAAACGAATCCATATCCAAATTACGACTCCCTAATTTTCGGGCATTCCCTATTAGTAAAATCCTAAAATTTGGTGCCAATGTCAATAAAATTCACTTTGTATTTGTATATTTACCCAATATTAATTGAAAAGGGTTCCACATGTATCATATCCTATAAAAAAAACAATAAACTTCTCAAAACGCTGATAAGACTTACATTAACCCTCAAAATATAAGATATAAGGACAGTGAATATAGATATATTGACTGCTCATTAATATCTTTTATTTTAATAAGGGTAAAGTAAAATTATCTTATTAATAAATTAGACATTTCATTAATTTATAAGATATATTTTAACAAAATTTCAAATCGAGTGGAGCCGACTGTCCCTACTAACTTATATGTTGCTCTGCCATCGATAATATATGTGTAAGGAAAAAAATTATACAGAAAAAAATTATACACTACGTAACGACAGTACCATATCATCTTGTAATAACCCAATAATATCTTCATAAATAGCGAGTGATTAGAAACATCATAAATTTGGCCAGCAAAATGAGTAATCCAAGCAAGGGTTGAAACTGATTTCCTGTTTTATAAATTAAGAGTTAAAATTCGCGTTGAGTTGAGTTTTATACATATTTTTTTATAATTTTTAATGAATAGTTATTAAATAAAAAATTATATATAATTAAATTTTAACTACATGGCATATCTCTTTCCACAGATTACTGTGAATATTTCATTTAGGGACCATTGATGGACCCTTATTATACTACTAGTTTTTGTCCGTGCCTACGGCACGGTGTTACAGTATTTGGCCCGTGCCTACGACACGGTGTTACAGTATTTGCCCGTGCCTACGGCACGGTGTTACAGTATTTGGCCCGTGCCTACGGCACGGTGTTACAGTATTTGCCCGTGCCTACGGCACGGTGTTACAGAATTAAATGATTTTATTTTTTAATTAAATGATTTTATTTTAACTTTCTATTTTTTAATTTGAAAATTTGAAAATTTTTGACAATTTCCATCAATCAATTCACTCTCTTTCCTCCAATTACCAATGAAATGATCTGGGCCATCAATTAAGCCACATAAAGAGAGCCGTTGGATACACTCTCTTTCCTCCAACACCATTCTCATTTATTATATAGATGTTTAGGCATTTTGGTTTCAAAGTGTTTTTTTAATTTGGAATCAAATAATAAGGGTGTACACATGTCGAGTTAACCTAATAACCCAACAAAAATAATTAAGTTTGATAATTTTAAATTTATTTTCAGGTAAAAAAACATTAATCCATATGTGACGAGATTGGCCTTGGGTTTAGTTTAAAAAAATCGAATTTGACCCGATCCAATTTAAATTTTAATATTGAAATAGATTATTTATAAATTTATTCCTATAACTTAAACATCAATTAATGAATTTATTAAAAATATCCCATTAGAACTAAGTAATATTATTTTTCTATAATAATTGACATCATCTTCTCGAACTTAATTAAAAAATTGATAAAAATAACAAAATGACATTAATAAATGAATCGTTGAGCTGAAATTCGTATTCGATTTGTTTAACAGACGAAACAAATCGAATTGATCCATTTAATAAATGAATCAATTTTTTCAAACTCATATTCTCTTTATTACGAATCGAATAGAATAAATAAACGAATCCAGATCCAAATTACCACTCCTTAATTTTCGGGCATTCCCTATTAGTAAAATCCTAAAATTTGGTGCCAATGTCAATACAATTTACTTTGTATTTGTATATTTACCCAATATTAATTGAAAAGGGTTCTACGAGGATTTTGAAATTGGGCCATTTTGATTTTATTGGGCCAGGCCCCAAAAAGCAAAAAAAAAAAAAAAAAAAAAAGAAGAGAGAGAGAGAGAAGAAGAAAATGATTTGACTTGACGACCACCGATGACCGAACAACTGCTGCTGCTCCTGAAAAAAATTAATAAAAATCCACCAAAAAAATTATGGATTTGGATTGCTTTTGATCGTTTCATAGGAAAAACAGAGGACTTTGAAGATCTAAGAAGAAAAAATAGAAAAAAGAAATTAAATAAATTAAGCTAAGGATGGAGAAAGTTATGAGAATAATCAAACCAAAGCCTAATCCACAGCAGCTATTAAGAGATTGGCTACATAAGCTTCGCCAAGAATGCCGAAACATTGAGCGCCAAATTCGAGGTAAATTCATCTCTGCTTTTGACCTTTATTTTATTTTTTTAATCAAAACTTTTGTTTTTGTTTTTTTTTCCTTTTTGGTACTTCTTGTTTTTGTTATATTGGGTTTGCTTAATTTAGCTTACTGATTAATGGCAATTTTTTTTCTCGGTGGTTGTTGTATAGATATTCAGAGAGAAGAGAAAAATGTACAGAAAGCAATTAAAGATGCTGCTAAGAGAAATGACATGGGCTCTGCCAAGGTATTATCAATTTCTTTGCTTTTTTAAAAGTTATGAAAATTGATTACTAAACTTCTAAATGGAAATGCCAAAGTATTAGATATATCACATGTATGTGAAAAAATTCTAGCTAATTTGCAAAGTAATATAACACTTTTGGGCTTTAGAATGAAGTGGAATTATTATTTTCTTATAGATGTATGAATCTTACTACTAAATTATCTTCATAGAGTATTTACTGACTATGAATATCAAGTTTTACAGTTCTAGGCTACTATGAGCGTGGATATTCCATTTCACTTTCAGTTTCTAGATAAATTTTGGTGCTGCATTATGGTGTAAATCCTTGATTGTTTAGGATAACACCAACATTTCTTTCAGATAATACTTAAGCTTTGTACAAGTAGGTTAGTTCAGTTTCGAGGAAGTTGAAACTTATTAACTGTTGGATTTATCAAATCATATTCTTTAATATTTGGGCGTTTTACATTAGAACTTATTTCTATAATGTGTCACCTATAAGATTTGTCATGATAAATCTCCTGATCTGGAAAGAAGTGGCTGTATTACTATAATATTTGTAATCTTGTAAGTGAAGTGAGCTCAATTGGAACTCACTCAAGGTCTCTTTTAGGTTAGGGGTAGAGTTGCGATCTTAATTATTACTGTTAATCCAGAAAATGAAAAATTTCTATCAAGAGTTATATTGTTACTTTTAATTAGAAAATGATAATTAAGATTTCTGTTTCTAATATTTTCAGTTTCTTTCTCATATAATCTATTTCAGGCACTTGCTCAGGAACTTGTCAGATCTAGAAGAACAATTAACCGTCTTTATGAAAATAAGGCACTAATGAACTCAATATCGTTGCACCTAGGAGAAATTGTTGGTATGGTTCTTCCCTTGTTTGGAATGCTTTACCCAAGAAACAGTGAAAGTGGTTTCTTGTGTTCTGTCTACTATCATTTTTAGACACATATGAAAGTGTAATAACCTACAGTTCTTTGCTAGAAGGAACTCTATAGCTAGAACGTTTATCGGAATTTCGTTTTGTCAGTGAAGTTTTTTGTCCTAGCCGTTTTCAAAGGTTGCTTTGTGGAATAAGAATGGAATGAATGAGTTTGGAGGGTGCTCTTGAGGGATGTATTAGTTTTATCATAGGTTCTCAGTACTTGAAAGCAAGTGTGTGTTTCTTGTTTAATTTTGGATGATGTACATGGTATTGTAGTTTTCTGGAGTGGTTATGGTTTCTGCACTTCTCATCTGCAACTTTCATAGGGTTACTCTCTGTGCAATCTATTATACTGTGTTCTTGTGTGTTTCTATATTTTAGTATCAATGATTTGTTCCCTGACCCTCATTCCCTCGAGAGTGATTTTTGTTGGTTTCTAGGTTCTTACAAATTCCAGTGTTCATGTTTTTGGTTGCTATTGCAGCGATCGCTTGTACTGTGGGGCATTTGAACAAGAATGCTGAGGCTATGAAGCTTGTTAACAACCTCATGAAGGCCCCAGAAGTGGCTGTTACAATTTATGAGTTTAGCAAAGAAGTTACCAAGGTACCTTTCAGATCCATGTTTAATATAAGCACACAAGGAAAAAAATTACTGACGAACTAGTTTTTACTTGTATTTTGTCCTTGAACCTTGATTAAGATTTTGTAAGCATGATTTAGATGTTATTACTAACTATATATACTGTGCTTAATATAATTATTTCAACTGTATAGACTACAGATGGTCAAAATCTCCCTCAGATAATTATACGTCTGTAATTTGCAGGCAAGAGTAATTGAGGAGTTTGTGAATTATGCTGTTGATAGAGCACTGGACACAGAGGATATTGAAGAGGAGATAGAAGAAGAAGTTGATGTCTTGACAGCGATTGGAGGTGAGACTGCTGCACAGCTACCTGAAGCAGTCAGAAAGGAAAGGGTGAAGCAGCCTGCTCAGACATCCAGAGCTGCAGAAGAGGTACTTGTGACATAACAGCCACACACTATGAGCTGCCAATTTGTTTTTCTTTCTAATTTAATGAAGTTCGTGCTTGTTGAATTTTATTTATTTATTTGTTTTATATTTTTATTATTGTAGGATGCTATTGCTGAGGGAGTCGATGATGAGGAAGAACTAGAAGAAATAAGGGCCCGGCTTGCCAAAGTTAGGTCATAACTTAAGCCTTTGATCTTCTCCTCATACTCTTATCATATTAGAGAAAAGGTCTGCATATTCATGTGCATATAGCCTTTTGATGGAAGCGGCCGCTTTCCAGTTGAACAATAAAAAAGTGCATGAGAGGAAATATCTCTATATTAGAAGCAGCAATTTTATAAACTACCTGGCTGCTAGCTGCTGTTTGTAACAATGGTAATCTGTCGCAATACCATCATTGGTGCCTCAGTCTAATCTAATTGTTGTTCAGAAGCTGATTAAACTTGTACTGGTTGCATGATTTCATGACCATG
This sequence comes from Zanthoxylum bungeanum, assembly GCA_019454045.1. Lineage (NCBI taxonomy): Eukaryota > Viridiplantae > Streptophyta > Magnoliopsida > Sapindales > Rutaceae > Zanthoxylum > Zanthoxylum bungeanum. Next base: position 24,738 of record SKCR01017066.1, on the reverse strand, counting down.
TTATTGTCACTATGTGGAGTTGTCAAACGGGTTTGTTTGGGTTAGCCTAGCCGAGATTCGCGACACAGTGCCCTTAATTGTATGGAACTTGTAGCTAATATTCTGTGTTGCATAACTCATTTGTTGCTTTTCCATTACGCAAGATATAGCAAGAGCTCATTGTTGTGTAAATAAATTTAGCGATGCAACGCTTGGGACCGTTTCATTTCCATGCTGTTTTTTTTTTCTCGAGGATTCAATACTAGGCTCTAATTTATCAAGACCGCATTTTTGTCTTCGACTACGCTTTAAAAACCCGTCTAAAACTCCCAAAACTCAAGACCTCTTATTTGTACTTGATTTTTTATCAGTCGTAGTTATTGAAAAATAAACCCAGATAAAACCAACCAAAAATGGCAATAAAGCATCTAACATAAGGGGAAGTAAGGCTTTAAACTTCGTTAGGTTTGAGAAGCTTGACAGTTTCCCAGGTGAAATCCGGGTCATCACGGCCAAAATGGCCATACGCAGCAGTCTTCTGATACCGGAAATTGCCTCCTCTCTTCAGATCAAGATTGATTGCGATCATCCCAGGCCTGAAGTCAAAGTTCTTCTTAATTAGAGCCAGTATATCCTTATCTGGAATCTTTCCTGTGCCATAAGTGTCGACGAACACGGACAATGGTTCTGGCACACCAATGGCATAAGAGACCTGGACAATACAGCGGCGGGCAAGCCCAGAAGCCACCACACTCTTTGCAGCCTGCCTGACTATATAAGCTGCACTTCGATCAACTTTTGTGGCATCCTTGCCTGAGAAGGCACCACCACCATGAGCACCCCAACCACCATAAGTATCGATGATGATCTTCCTACCAGTAAGCCCTGCATCCCCATGTGGGCCGCCAATGACAAATCGACCTGATGGGTTGAGGTGGAAGATTGTCTTTTCGTCAAGGTATTGAGCTGGAATGACTGGTTTAATCACATGCTCCTTCAGGTCCTCGGATATCTGCCCGTTGGTGACAGTTTCATCGTGTTGAGTTGAAATGAGAACAGTGTGGACCCTCTGTGGTACCATGGCCCCACCTTCATTTCGATACTCAACAGTCACTTGGGTTTTTCCATCAGGCCTCAGCCAGGGGCATGTTTTATTCTTTCTCATCTCAGTAAGTCTGGCTCCAAGCTTGGTGGCAAGTACAAGAGTCAGAGGCATTAGCTCAGGTGTTTCATCAGTTGCATAACCAAACATGTGACCTTGGTCACCCGCACCGATTTCCTCAGGCCTCTTGCTCAAGTTGCCATGAACACTTTGAGCAATTTCAGGGCTCTGCTCTTCAATATTGACAAGGACCTTGCAATTATCGGCATCGAGTCCAACATCAGATGACACAAATCCAACGCCTCTGCAAGTGTCACGGACAATCTTTTCATAATCCACTTTGGCCTTGGTGGTTATCTCACCAAAGACCATAACCATATTTGTCTTGGTACACGTCTCACAAGCAACTTTACTCTCAGGGTCTTGTTCCAAACAAGCATCCAAAATTGCATCAGAAACTTGATCACAGAGCTTGTCAGGATGCCCTTCATTGACAGATTCAGATGTGAAGAGAAAAGTATCCATCACTGGCTAAAATTAGAAAATTGTAGGCAAATGTCAGTTATCTACCATATGCAAAAATTGAAAGTTCAAGAAATAAAGAAGAGCAAAACTTGGTACACAAGCTACAGTTCTGATACATCTCATTCTCATATCCGTGAAACTTAAGCATACAAATCTATTGAGCAGTTCACATAATACTAAAACACATCCATGCTCTGAATGCCTTGACTTTCTTTCAAAATTCTACGGAAACTTTGATCATAAGAACTATCCCAACTCCCTCCCCTCCCCTGCCCTTAATCCCTTCACAAACTAAACTGTTTCTGATGAAGACATGGAACATTGAATCATATGTATGACTGAAATTACATTATCAATTGGTCGTTAAGAATATTGCTCTGACTCACTCATAACCTTAACTTTCAACACACGAAAAATAATTTCAGCCAATGTAGAAATCACTTGAATACAGATTCAAGTATCTTGAAGCACCACATACAATAAAGCAGTACAAGTAAACCGGAATAAAAAAGAAAGAAAACAGGTAAATAGATTCTGCTTAAGCTTATGACTAGAACCTGCAAGCAAGGGTGAACAAAAACAATAACAACAAGAATGACTTAAAAGATCAAAACGTATTTACTGTATATAATCAAAAAATCAAGAAGAATCTATTTACTTGTCCTTTCTTTCTACTCCGTTAAACATGAAAGCGAAATGGTATTCGATTGACACATTAACACAAAATTACACTCATGGTGCTCGAGCCAAGTATCAATAAGTGCTATGTAATTCGACTCGGAAATTACTATCTTCTTTGAGTGACTTTACCTTAAATAGAAAGCCAATAACCAAAGAAGTACAACACAAAAATAAGAATAAAAAAAAAGCCCTTAAGTTCAAAATGCTAAGTAACATCACTGGCTTCGAGTGGGATGTTGTGACATATGAAATGCAAAACCCCAGATCTTTGCTTCGAAAATTCACATGCATAGAAACTAAAACTATCAGGACTGCATTTTTTTTTCTCACAAGAACACATTTCCAGGCTAACAAATTATAATTGGGTTAATATTCCCAATTGGATCCTATAGATGCGAGATTAGTCCTTATCTGGTGAGAACATCAACACATTTTAAAATGTAAGGTTCGAAACCAAACCAAGAATTCAGATCCGGTCCTGAGCTAAACTGTGTTAAACTTTTTATATTCTTATGTCACATGTGCAATTGTGCTATTTTAGTTAAAATTCAATTACATATAAATTTTTATTCAATAACTACCACTCACAAAATCCAGTTCAGCACCGAATTGCCATTGTGCTCTATCTGAAACCATTTTCTCATTAAGCTAGTAAAATATTGATTTTCGATTCATGTCAACTTAGAGACCATAAATTAAAATCATAAGCACAAAATCATATACAATAAATTCTCTCAAACAAAAACATAGAGACCATAAATTAAATTGTTTTAAGATATAGAACCCAATTATAGATAAAGAAAAAGGCATGAAAATTAAATATCAAAACAGATTAAAGATTATCAAACAAATATAAACATGCATGTGATTTTGATAGTAGTGGTGCTTACCAGTTTTGAAAGAGAGAGAGAATCTAAGATAAATTGAAAGATATGAAGAACAAGAAAATAATTATAGGATCCGAATAAGATGCGCGAAATCGGCAAATCTTTAACCGCGCGATCCGTTTTTCGCGTGTCGGGTTGAGAGCCCCGAACCCCTGACACGTATCAGATTCAAGATTGTGGTATTAATTTTTTTTTTTTTTTTTTTAAATATTATCATTTTATTATTTCAAATAATTGTTAACAGAAAATAAATTTCTCCCAAGGACGAAGAGGCCGAATGAATCAAATGATGAAAATAATGACGTATCGAATGACGAAAATAGATAACGTATCTAGGACGAAAAAACATGACGTCATTCTGGATGAGACGAATAAGGATCGGCCCAGAAAAAACTTAATTTAGAACGATTCGAGGAATGGGTAAAGAACCATGAAGAAAGAAAAAAATACTTCCAAAGCGGTTGGCCAGTTATGAGATATATTCGACGGTTATTACACAAACTGGCGGTAACCCCCACGATCTAGCAAATTACTCAACAATTGCACGCACGATCCAGCGGTTGCTCGCATGATCCAGTAGTTACATGTGCACAGAGAACGTCGGGGCTTAGTGGGATGAAGACGACGAAACTGCTCGAGCGTTTGGTGGAATCATGCACTATAAAAAGCTCAAGTGTGGAAATGAAAAAGAAGGAAAAACATTACTCGAAATAACAAGTATTTTTAATTTCATAACTTTTTAATCTTTATGGCTGTAATCTATGTGCTTGTGTCATTGAATGCATTTTCTTGGAATAAATCACATCTTTCTCGGACTGTGTCTCAGGAGGTTTGAACCTTACATGCTTATTAACATAAAATTGTGCAAACAATAATAAATATAAAATATTATAATTTTATATTTTACTAAAAAAATATAATTACAATGTTTTTTTAATAAAAATATAAGATTTTGTAATGATATATATAGTAAATATTACACCCAAATATCTCTTATATTTATTTATTATTTCCTAATTTCCAGTGAGCAGTTTTTGTATTAAATGTCCACAATGGAAATATTTTATAAAGTGATAATTCTATGACAAATTGCTTGCTAAATGACATAAATGCCCATAAATGCGATTGGAAGCTCTCTTGGAGCCTATTTCATCCCATTGTCTTCAAGTTCAAGCTAATTAATGTTGGTAAAATTTAGTGTCATCAAACAGTAATATAACTTGCAAACAAACAGATCAAAACAGAAAAAGTAGATCTAGATGCATGAAATCCTAAAACTAGAAAATCTTTAAACAAACCAGAAAATGGAGAATACAGAGTTGTCCAAGTCGAGATAATCTCTGTCCTTAAGAACTTATTGGCTCCGTCACAGGTGCTTTACGGATTCGTTTTGCCAACGTTCTCCCAGGATTACTTGGATTTTTCTTGTTCAAGGTGCACTCTCTAACAAGTGTTTGAACTTGGAATCAAATGGTTGATCTCTCTCAAAACAAAGAAAACACAAATGCCTTTCTGTAGTTAGATATTTCGTATATCTGTATTTTCTATGTTTAATATTGGAATAAAAGCCTTATTTATAAGGCATGGAGGGTGGCAATAGGGCACCCCTTGGGGTGGGTTGCAACCCTCCAAGGATTGCAACCTCCCATACACCCTAGGGAATTCCAATAATATACATATCCATACATATCATATTTAATGAATTTTGAGGAATTTTTCACAATCCCCCCAATTCTCTTCAAATATTCATACAGGCATGTGAGAGAGATACCGTGAGCTAAAGCTGCATCGAAATAGGTAGCTTTCGCCTTGAACCTTTCCTAGTGAATGACAATCGGATTTACTTGGCAAACCAGTGACCCATAGTCTTGAACTGTTCTGCCGTTGGTGTAAACCAAGACAATTGCCAACACACAGCTTTAATTCGACCATTTTCCCGTTCTACGGTTGTGTTCATTTTGGCCCTGAACAACGGTCCTGGATTCATCAAGCACTTTAGGGTAACCCGCCTTTAAAGGTTCCCATGGAAGCGGCCTCACTTCTTACTTGAAATAGGTGATCTACTATGAAGAGGTAATCTGTCTTTACCCCATTAGGACTCATCTCCTAATATAGTGATCATTAAAAGCCTTAGCTTATCCTAACCAATGACAGACAGCACTCAGCGTCATTATCGGAATGGGAAAGAGTACGAAACTCTTCAGTGCTTGTTTTGAATTGCACAAAGTTTCTGTTGTCCCTTTTGAACCTAGATCTTGGGATCTCCAGTCAACTAGGTTGGGTTTCCACAGTGACAATTCTTAGATTATAGGCTTCAAGCCCATTCCCCTCGATGACTTCTCAACTTGCTCTCGAGGTAAACCTTTAGTTAGTGGATCCGCTAGGTTTTCCTTCGACCTGACATAATCGATCGTTATTATGCCACTTGAGAGCAGTTGACGCATGGTATTATGTCTCCGACGTATGTGTCGAGACTTACCATTATACATTGTATTTTGGGCTCTCCCAATTGCCGATTGGCTATCACAATGTATGCTAATCGCTGGCACCGGTTTGGCCAACTAGGAATATCCTCCAGGAAGTTTCTAAGCCATTCTGCTTCTTCCGCTGTTTTGTCTAACGCTATGAACTCTGATTCCATAGTAGACCGGGCAATACATGTTTGCCTCGAGGATTTCCATGACACGGCTGCATTACCAAGTGTGAAAACAAATCCAACCGTAGATTTGGAATCCACTGTATCAGATATCCAGTCAGCATCGCTGTTTCCCTCTAGAACAGCAGGATATCTCTCGTAATGTAGCCCATATTTTGAAGTTTCTTATACCTCAAAACACTTACTATGACTTTCCAGTGGTTATGTCCTGGATTGCTAGTATATCTGCTAAGCCTATTCACAGCTTGAGCGATATCAGTTCGTGTGCAATTCGTGAGATACATCAGACTTCCGATGATCCTTGAATACTCTAATTACGATATGCTTAAGCCAGTATTCTTTGATAAAGGAAGAGTTAGGTTAGCTACTCCCAAATCTTTCATATCAAATTTGCTGGTTAACACTTCTTGGTAAACTGAATCAACTCATGATTATTACCAATTATCAGCATATCGTCTACATAGAGACATACAATGACATATCATTTTTGAGTTGATTTGGTGTATACACTTATCACACTCATCGGTTTTAAACCCACTTGACAACATATCTTTGTCAATGTTCTCATGTCATTGTCTAGGTGCTTGTTTTAATCCGTACAAGAATTTTACAAGTTTGCACACCTTCTGTTCTTTTCCAGGAACATTAAACCCTTCTGGTTGTTCCATGTAAGTCTCTTCATCCAATTCACCATTCAAGAATGACGTCTTTACATCCTTTTGATGTATTTCAAGACCAAATATAGCTGCTTATAGCTATAAGCATTCTACTAATGTGATACGAATCACTGGTGGATAGGTGTCAAAGTAAACAAGGCCTTCTTTCTGTCTATAATCTTTTATGACAAACCTCGCCTTGTACTTATCTATTGATCCATCCATTTTCATCTTTCCAATTGTAGCCCAGTGGCTTACAACCTGGAGGAAGATCAACCAACTCCCAAGTATGGTTCTGTAGGATTGAATCAATCTCACTGATATCGCCTCTTTCCACAGAGGTGCCTCCAAAGAAGACATTGCTTCTTTATAGCTTCGAGGCTCATTTTCTAACAAATATGTCAGAAAATCGGATCTGACTCTTGGTCAACATGATCACTGTCCTTGACAGTATCAACAGCTCTTTTTGAGAGACTCTCTTCTTTGTCTTTCCTTACAAGGAAATGTCTCTTCAAAAATATTGCATTCCTTGACTCAATCATCACATTCAGATTGATGTCAGGAATCTCATACTTGTGTACCAAGAATCGATACGCACTACTGTTGCAAGCATATCCGAAGAATATACAGTCAACAGTTTTGGGTCCTATTCCACCTTCTTAGGTTTAGGAGCCATCACCTTGGCAATTGGCAAGACACCCCCACATTTTCAGATATTTGTAGGAAGGTACATAACCTTTCCACAACTCATATGGTGTCTTGTCCAATCTTCTGTGAGGAAGCTTGTTCAGAACGTAGTTCGCGGAAAGCAGGGCTTTCCCCCACAAGTTCTGAGGTAAACCAGAACTAGTCAACATGGCATTCATCATTTCCTTCAACGTTCGGTCTTTGCACTCAGCAATCCCATTTTGTTGAGGAGAATACGGAGCAATGGTTTCGTGAATAATTCCGTGCACAGAACAATATTCACCGAATGATGAAACGTATTCACCACTTCTATCACTCCTGATTCTTTTGATTTCCTTGCCAAGTTGATTTGCAACTTCGTTCTCAGTGTATAAAGCTCTCAATAGCTTCAGCTATGCTCCTCAGCAAATACACTTAACTGAATCTTGTGCTTTCATCGATCGATAAAGTGACAAAGTACTTTTTACCGCCTCTTGTTTGCACAAAATTCATGTCACATACGTCAATGTGTACAAGTTCCAAGGGTTCAGAACTTCGTTCTATGATGTTCTATGTATTTTTGCTTCAACACATGCCTCACACTCATGTTGGCTATCAATGCAAATTTAGGTATAAGGTCCATGTTAATTAATGTATCATAATTAACATGTCCTAACCTCCCATGCCATACATTTTGTGACTCAATAATATAAGCAGAAGTTTCAGCTTTATTAATAGCACAATTGACAGTCATTGAAAAGACCCTCAGCGAGGTATCATTTTCCTACATAGACATCATTTCTGGTCAATACAATCTTGTCAGAAACAAATACAAACCCGAGACCGAGTTCTTCCGAATATCTGGAACATGCAAACATTATTATATGTAAGCTCCGTTCCGGATATCATTTTCAGAACTACTTGTGCCTTGTCCAACCACTCTAGAGGTAGACGAGTTTCCCATTGTCAGATGATCGCCGCCATCGACCTTTCTGATACGAGGAAAACATCTTGCTATCAGCACAGATATGACGAGTAGCCCCAGAGTCTACCCATCATTCTCTCGGATTCCCAACCAAGTTGGCCTCAGTTACCACTGTTGAGAGATTCATTTCTGAAATCTCATCAGTTAACTGCTCATCTTCAGTGACATAAGCCTCATATATCCTGCCATTGTCCTGAGATATCTTGTTTCTGCAGTCCTTTGTCATATGACCGCTCTTTTCACAGTTGTAGCACTTCCCATTGAACTTCTTGTTCGCTTGGGAAGAATCAGCTTCACTGTTCTTTCTTTTCTTGCTACCCTTTACATCCTCAAAGATGTTGGCCTTAGACTCCATAGTCTTGTAGCTGGCCTTCTCGGACATCATGTTGTCCTGTTCGATTCTCAATCGAACTCCAAGGTCTTCAATGGCTCATCTGCTTCTTCTGTGTTGCAGATAGCTCCTGAAATCCTTCCATGATGGAGGCAACTTTTCAATTATGATGGCAACCTTGAAACGTCTCACAGAGTTTCATTCCTTCATCCAGTATTTCATGAATGATCTATTGTTGTTCACCCAACTGAGACATCACCGTCCTTGAAACTACCATCTTGTAGTCCAGGAACCTACCCACGACAAATTTCTTTTGTCCGGCATCTTTTGTACTTTCTTCTCGAGAGATTCCCAGAGAACCTTCGCAGAAGTCATGCCTTGGTACACATTGTACAGGGTATTGTCAAGACCACCCAAAAGGTATTCTTGCATAGAAGTCTCCAGACAACCAAGTCTGTGTTCTTGTCATAGTCTCGGCACTCGTCTCGGCTTCGCTCTTCCTTCCAATTCAGATTCACCCTCCACAGGACCCGGAGGATCTTTGAGGAATTTAGCCAACTGAAGAGTTGTTAGGTAGAACAGCATTTTGCTCTGCCACTGTTTGAAATTTGCCCCACCAAATTCTCCGGCTTTTCTCCGTGAGAGACCGGTATTCTTTGATATTTCCGCTAGCCATTTGTAACTGGAAATTCAACAGGGTTCAATCAGTCTACAAAGACGAATTGCACAACGATCAACGAATGATCTTGTTCAAAGTGATGTACTAGGTAGTCACTTGTTGTTCTAATGGACGAAAGTTCCAATAAACACAAGTCATTGATTTTAACTAAAGATTCTTAAGGAAAATTGAACGAACGAATATTCTTCAAACACCTTTTCAATAGGATCTTTTAGCAATTCACAACCCAGATTTACACTCTTCCAATAGCACAATTATTACGATAAGTGTAGATATATAAATGTCAATCAAGATTGGATGGAATTACTTGTGCAAAATTACACTTTAAATTCTCAACCAATTATGCAACAACCAATCAATTTCAACTTTATCACTATGTGTATGCTTGTGATAATTGAACAACCTAATAATAACTTGAATCTATACTACCAAGATTAATGTGTTAACAGTATATGACTAACCAAGTTAATATTATTTAAGTTTGCAGTTTCTAAGAATTACAGGACTATTTCGTTAGTGTCGCGTTCGTATCTACGTTCGAACGAGACTGTCCAGTGTGTGTGCGTTCGTGTTGCGTTTGATAACGCGTTCGAACGAAGTGTTTCCAGAGAGTTCACGTTCGAGTAGCGTTTGATAACGCGTTCGAACGGAATGATTCCAGAGAGTTCACGTTCGTATAGCGTTCGTGAACGCGTTCGAACGGAATGATTCCAGAGAGTTTGCGTTCGAGTTGCGTTTAGTACGCGTTCGAACGTTCTAAGGCAGAAGGCTTGCGTTCGAGGTGCGTTTGAAGACACGTTCGAACGTTCTTACGAGAATTCAAATTTTTAGCCTTCGCGTGCGTCGGGCGTTCGAACGCCCTACGGGTTTTTCATGCACAGTTCGTATTTTCCAGAAAATATTCAAACCCTAACATGCAAATTACTATCTAATAACACGATATCAATAAGTTCTTAAGATTGTTGGTAAAATTTAGTGTCATCAAACAGTAATATAACTTGCAAACAAACAGATCAAAACAACAAAAGTAGATCTAGATGCATGAAACCCTAAAACCAGAAAATCTTTAAACAAACCAGAAAATAGAGAATACAGAGTTGTCCAAGTCGATATGATCTCTGTCCTTAAGAACTTATTGGCTCCGTCACAGGTGCTTTACGGATTCGTTTTGCCAACGTTCTCCCAGGATTACTTGGATTCTTCTTGTTCAAGGTGCACTCCCTAACAAGTATGCGAACTTGGAATCAATGGTGATCTCTCTCAAAACAAGAAAACACAAATGCTTTCTGTAGTTAGATATTTCGTATACTGTATTTTCTATGTTTAATATTGGAATAAAAGCCTTTATTTATAAGGCATGGAGGGGTGCCAATAGGGCACCCCTTGGGGTGGGTTGCAACCCTCCAAGGATTGCAACCTCCCATACACCCCTAGGGAATTCCAATAATATACATATCCATATACATATCATATTTAATGAATTTTGGGAATTTACAACAATTAACACACAAGATTACTTATAAAGATAATTAAGATCAATTTTTAGAAGAGTATTTTAATTTGCATTTCTTTCTATTGTTAATTTTTAAAAATCAATGAGAGTTTGATAATTCGTCTCACTAGTAAGATATTATCTCTTTAATAGTTTAGGGTGACCCAATTTTAAAACTATGAATCCTTATAGTTGTATCCGTGTTATGAGATAAAGCCTACTAAAAACACGTAGTTTTAATTTAGGAATATCATCGTTTACAAACTTATTTCAACATCTTTCTCAGCGTTGAGTAATTCTTTGATGCAATGGAGGTATGAGTGACGTGGTATCACCAACAAATTAGTAAATAACATGTATGATTTAATATTCATATTTTTAGTTGTTTTTTTAATATATTAGCACGTGTGGTAATTGATGGTTGGATTATTACACGGATGACGTAATACCTTCATTGTATTATAGATTTTCTTCTGAAGGTGACCATCTACACATTTTCAGTTATGAGTATCATTATAAATTCTACAAAATGTTGTAAAATTTCAATAAAAAAAAAAAATTAACTGATTATTTATGTTTATTACCATATTATTATTTTTTAAATATGGTAAGTAATTATCTGATGAAAAATCAAGTTGCCTCATGGGCTTAGTTGTATTGCTTTTATTCAGTCTTCTTTATTTGACAACTTATGTTTGAATTTTTTTTAGAAGTATGAGCTAAAAATATTAATTTGAATTTTATCCATCTCCTACATTTTAGAAAAATAAAAAGTAATCAAAATCAATAACAACAGAAACTTATACAATGCAAGTAATCAAAATCAAACAGCAAACTGACTTTTATAAATTGAGGCTAGCAAATAATGTTATGTCCTATAGCAAAAATTTGCCCATACTCTTGTGTTTGTAGTTCGTTAGACATCTACCATCAGGATTCAATAATCTGAAGACCGAAATTTATGCACCGAAATTTCGATCCCTGACGAATTTACTAGGTGTTTGTTTTTTGCGTTTTCAAGGATCATAAGGATTTTCAATTCTACTTGAACTTTGCAATAAATGCTTTTTATATATAAGCAAATATGGAAAATAATTTTTATGATGAAGTGATGCAAAACGTTTTTCTAGTTTTTCAGAAGGGTTGTCTTGATCAGACACAACATTCTGATTCAGAATCCAAAATTTTAAAAAGAAAAATATTTTCAAGTAAACAGTGCATTTAATGAATCCCCAAGAGCCCCAAAGCCCGTTATATATATATATATATATATATATATACCAACCACACACATCTAAGCCCAAGTCCAGGCCTCAAGTCTTGCTTTTTCCAATTTAATATAAGTGTCTAGAGAACACTTATAAACCTTTCATTTTCCATATCATTTTCCAATATGGGACTACTTTCTCTATTTGCTATACAAACTTCTTACAAAGAGATGTATACACTCGAAATATTTCATGTCCAATATCTTAGGATCTTAAATCCGATATAGGTTAAAAAAACATAAATGATAATATAAGTTTATGAGTTCTCTCTTCTTATAAGTTGATTTTAATGATGAATTCTACATATGAATTTGTAACAATTGATATTAGAGAAGGCATCGCACCGAGTTTGGGATTGATATAGGTGTAACTCCGTACGAGATCAGTGAAGTCACTCAGCTGGATATGATGAGCCCAACTAGGTATGATGGATTGTCGTGGACATCTGTTACGAAGTGAGCTTGGTGAAATGTTAGAATCATAAATCTCACATGGGTTTATGAGCGTGGTGAAATGTTATTATCATAAATTTCACATTGGTTTAAAAATATGAATGAGAAAATAAGTTCATGGACACCGCATCTCTACAAATCAGTTTTTAAAGATGAAAGAGAGAGAATTTTGGCGTTGGTCTTTTCTATTGCTTTGATGAGACAAAAGAAATGGAGGGATTAGTAGTTAATTTCTACTGCTTGGATGAAGAATGAACACTCACAAAAGGATGATTTGACCATTTATCATTAACCTTTAACACAAAATAATAATCAATATTAGGATAATAAAATTAATATAAAATCAAAAGCTGAAATTTTTTAGGAAATCACCGTAACCTTATCAAGGATCAGCACGTGTCATAATCGGAATGGTGAAACGGAATTATAATAAGTTCTTTATTTAATTACATAAATCATAATCACAATAAAATAATATTTTAATTGATGTGTTTGTTTTGTCTAAAAATCCTAAAGAATCATTATTTATATATTAATTTATTAGTTGTTATTATTTATAATTTATTACCAATAAATTATTATTTTATTATTTATTTTATTATTTATTGATTTATTATTATAATATTTTGGGTAAAATATAATATCAAATATTAATTATGGATAAAATTATTATTACTCATTCACTTTAAGAATGAGATTTCTTTTTTTCATGGAATGGTGAAAATAAAACAATCATTCAGCATTTTAAAAAATAAAAAATAAAAAATTCAATTTTGTTCTATTTTATTTCTCTTAGTTATACAACACTCGAAAACAATGTTTTTACTAAAATAAAATTATGGACACAAGTCAAATAAATCGGCCGAAACAAGAAGGGCCAAAGTGCAAAACATAGCAAACAAGTTGTGAGACCTTATCTATTTGAGTTGTTATTATTTAAAATTCAACTTACTCATTTATTCTCTCATCCTATCTTTTTGTTGCTCATATCTCCACTACTCCGACAATTCTCTACCACACACCAACTAACAAAAACTAACTCAAAGGGGGGTAATGGTGTCATTGATCAGTAGAAAAATGGAATATAAAATTTTCAGGTACCAGTGACAAAGAGAGTCGAACTAGTAGAGAGAGAAAGTATGGGTAGGAGAGAGAAAGAGGATCGTTCGTCGTCTTCCGGCCATTTTTTTCGACGAATGACAACTCCAGGAGAATCCCCTCGACGAGACGAAGCCAACGACGTCGGTCCGACGACCAAACTCCTCTGTACGCGCCGTCACGCGCCACCGACGTACCGCTGTGCCGCTGTTCCACGCGCCCCATGCGCCGCCGTGCGTGCACAACATCTCCCGGGCCAGAATATTCCCCTCGTCGAGATACGCAGGTTAGACACTTTGGTTGTCCAAATCGGACCTTCGGTTGTCGTGAAACGAGCCAAAAAATGAGAGTTAACGTCATGCAATCGTTCGTCGATGACCACCAAGCATCTGCCATCACCACCACCACCGTCGTTGTGATCCTAGTGACGTGTACTGTCTGTTGATCATCTCGTTGTGGAATTATGAAGTAGTTGGAGCTCGGTACGTTATATTTTACAGTTTTAGGAATGTAAATGTAATATTTTGAGAGTTTTGGACTTATTCGTAAATTGACATGATTACAGACACGAATATGTAAATTCTGATTCTTATGGAGTAATATGTGATAACTGAGAGTTATAGGACTAAATTGATAATGTTGGAGAATATTGAGGTTAAATTATAAATTTGGAAAATTTATGGATAAAATCATAATTTTAGTAAATTATATGGACCTAATCGCAATTTTATACTTTTTCCAGATTTTAGCGAAGACATATAGATATAGAGAGTTTTGTGTGGATTGAGGTAAGTACAAAGCATGATGATTTCCTTAACATAAATGTTTGTTGATTAATGTTTGATATATGAGTTTCCGTAATATAACATAAATATATTTATACACATATGTTTGGAAATTATATTGAGTAATTGATAGCATGAGAATATAAATTGTGAAAACAAATTTTGGGTATAATTGTATGTTTGTACTATGAATCGTAGTATTTGAGTATTATGTGACTTTGAGATGAGATTGATGGATCGAGTACAATGATGTGTGTTGTTTTGGATGTTGTGTGTTATTATTGTTATGCTGTCGGATTTAGTACAATAGTGGTCAGAGATGCGAGGTTATGCGAGATTAGCAAAGGCGTGTGGTTCAGTCCTCCTCTTGCACATTTATGCGAGGTATATGCTGGAAAATCTTGGGAGGTGAGATGTTGATACTCTCTCAATGGTTTCAATCCATTATTATATCGAATCCGACTAACAAATTTTGTTTGATTGAAATGTTATGTTGTGGGTATGTTTCGTCTATGATAGCCAGTATATAACAATTGCTATTTCCAAATATTAATTATTACATATACATATTTTGTTGGTGAGGTCATATTGAGAGTATGAATGTTTTTATTTATAATTGAGCTCTTTAAGCTCGCCCTTCATTTCCCAAAAATCTCATGTAATTCGCTAACGCAACAGTAGCAGTATCAATACCAGGATTTGACTCGTTTACCATAGCCGCCAGTCGGGTTGGTCCAGACATTTCTTTTGGCTTTTGAGTTAGGATATTTAGGACAATTTAATGCTTTTCACATACTTTTGCTGCAAACATTTATTTGGGGTTTATTGAATTGCATTTTATGAAATATTATTTTTCTTTACAAATTTAGTTCAGTTGCATGACATGTATGTGCTCAAGTTGAAGTGGTTCGCGGACTCTTTTCTAGGATTGGGCCCGCTCTAGGGAGGGGGTCGTGACATAAGTCTTGCTTTCGCTTGTTCCAAAAATAATTGAATATTTATTGATGAGTGTTATAAAGACTAAAATATTTTATTGAGGATTAAAATCACTCACAAAATAATAATATTTTATTTATTTTATGAATAATTTTAACCCTCATTTAAATCACTTTTAATCTCCCTATCATTTTTCATAATTAGCATGAACGAAGTGTGTAGCCTGCAAAATTTGTATTGGGAGTCAAATGCGGATCATGACGACATTTGTGTCTTCTACATGTTCCCATATTTTAATTTCATCCAATGAAACATTAAATTTGATTAAATAATAATTTATTTATTTAATTGTTATATTGATATAGAAATCAAGACCGGTTCTAGTGTAATTACTTTTTCATTTTTTCTATAAAAACTTTCCTAAAATGGATCATTAACAAGTGCCCTAAGGGCACTCATTAGCATTTCCCTTTTCAAATTTAAAGATTCCACCGAGCGGAAGAAACGACACGGAAACTTAAAATTTAAGCTCTTTAATGCTTTTGTATATCAATTTACAAGTAAAATTTAGGTTTTAGTACCATTCATTTAAGGGTGTTAGTTTGAGTCAAGATTCGTTTATTCGTTGGATTCGATTCGATTATCAAGTGTTAGATACTTTTTATTTTAACGAGGATAAATTAAAATTATCTCATTTATTATATCAATTTATTCATTAATTTATAAAACACATTCAACAAATTTTCGTTCGCTCCATGTTGACTTCTATGTGGCTTCCCTACTGTATATACGTACTTATATAGACAAATAAGCATGTGTTTACATTTGTAATGCTGCACAGACATCTGCTAGCAGACCAAATAACGACCGACATGGATTGGAAGTCTACTCCCTTTGATATTCGAGTGATATTTATCATATATTCATATTCTTATGGATAATTAAATTTTAATCCTGTGCCGATTCTAACTCATGTTCTAACGAACATGAGTACCATTGTGCTAATCCTAAATGACAAATGAATAAGTATATAGAATATTTATCTTCTTATTATAGAAACGTTCTTTAAGATTGCAATTCTGATTGTTGTAATATTACTTTATATTATTAGTATTATTTTTTTTTTATTTTATTTTGATATATTATCTATATAAAAAGGTCCTTATTATTATAAATATAATAAAATATAATAGAGTGAATTCAATAATTTTTTTTCCTTTAATTATCAATACACATAAAAGTATGCATGAAGCAGTGTCAAATGTATGAAAAGAAATAATGGCGAAAGCAACATTTGAAATTGAAATAATGATGATAATGAAACATATAATAAATAAATATGGAAAGGGTTTGCTTCTGTTACGAGTTTCAAGTTATTTAAAGCGGTGGCTCATGAATTTCTTGGTGATTGGCATAGTTTATTTGAAATTAGGGTTTAGTTTAATTAGCAGCCTAAAATGTCACAGCCAAGAGCAATAAAATTTTTGAAAACAGACAAAGAACTTGTGCCAATTCTGATATGCATTGCTGTTTTACCTTAATTAAATACTTCAATAATTAAGCACTAAAGATAATTAATTAATAATTAATTTCAAACATTGGACCACCAATTTTTCTTTATAAATAATACCAAGTGTCAATTATTTTGGGGTTATCAACTGTGTTAATTTAAAGTGCATATGTAATGATGACCTCTATAATATTTACCATCCTTGTCTATAAAAAAAAATTTATCAACTTGATTATTTTTTTTTATGTTTGGTTATAATATCACCAGCCAGATGGATCCGTGTAAGTATTTTTTAACACGTAGGGATGACAGAAGTCTCTAAAGGAATGAGAGATTTTCGGGGATCCTTCCCAATTTAGCATGGATCAGAAATAAAAAATTGAAAAAATTAACGTCGAAGAGTGCGGAAAAATTTAATACCCATTTTTTTCTTGGGAAATGGATGGGAAATAGGTAAAATCCTCCTCCCCTTATCATTACTCAATTAAATTTTAATTTATATATTTTTAATTTTAATAAATATGTTCAAATTTATATTTAATAGATGTAAAAAAAAAATATCTTAATATTTATAAAAATATATAAATTATAAATAGTATAAAGGCTTAAATGAAATAATTATATATATAATCATTTTTTAATAGGGATCCATCATTTTATTAAGTTATCAACCAAATAAAAAGATAGAAAATATGAATTTCAATATTCTATATAAATTGTGATTTGTGTAATAGATATAATAAATTTTATATATATATATATATATATATATATATATTTGATTTCCAGATAAAGTAATAGTTCAAGTAATATGTTTTTCAATTATGTAATTTTATTTTAAGAAAAAATTTTATTATTCGGGGTTTGGGCCTCTCAGGAATACTCTTTTTTTATTTGGGAATATACATTTTCTCCTATGAAATAATTATGAGAAGACGTGGGGGCGAGATAAAGACATTTAAAAATTACCAGATGGGATGTGAATCTTTTCCCATCTTCATTGCCATCCCTATTAACACGTTCGATTTGTGAATCAACTTAGATTGAGTCTACAAATTCAAATGATAAATTTAACAATGATTTAAAATGAGAATAAATAAGCATCGATGTAATGATCCAATCACATGGTAAAACAAAGAGAACAAACAAGCAGCATCAATGAACCATTTAAATTTAACTAATTAAATTTTTTTAAAAATATTTTTATTTAATAACCAACGATAATGGTAAGCATATAGTTTACTCGCAAGAAGCTTAAAATGAGGAGAGAATATGACTAAAGGTTTTGATTAGATTGAATGTGAATGATGATATGACTGCATGTGTTGTTAGTAACGAAGGGGAATAATGAGAATACAAGTGGTGTGAAAAATATTAAGGAGATTAATCGAGATAAAATAAGAATATAATTATTATCAGAATAATATCGTTTTGATAATAAATAAAAAAAAATTAAAATAATGTCAATTTTTAGTCGTAATTTTATTTATGTATTATTGCTCTTTCTTGAATCAATGAATTAATTGCACAGCTTGGTACCCAAACACGTTTGAAATGACTAAATCAAGTTCATTAATTAACATAAAGAAATTAATTCATATATGGGACCAAGCTTACATGCAAAACGTTGAAGTGTACATAGAAACATCAAACATATCTGTATACAGTGTACAAGATTTCAACCCCAACGGGTTACCTTAGTGGTAAAGGCTTTGAGCTTGAATGGTTTACTCCCTCTCAGGTTCAAGGTTCGAATTTCACTAGATGCATTTCCTTGGGGCCATACCCCCTGGGCTGATAAGCCAACGACTTACCCTGATCTGTGTTGGGAAACTTCTGAGGGCACGGGAACACAGATCCCGGGGATTAGACACCCCGATTATCCCAAAAAAAAAAAAAAAGTGTACAAGATTTTTCATATTGTGATCTTTGTGAATGTGAATGATTTAATATATGTAACTTTATTCTTATTTTATTTATATTTTTTTTTTTTATAAAGAAGCAATTTTCGAGATTTAAATTTGTGATCTTCATGTCATATTAAAATAACCGTAAAATTCATCATCAATCTGTATCTCAATATGAATATTAATTTTCATGTTCTTGTGAATAACATGTTCCTGGTTCAAAATTCAAAATACGCTTTTAAATATACACATATTTGATCCGATTCTGGAGGTTGATCGAATGATTTTGAAGTAATATTTGTTTCCTGACCAGTCAAGTTCAAATGAAGGAGCCCCCAAGGGGTGTGGCTTGGTGGTGAAGGGTCCAGAATCTCACTTTGAGGTTCTGGGTTCGAATCCAGGGGGTGCAACTTCTTGTAAGAGCCTGGGGCAGCCGGAGGTTTTACCTGGGCCGCGGCCCAGAATGGGTGGTTTGGTGGCGGGATTTCCAACGATTCAAAAAAAAAAAAAAAAAAAAAAAAGTTCAAATGAAGGAAAGGTATATGGGATAAAAAAACAAAGAATATTTCTGACTTTGCCAAGATACTTATTGTTTAAATATTTATTTATTCATTTAATTTTAGGCTCAAATCCGAAGTTTCATCGAAGCTCACAAAAAAATGACTGGATATTAGATATTATACGTAATATTATTTCTCCTGTATTATATATCTAAGTGTATGTTATTTAGTGGGTGGAACGTATCTAAATGTCTGTATTTATGTGGCTTAATTGACGGCGCATATCTTTTCATTATAATCTAATGGCATATACATAATCATTTCATTATAAAATCTCTTTTAAAATAACAATTATACGTTATCAAACAAATAAAAAATAAAATCTTTTCATTATTTATTCTCTCTAAAAATGACAATTGTATATTATGAAACAAATCAAATAACTGAATCATTTCATTATAAAATCTCTCTAAAAATGACAATTGTAGATCATGCGATAAATTATGTAATATCGTGTCGTAAGCACGAGCAATATCTAGTGTGTTTGTGTGTGGGGGGCTTCATATTAAAGTCATAAAATTAAATTAATAAATCTATAAAAAAAAATACATATTATAATCTTATAAGAATTCTATTATAACAAGAATACATATTTGACTATCCTATTAAAATAAAATACTAATACTAATAAATTATCTACAATTAATATAATCTATATAATTAATTTTTTATTATTAAATCATAAAATTAAAAAATTTCTATAATTATTTTTATTAATAAATTATAAAATTAAAGAAATAAATTATTAACACAAAAAATCTATTACAATATAAAAACATAATCTACTATTAAAGTAAGAAACCTATTAATTTAATTAATTAAATAATATTTTAATTTATTATTGTTAACTTTTAAAATTAAAATAAAGAAATCTATTATAATAAGAAAACATTTCTAATCTCTCATTAAAATTTAAAAAAAAAAAAAAGTGTGTGACACTTAATCTCTACAATTAGCCTATACGATTTATTTTATATTATTAAATTATAAAATTAAAACATCTTTATAATTAATTTTGTGTTAAATAAAAAACTTATTACAATAAAAATACATATTATAATTTTGTAACAACTTTATTATAATAAAAAAAAATTATATCATCCTATTACAATTAAAAAATACTATTAAATTATAAAATTAAATTAATAAATTTATTAAATATGAACCTTATTATAACAAGAAAATATATTATATTATCCGATAATTTTTCGATAATATCACAGATAATCCGGAAAATATATATATATATAAGTTAAATATTTTTAAGATTAATTTATTATCGCGTCACATGACACATAATCTATACAATTAAATTTTTTATCACCTATTATAATAAGGAGATATAAATAAACTTCTATAAAAATAAAAATGTGTGGAACCTAATCTCTGCAATTAATATTTTTAATATTAAATTATAAAATTAAAATAAAAAACCTAATTTAATATAAGAATATAATTTCCTATTAAAAAATATTTTTAAGTTTTCTCATTATATCACGTGTTAGCTTCATATTGAAATTATAAAATTAAATTAATAAAATCTATTAAATAAAAATACATATTATAATTTTATAAGAATTCTATTATAACAAGAAAACATATTAGATTATCTTATTAAAATAAAAATACTATTAAACTATATACAATTAACCTACTATCTATAATTAATTTTTTAATATATATATAATAAATATTTTTAAACCTCATTACGCCACATGACAGCTTCATATCAAAGTCATAAAATTAAATTATTATTATTATTATTATATATATATATATATATAATAAAAATACATATTATAATAAAAATACGTGATATAATTTTATAAGAATTTTATCATAACAATAAAATATATTAGACTATCATATTAAAATAAAATAAAACACTGTTAAATTATCTACAATAAACCTAATCTCTATAATTAATTTTTTATTATTAAATTATAAAATTAATGCATCTCTATAATTATTTTTTATTATAAATTATAAAATAAAATAATAAATTACTAACACAAGGAACCTATTGCAATATAAAAACATAATCCATTTTTAATAAAAAAACCTATTAATTTAATTAATTAATTAATTAATATTTTAATTTATTATTGTTAAATTATAACATTAAAATAAAGTAACCTGTTATAATAAGAAAATATATTGTAATCTCTCATTAAAATGAAAAACATACGTGACACTTAATCTCTACCATTAGCGTTATAACTAATTTTTTTTATTATTAAATTATAAAATTAAAACATCTTTATAATTAATTTTGTATTAAATAAAACTCATTATAATATATATATATATATATATATATATATATATAATATATATATATATATATATATATATATATCTATATATATATTATAATTTTGTAAACATTATATTCTAATAAGAAAACATATTATATTATCATATTATAATTAAAAAAACTATTAATTATAAAATTAAATTAATAAATCTAATAAATAAGAACTCTATTATAACAAGAAAATATATTATATTATCCGATAAATTTTTCGATAATATCACAGATAATCCGGAAAATATATATATATATAAGTTAAATATTTTTAAGATTAATTTATTATCGCGTCACATGACACATAATCTATACAATTAAATTTTTTATCACCTATTATAATAAGGAGATATAAATAAACTTCTATAAAAATAAAAATGTGTGGAACCTAATCTCTGCAATTAATATTTTTAATATTAAATTATAAAATTAAAATAAAAAACCTAATTTAATATAAGAATATAATTTCCTATTAAAAAATATTTTTAAGTTTTCTCATTATATCACGTGTTAGCTTCATATTGAAATTATAAAATTAAATTAATAAAATCTATTAAATAAAAATACATATTATAATTTTATAAGAATTCTATTATAACAAGAAAACATATTAGATTATCTTATTAAAATAAAAATACTATTAAACTATATACAATTAACCTACTATCTATAATTAATTTTTTAATATATATATAATAAATATTTTTAAACCTCATTACGCCACATGACAGCTTCATATCAAAGTCATAAAATTAAATTATTATTATTATTATTATATATATATATATATATATAATAAAAATACATATTATAATAAAAATACGTGATATAATTTTATAAGAATTTTATCATAACAATAAAATATATTAGACTATCATATTAAAATAAAATAAAACACTGTTAAATTATCTACAATAAACCTAATCTCTATAATTAATTTTTTATTATTAAATTATAAAATTAATGCATCTCTATAATTATTTTTTATTATTAAATTATAAAATTAAAATAATAAATTACTAACACAAGGAACCTATTGCAATATAAAAACATAATCCATTTTTAAATAAAAAAACCTATTAATTTAATTAATTAATTAATTAATATTTTAATTTATTATTGTTAAATTATAACATTAAAATAAAGTAACCTGTTATAATAAGAAAATATATTGTAATCTCTCATTAAAATGAAAAACATACGTGACACTTAATCTCTACCATTAGCGTTTATAACTAATTTTTTTTATTATTAAATTATAAAATTAAAACATCTTTATAATTAATTTTGTATTAAATAAAACTCATTATAATATATATATAATATATATATATAATATATATATATATAGATATATATATATATATATATCTATATATATATATATTATAATTTTGTAACAATTATATTATAATAAGAAAACATATTATATTATCATATTATAATTAAAAAAACTATTAATTATAAAATTAAATTAATAAATCTAATAAATAAGAACTCTATTATAACAAGAAAATATATTATACTATCCGATTAATTTTTGAATAATATCTTAGATAATCCGGCAAAGAATATATATATATAATATATATATATATTATATTATATTTAAATATTTTAAAATTTTCTCATCGCGTCACATGACACCTTATCTCCACAATTAATTTTCACTACCCATTATAATAAGAATATATAATATATCTTCTATTAAAAAAAAAAAAAGAATTGGCACATAATCTTTACAGTTAATATTTTTATTATTAAATAATAAAATTTTAAAATAAAAAACCTATTACAGTATAAAACTAATCACATATTAAAATAAAAAACCTAATTTAATATAAGAATATAATTTCCTATTAAAAAATATTTTTAAGTTTTCTCATTATATCACGTGTTAGCTTCATATTGAAATTATAAAATTAAATTAATAAAATCTATTAAATAAAAATACATATTATAATTTTATAAGAATTCTATTATAACAAGAAAACATATTAGATTATCTTATTAAAATAAAAATACTATTAAACTATATACAATTAACCTACTATCTATAATTAATTTTTTAATATATATAATAAATATTTTTAAACCTCATTACGCCACATGACAGCTTCATATCAAAGTCATAAAATTAAATTATTATTATTATTATTATATATATATATATATATATAATAAAATACATATTATAATAAAAATACGTGATATAATTTTATAAGAATTTTATCATAACAATAAAATATATTAGACTATCATATTAAAATAAAATAAAACACTGTTAAATTATCTACAATAAACCTAATCTCTATAATTAATTTTTTATTATTAAATTATAAAATTAATGCATCTCTATAATTATTTTTTATTATTAAATTATAAAATTAAAATAATAAATTACTAACACAAGGAACCTATTGCAATATAAAAACATAATCCATTTTTAAATAAAAAAACCTATTAATTTAATTAATTAATTAATTAATATTTTAATTTATTATTGTTAAATTATAACATTAAAATAAAGTAACCTGTTATAATAAGAAAATATATTGTAATCTCTCATTAAAATGAAAAACATACGTGACACTTAATCTCTACCATTAGCGTTTATAACTAATTTTTTTTATTATTAAATTATAAAATTAAAACATCTTTATAATTAATTTTGTATTAAATAAAACTCATTATAATATATATATATATATATATATATATATCTATATATATATATCTATATATATATATATATATCTATATATATATTATAATTTTGTAACAATTATATTATAATAAGAAAACATATTATATTATCATATTATAATTAAAAAAACTATTAATTATAAAATTAAATTAATAAATCTAATAAATAAGAACTCTATTATAACAAGAAAATATATTATACTATCCGATTAATTTTTGAATAATATCTTAGATAATCCGGCCAAAGAATATATATATATATATATATATATATATAATTTAAATATTTTAAAATTTTCTCATCGCGTCACATGACACCTTATCTCCACAATTAATTTTCACTACCCATTATAATAAGAATATATATATAATCTTCTATTAAAAAAAAAAAAAGAATTGGCACATAATCTTTACAGTTAATATTTTTATTATTAAATAATAAAATTTTAAAATAAAAAACCTATTACAGTATAAAACTAATCACATATTAAAATAAAAAACCTAAATAGTAGTCGCGGATAAAAATTAGCAATTTTTTGGATTTCAGGTCTATTATTATTTGTTATTTC